>LQNK01000700.1:551039-574733 GCA_001586405.1 Phoebis sennae
GTATAGATAAAAGAAAAAATCTTGAGTTCGAAGATGAGCAAAATCGGTAGAGGGTTACGAAGATAAGGGGGTCAAATAGGGGAGTTTAATACAAACATACCCCAGTGTGGTATCTAATGAAAGGTCTTGATTTATAAATTATAACGAAAGGTCTAGCTTGGAGCGAGCCACTAGAAATCTTTCGCTTATTTAGGTTAGGAAAGCCCAAACATTTTATGATGCGTCTCTTGAAGCAAAAAAAAAATAAATGACCACTTCATACTACTATATAGGAAGTACTTATGTGTTCAATTCAAGCCAAAACTTTTCTCATAAACGCTATTAA
The DNA here is from genome assembly GCA_001586405.1 of Phoebis sennae. Lineage (NCBI taxonomy): Eukaryota > Metazoa > Arthropoda > Insecta > Lepidoptera > Pieridae > Phoebis > Phoebis sennae. Next base: position 551,365 of record LQNK01000700.1, read on the forward strand.
ATCTTAGCCCAGAGATAAAAATCTTAGAAAGGGATAGGGCCATTCGATTTGGCGTAACGCAACAATTACGTAATGATGATTGGCCACGATAACCGAGGCAATTAGTAAACTACTATGTTTGTCGAAGTACACGACATTTGTTTCGCAAATTTTACTAACCAAATGTAATTAACGACCAGTAATTGTAATGCATTTCTCTATTACAGTTGAAGGTCATAGGTTCCATTTAAATGCGAGGTGGTTAATGTTTTTGAAAATGACAAAAAAGCATTGAGCCAATGATATGTTTACTGTGATTATTAATAATAATCTAAACACAATCATAATCTTTTCTTACATGTATTTTTAAAGTTAAATAAACTAATTTGTGTAATGTAATTGGTGTATATATCATAGCTTACTAGATATACATGTTTCGATTAAAATAACTGTAAGTTTTTATGTGTACACTGTTGGCATGGCTAATGAAATATGTCAAGTATATTTTAAAACTCAATTTATCAATACCTCACATCGAATTTAGTTAGTTAGATAAAACATTTCATCTAACTTTCTTTCTGAATTTCATCTAAAACCTTATTTTACAGTTAGCGATTACATACAATATTAACACAAAACACAACACTATTTCACGCTCGATCAAATCGCGCATAACAGATAGTAAATAATAATATTTCCTGATTTACATTAATAATTTAGGCTAACTACCATCGACAATTACAGTCAGTGGACACCAGTAAACTGTAAGCACTTATTTGTAACTATTTGCATGAGGAAGTGAGATTGTGTTCAGCGAATTGTTTTGGCCAATCCAGAGTTGCATTGTGGAATAAATATTTTTATGATTCTCCTTTGAATTCAAATTTTATATATATATCTATTCTAATCAACTATTGTGGTTAGTATGAGAGTTTGACAAATTACACAAATCATGAATTTTTTGATGTAATTTGTTACTATACGAGTGATTTTAATCAAATAATGCGTAAGTTAGGCCCGGTTCCCATAAACGACGAAACATGATAGATATAACAGATACGAATCGTTTTCATTAACGTGCTTATAATCAACCAATGGGAACCAAGTTTTGGTAGTTATTTATACGCTTTAGACTTACGCCTAGTACGATATTGTACGTAAGTAAAACTATTCGTTTTGTTTTTATAATAACTGAGCATCGTCAGGATGTACATAATAATTGCACTTATAAGGCAGATTTAATCGCCTTTTAAATTCTACTTTAAACAATATCTCCGGTACCGTAACAGAGTAACATACAGGATAATACGCCCAAGAGAAAGGTCCACAAAAACGCACAAAGGATTTACGAGCGCACGGAAGCGCGGTTACGTCAATTTCGCTCGTAAATCCGACGACAATATGAATTTTAATACTTCCTACATTTATGCGATTTATCGTGTATTTCACTTTTCGAGTTGATTTTGTGATCGATTTTGTTGAATATTCATGAAGTGGAAAATTTATTGACAATACTAAATTGTAATAAAAATCGAGGTGTAGAAGGGACAATGTGTAAGGAATTTTTGTGTAAAGTTTTTCAGATTGCAACAGACATTTGCGAAGTGTACTAAAATAAATGCTTATTTTTCTACATTTCTATAGAACTATGTATTAACTCACATGTAGATTTAAGTAAAATCCTAAAAATTACTACGGAGTCTTTGTCTTTGGTAAACTTTATATGTACAATAGTTATTTCCTACACGTAATAATTTCAAGCACATTCACCCACAATTTCACCTTATCGTGCATTAAGGATAGTTATTTAGTTTTGCATAGCCATTAGACAAAGTTAACTCATAAAGAAAATTACATGCAATTTGCCGCAGCGTACAAACATTACAGTCGTGAATAATTTAGCACGTGCTTTTGAAGCGTGTTTTTAAATGATTTATTCGTTGCATGCGAGATATAAAGATATCGGCGAGATCGTAATCGTGATCGTCTGTAAAATCAATACGGCGAAGGAATCGTGCTCGAAGTGGGCGTTTAACCTTTGGCCGAAGGCGTGCGGCGCGGGCGCATACGGCGCGTCAAGCCATCCATCATGACCACTATCTGAGGCAAATTAACCCAAGAGAGACGCCACTGAAGCCGCTCGACCAAGCCGATTGAGCTCCCATTCAGAAGTCCTTGGAATCAAATAGGGATCAAGTAGACTAGTTACTTTTGTATTTTACTACTCGAATGGGACATTTACAAATCGCTTTACGCGGAGCACGTCACGGTCGACTATGTGACTTTCTTCCTCTAGTTAAGAATCTGCGATTGTATCGGCGTGGCTTAACTGATGGTAATGCATATTGCTATTACAAATAATTATAAATAACTTCGGTACTATAATTATTTGTACTTGTGTTAGTGTTTATGTTACAATGTACATTTACTGTTAGGATTTATAATGTGCAAGACGTAGAATTGCATTTACGGTAATAATATTATATGTCTTTTATCGTCATAGTTGTAGGTACCTTAGATTTTTATGTAAAGAGATTTTTTTTATTTATGAATATTTAAAGTACCCATTTAATAATATAGCTTTTTGTATTTTTTTTACGATGACAATATAAGAATACAATATGAACAACCGCGACATTTTTTCTATGTATTCTATAATGAAATACAATCACTCGGACTTAAAAAGCAATGTAGAGTCAGGAAGTATGGAAAAATTAAAAAATAAATTTATTGCATTTCGCAAAATAATATCACTGCTTAATACCACAATATTCGATTTATCACTTTCCACTTCGTTGGGCCCTTAATCTCTCCCGACGTATCAATCCCATCAGATACCAATTACTAATGTAAATAAGCAAAAACCTTGGTAAGTGATAAACGACAGCAATTGGTACTGCAAGTCATAACTAGGGTTGCCCACCGTACGTTATAATAATAACTATACTAGTATATAATATACATGTTGAAAAAGAAAATGAAAAATGATTTATTTCAATACTTATACAATATTTTTTCTTAAGTAGTAGAAGGGACCTCCTAGTAAGTTTTAAAGAAAAACTGTGTCAGAAGGACTCCCTCCTCCTTAACTATTACTACAATTATAAGTAGAAATCAAATGTTTATGCAAAGTTAGTAAAATTAGTGTGAGTGTGTGTGTGTTTGTTAGTGCGAATGAGTGTGGGTGTATGTATTTATGTGTTTGAGCTATTAGAATATATTATAGGTTATACGCAAAATGATATAAAAAATACCACAGAAATGCCCCTCCTGTATAAACAATACATGTAAATGTACATTGTCAAGTTATTATAGGGGAACCTCTCTGTACTTTATTTTGACATTTTTTTTCTTAAGTAGCAACCCTATTCATAACTACGGTCATATCCTCGTTGGCAAGAAAAATAATGATTGCGGGTATCTGCCGATCATCGATTTGTTATCTGGACTACCTTTTACCGGTTCCTTTGTGAGGTTTATTTTGATAATTTATATTGATTGTGGCATTGGAAGCGATGATCGTGCACTCGAGCCTGCGATTTATTTTTGCTTTTAATTTTTCAACGATCTCGTAGGTCTACATTTTAAAAAGTATAAAAAATAAGAGTTCTTACGAAGTAAAATATAGCGTCTACGATATATTAGAAGAGTTGTGTTGATAATTTTTCAAATCAAATCAGATTTATTTGCGAGAAAGTGGTTATAAATGTTATGTATAGTCTTACAGATTAACACATTTTTTTTAATTAGGGTCCTCAATCTAAATTATTACCTTAAAATAATTACAATCATAAAATAATTACAATCACGCCTACAAGACTAATAAGTAATTCTATTCTAAGATGTCGAATTCTTTCTGTTCTACTTTTCCGATTTCCCATCATTGATCCTTTCCTTATCCTCTCCTCTTTTTTCAATCCGACAAGGCATCCGCGACACTTTAATGTTGTAGATGTTCATGGGCTGCGGTCAGTCAACATCAGGTGAACCTCCTGCTACGCTTGTGTGCCTTAACATAAAAATAGAACATATTTAATCTATTTTCTTCTTGGCGGTCCAAGAAATATTTTTGCACAAAAAATCACGCGATACGACCTAAAGCTAAATATTGTTAAGCCTATTTTGAAACACGTCAAACGCACATCTCGTACCGTATTAATAAATAATTACTATGAAAGTCGCTGTCACTCATGATTACATGCGTGGAGATGCAATGATTCCGCGCCGGTGCTTACACTATGGAATAGCAGTGGAAAATGGCTGGCGAATAAATACGGATAAACGTTCATTAAAATAACCTAATAGATTTATGTATTTTTATTTTTATTATGCTATAGCAGGCAAGCATACATGTATATAAGTCAATGTTATTTATTTGCTAAAAATGTTGTGTAGCAAGTGGTTTTAGGTTCAAACATTTTGTCCCAATTATCGGCATGCAAAAATAATTATTCACTAGCTGTGCCCCAGGGCTTCATTCCCGTGGGGATATAGAGATGATATATAGCCTATAGCCTTCCTCGAGAAATGGGCTATCTAACACTAAAACAATTTTTCAAATCGGACCAGTAGATCCTGAGATTAGCGCGATCAAACAAACAAACTCTTCAGCTTTATAATATTATACGACGGCTGTATTAATTGTTATGCGTTTGCTGTTGTTTATTATATAATTGTTGTTATTATTAATTGAACCTTAATGTCCAAGTCCTTAATGTGAATGTCAAGTATTTGCATCTTATTAGTTCTCTTTTGAGAATCTTGTGATGATGATGTTAAAATTGATATTACTAAGCTTATCTGTATGGTACAGTTACTGCCGGGTCGTTGAATTTGTCTTAACATTACTAAAAGTATAAATGTGAAAGTTAAGATGCAAGTAATATGCCATTTGCTGGATTAGGTGAAAGGAACTATTTAACGCAAGCGAAGCCACGGGCAAAAGCGAGTTTAATATAAATGAAGTCCAGCGAAGCACAGTACACATAAAATAATTATTTAATACAGTTTATATTCATTAAAAGTTCTCAAGTTGAAGTCTCCTTTTATAAGAAATTTTATATTATTCAAAACAGATTCATCCTTTCAACTTAACAATGCGAAAGTAACATAGTCCGCCAGTTTGTCTCTTCTTCACGCCTAAACCACTAAACCGATGTGGAAGAAATTTTGTACAGAGATTGTTTGAAACCTGAAAAACGACATAGGATAGTTTTTAGCCCGGAAAGGAAAACGCGGTTGAAACCGCAGGCCACAACTAGTCTACACTAATATTATAAAGAGGAAAACTTTATTTATAATGAATAGACTCTAAAACTACAGGACCGATTTAAAAATTCTTTCACCATTCGAAAGCTACATTATCCACGAGTAACATAGGCTGTATCAGTAATTCCCAAAGTAGTATATATCGACCCCTAGGGGTCTATGACAACCTGCAAAGGGTCTACGACGCGAAGAAAAATTTTGGGGTCCATGAAATGAAAAAAGGGTCCACGGTAATGAATCTCAACAAATATACCAAATCAGGTAAGTGGGAAAATTTGGTAGGGGATCTACGAAACAAAAAGTTTGGGGAACTCTAGGCTATGACATTATGCAACGGGAGTGAAGCCGGGCGAATCAGCTAGTAAGGAACAGAATCAGCTATTAAGGAACAGAATCAGCTAGTAAGGAGCAGAATCAGCTAGTAAGGAAAATAATCAGCTAGTAAGGATCAGAATCAGCTAGTAAGGAACAGAATCAGCTAGTAAGGAACAGAATCAGCTAGTAAGGAAAATAATCAGCTAGTAAGGAAAATAATCAGCTAGTAAGGATCAGAATCAGCTAGTAAGGTACAGAATCAGCTAGTAAGGAAAATATAACAAAAGCTCCAGTTATAGTGCCGGTCGCGTGTCAGATGCCGATCGGCGATAAGATCACGGGTCAGTAGACGGCGGCTTAACAATTACTCAGTAACGCTACCGCTGCTATTATATGGATATAATGAAGCATTTTATTTTATATTAATCCTACTAATCTATGTGAAAGTTTGACTGTCAAACACGACAAAACTACTGAACGGATTTTGATGGATTTCGTACGTACAGGTAGGATTATCCAGACTTTAAAGCGAACGAAGCCGCAAGCAATTATTAATAATTTATACACAAATAGTTTGCAGTTCTTGATATAATAGTTTATTTAACAAATGATGAATTATTTTAATTTTCTGCGTAAGAAAATTCTGCAGCTCGTATCAGTTGAAAACTAATATCGATCCCTAAACTCACCTTATAATTAGTAAGATCGGTGACAGCTGGCAACTACTTCATATTAATACTATTCGTATATCTTCAATATTATCTATCCTTCAAGAGAAGAGCATGTCACTCTTTAAAAGGCCGGCAACACACCCACGAGACCCCTGGTATTGTAAGTGCTTATGGGTGACGGTAACCACTTACCATCAGGTGGACCGTTTGCTCGTTTGCCTCCTATTCTATAAAAAAAAAAAATATCTCTATCCCAATTCAAATGTAGCACCAAGCATCTTTGAAATGCCTTTAACCCAATTTCCCCGTAGTCTACACCCACATTTAAACATTGCCTTTCAATTTCATGCAACTGTGATCTGATGCAAATCTTTACCCTTAATCCTTTACACCGGATACGAGAGCTACCTTGCGACACAAACTCCATCAATCACTGGTTACAAACACTTATAACCTTATAAATAGGTACGGAGCGCGCATTGCACATTGTCATTTACCAAAGGTTTAAGATACCTTTCGACGGAGATAAATCGATATTTTAGAAGGAAAAGTAATAATAAATTAATAAGTGTACGTACTAGTTAATGAAGGTTCTCATTATTATAATTTTCCCTATTTGCTTTTCAGTTAATCAGTAAACAATTGAGAATTAACATGTAATGAAGATGCCGAATTAAAATTTGAAGTTTACACACCAGCCTACAGTTCATACACGTGTACTGCTCTATACCTCTTTACACTCCGTTTATAACAATTTGACATAAATAATGCTTCACCAACTGACGAAGGCCCAATTTCTATTTGATGTAGTGTATGCGGTTACTGAGTAACAACTGTATTATGTATCCATCTGTTGCTAAATATGATCATTTTACATGTTTGAATTAATATTGAATGTTCTTTAATAAGCATTTATTAAAGAACATTCAATATTAATTCAAACATGTAAAATGATCATATTTAGCAACAGATGGATACATAATATTGTAGATTCATTATAGGGTATACGATTTTAGGTACGTTGCGGGAAAATTATGTAGATTTATCAACCAAAAGACGTTTAATTAAGCATAAGATGCAGATTTTATCTACGTTTTATATAGAAAGTCATACTTTTTAAATATTATGAAATGACATATTCTTAATATCCTCAAAAATAACTGTCAACTATCGACTAGCAATATACGCTTCAATCAGAATATTCCTTAAAGAGTCTTTACAATTTCATAATTGCCAATTCGGGTTCTCGAAACTTCCAGAACCATCGTGAGTTCCATATTCCGTGACCGACCATTGAACGAAAACAGCCGACTATACCCGATTTATCACGACCGCTAGAAAGTAGCGTATGAAACGATTCATAAAGATAGACTTATTAACAATCCGCCACGTATAAATCAATACTATCGACAACTGCACGAAGAAATTGTGAATCGGCTATGATTTATTTCGCGAAAGATAAAGCCTTTCCCGTCGTTTATTACTGGATGTATGATATATGTGCTGACCGTTCACACGTTCGTAAGAATGAATAAGAATCGTTGATTTGCTATCCCTTGGTTGGTTTTATACGATGAGACATTCATTAAAAATTTTAAAAATAAAGCAAATAATATCAGGTATTTTTAAAAAGAAATACGTGTGTAAAGTTTCTCGTTAGTTTGTAAATAATATAATATTAAAATATACTTTTGCTTGTTAAAAATAAATTAAAAATAATTGCCACCGCATAAAGACTATCAAATATAAAAAGTAGGTAATATACAATTTTTCTACGTATTATCAAAATCTAATGTACATTTTTGAACTTTCTTTATGTTTTTCTGTTGTGTAATGGTGTTCCTTTACTACATAATTTTCGTTAAAATAAATTTTATAGACCACAATTTTTACACCTGCAAAATATAACCTCTTCACAAGTAACAAGCGTATAACCATCCCATAAATTAATGAGTCGACCGTGACATTTGTCAACAACAATGTTTATCACCTGTCCATCGTTGTAGGCTGAAATTCAATTTACCTATTAGTCACTTTGACCGGTGCGTAAAAAATAATCAGGGCTGTTAAAACTGAATTTTCTAATTACTCCATTATTATGCTAAATACTTGCCAGCCTCTCAATCCTGTTATTCAACTTATATTATAAATGTGGATGTTTGGATGTTTCGTCAATTACGTCGCAACTACTGAACGGACTTTAATAAAATTTCATAAACAGATAGGCTATCCAACGTCACTGGTTGATGGAGTACTTTATATTGACTTTTAAGCCTAAAACTAAATGCAGTAGACAGAAAGTTTTTAATTAAAAAAACAGGCTAATATGTCTACTACTACGGAACATGTAGCTTAGTAAAGACGATTCTTTTTTAATTTAAATAAAATGACAAAATTTATTTTTTAAAAAGGTATATTTTATATTGTACAACCCTAATTTAAACTGCCTCTTTAATCAGTTCTCATTATAAGCTATGATTTATGAGCAAACAATTTTTTGCACGATCGGTATCAAAAGTTGCGTCCATATTTTATAATAGTTAAGTGAATGTCCACCTACGCAAGGAAGATTGATATCACATCCGCTCACCATAATCTTATTAGTGATGAAATCAACGTACTTATACGTTTTCATAAGAATACGGTTCAAAATTTATGCAATGGTTAAGTGACAATGAAATATGAAAGCCCTTTTAGGACAGCCATTTAAAATGCTACTTTAAGCCGATCTTTTGAGAAGGGCTTTGCAAATTTGGCTCAAATTGTATACATGTACATACAACAGAATCTCCTAAAATATTACTACTTATTACAGAGTTGTTTAGAAAAGTTCAACTTATTTGTTTTGCATATAATTTAATTATGATTTTATTTATTTCTTATGACTAAGAGTTGTTGTGGGTTCAATAAAAAATATTATGTCGCCTCCACCTCGTATGTCATAGCAAGTAAAGTTTTTAAGTATTTTAACATCATCATATACAATTATACAGTCATCATCAAAAATAATTAGTAGAAAACCAGTTTTAAAGAGAAAGAAACAAGACCTTGAACCTAACATTCACGTCAAGAAAACATTAATAAATTTCTAACTCGGTCACACATCCTCCATCAAAACATCAATAAATCATGAAATTAGTATGTCTTCAGTTAAATAAACACAATGCTTAATTGAAAATTAAATTAATTTTAAAGGAAGACTAAAACCGGAAACATTACCCGCTTTGCGCGAAACCGGTTGAGATTAAATAGTGTGAATGTAAACCATTGAATATTGATTTAGGTGAAAATAATAATGCCGTCGTGATTTAATGCAGGATTTACACGGATAATCAGTGAGTTATGTGAACTTTTATTTTTGCTTTAATCATCGATCAGACGGCGAACAAGTTGTCATTAGTCACTTGAAAGTCCACTTAAAACCATCTTCCAAATAGACGATGATTAAGAACTCAAATGAAATTTGGATTTAATAGAACGTAACGTTAATAGATAGATAGATTTGAATCCGTGTGGCGACGGGTTAGAATACGTGTCGCCACCCTATTTCTTCCCGTGGGTGTTGTAAGAGTCGACAGAGGGTAATTCTGCTGCATCACATCTTCAGCAATTAAAGAGTGGGAGCCGATTATTGCACGATTGGCCCAAACTGAAGATCGGCGTGAAGAAATATAACACTGTGTTTCGTACGGTGAACGTAGGCCCGGAGGCCTGTATTCCCATCCCATTCCTCTCCCTATCTTTCCTGTCATTACTATTCATCATTTTCTACTCCTCCCAACATTAAACCTCTCCTCATCACCCCTGCCACCTTCTGGCAAGGCATCTGTGACACTTTGACGGTTTAGATGTTTATGGGTTGCGGTCAGTCACTTAAAATCAGGTGAACTGCATGCTCCGCTTGCCTGCTGTAGTATAAAAATAGACTAGCGGTGCCTCACAGCATCAGTCCCCCAGGAGCGTAATGGTAAGTGTCTTCTTCATGAACCGTATATCATAATCAGATATTCTTTTCAATTCATCCCGTTGCTGAACAATTGATTTCTTTAATTGATTGCGCATGCTTCCAAACTATTAGTGTTTTTGAAATATTAAAGGTAAAGGTAAGGAAACTACTCTACTACATTATAAATAAATATACTAAAATATTATGTTTAACTATCACTTCCTATTAACACATAAAAGCTTCAATTTTAACTACATTACCGCTATACTATTAGGGGTCAAAGCAAACACCCAATAAAACCTTTCATCCCAATCTCAGCACATCCTCACATTTCTACATGATAAATTAAATAATTTATTCATCTATGAAAAGCCATTCACACGTTTCTATGCAAATTTCTAATTCGAAGTTTTCAATTAGTTCCGCTTTCACCATTCAATGGAAAATGTTATAGGCACTGGAAAATATAATAAGCATTTTGCGGTGATGTATTAGCATTTATATTTATTACGCTATTTAGCAAATGAATGAGTAATAAACGTAAAATTTTTAAATGAGCTTTTGTTAGTTTTAAGGGTATTTAAGCTTTCCTTTTTCCCGCTCATCATAATTTCTATAGATATTTTCTATTAAATAGCTATTTTAATTAACCTACTTTTTTGCAATTATTCACAAGTACGTTTCAAAATCTGCTAACATTTCTTAGAATCAGATCATATAAAGAGAATTACGTATAAGCTAAATGTACTAATAAGCAAATAATATACATGTTAAAGCATAAAAATAGCCCACCCATCACAAGTAAATGTGTCACTAAACACAACAAAACCAACAGTTCAAAGGATTACGCACAAACGTGTTTAGTTAGAATTAAAGGAAAAAGCCGGCAAGTGCGAGCTGGACTCAAGCAACGAGGGTTCCGTTTATACTTATTATTTAAGAACAAAACCATTTGAGCTTGCTCAGTGATAGCGATTATTGCTAGTGAAAATCTAGTCTAAAGGCTAGATTAAAGTACTAGAAATAATATTTTAAGCAAAAAAAAACTTATTTTTTTAGATACGTTAGCTATGTGAAATATCCTTATTTCAATCCTGGTAACCCCTACTCATAGCTGGCATGGAAGTAGGTACCCTGTAGGTTTAGATTCCCATGAATGACGTGAAAGTCCAATATTTAAATAAAATATATTCTTATTATTCTTATTAAAAAATTAAATTATTTGTGAAATTAAACATAACCGGGAATTTCATTGGATAGTTATAAGTAAGTTTGATTTATTCATGTCCTCAAGATTAAATAGACCTGGTAATTTGTTAAAATTTCAGTGAGATCTTAGCCATTTCTAAGAAAACGTCTCTACAAGGAACGGACGTACGGAACCCTAAAAATGACGTTTTATTACCGCCACATAATCGTCGACATAAAGATCGCTTTGTACGAGCCAAACAATGGTTACATTACAATGTTAACGTCGTCCTTTATGGGCTGGGTAGATATGCCTAAGTCTGAGATAGCCTCCGATTCAAAGGAAAGCGATAATAAAATATGAATGCTACGGTTATGTTAACAAATGTTCGCTTTCAAAAGCTTATGAATCAAAAACAATGTTTACTCCAAGCAAATAAAACGAATAATAAGTACAAATTTGTGCAAAATAATTTTTCTCGTTATAAACATTCTCGTTTATAAATAAATTAGATGATAATAATCGATATACTCTTTAATATATATTTATTGAACCCTAACACTACAAAACTCAGTTTGGTTACGCCTTAAAACTATGATTAATGAAATATCAGCTTAATGCGTACCGTACGTTTGAAGATATACATTATTATTAAATAAACGCTGAAAACCATAAAAGATTAACATAATTTTAATTAAAATTTTCCAAAGCTTAATTCTCTATTTTTACATACAAAAGCTCTATAAAGTACATAAACCATATAACACTTGACGATAAATATTAAAGAACCTATAAAATCCTACAAAATTAAAAACAAATTCACATTTTATATACATGTAAAGCCAGCGCATCTGAATTTCATATCAGCTCAAGAATGACCTACTCAATTGTGCGGCTTTATAAGGCAGTGTGTCGTGTACACAACTCATATTTGCATAATCATCCCATACGGAACGAATTCATTATTATATCGCGTGTCCATTATAACACGACACGTTAAATATTTTATTAGTAACATTTGTAGATTTTTAATTTGACATGCTATATGAGATTGTTTGGCCTTCATCTTTGACGTTATAAAATTTGTATTCAGACAAAAATAAAACAATTATACCGACAACATTGAGATCTTAATTTAAATCTCTTACATTTCTCAAATTGTGTTTAGCATACACATACGTCGTTAAACAAATTATGCTAAATTAAACAATACTGTGTCTTACAAACATTCGTAGTTAAATATTTCATAGAAATAAAGACAAGACAATTACAAGCTGTCTAATAGATTACGCCGATATGTATCTCTCGAGCCACGTTCTCTTGATTCAGAGGGTTCACTAAAAACGTGACGATTATTGTTGGCATTTAACTGAAGACATGACTCGAAAGTCATGTTATTTAGCTCTGCTGTAACTTGAGATTGATTTCATGAGCTTGCAATAGCTTTGTTGACGGAAAGATTAAATAACAATGTAACAATTTATCGGAATATTTGTATCGATTATCCAATCTATGAATCTTATTAATTTATTTGTTATTGTCAGGTAATATTATATATTTTTCGAGAACATCATATTTAAATGCTTTTATTAAATTGTAACAAACGCATTATTGATACAAACATGTTTTCAGCGTTTTTAATTATTTAAAGATTAATTGACGCATAAAAACCAACACAGCAAATGGCCCCAAAAAATTAGATTAAAACGACGACTGAAAGAAATACCTGAATAGGTTTATTTTGGGTAAAATTGTAACTAAAATCTTACAAATATACAAAAATGCACATATGACAATGAAATGCAATGTACTGTATATGTACATGTCTGTGCCTAATCCAATAAGTTTAAGGACCTTTGAATTTGAATCCTGTTCTTCATCGTAATCGCACAAACATGTGTCTTATTACTCAGCCGTCAGTCAATCAAATTATTATGTGTGCAGAACGTGGATGACAACTGAAAGTAATCGATATATTCCGGGAGCTAGGACCATTTTTAGTCTACTTTTTATACCTGTCAGGTCTAAAAAACGCCCCGCTACTCACCAGCCAGGTCTACAGTTTCATGTCGTGGTATAACAGGAAAGGCATCATACAAGATCAAGTTCGCCAAAAATGGTCCTGGCTCTCGGAATAATAAGACTATTCTTCCTTGTTATCACTAGAAAATTACATATGAACATACAATCTCGTGTCGTCTCAGATTGGTCAATGGAACCGCGTCTGACTGTCTGCTGTCAATCAGGTTATTAAGGGCGCTTGTCGTGGGCGGCGCGGAGACAACTGAAAGTAGCCGATTAGGCTGTGTTCTCTAAATAAATATAACGACAAATTATACTCTGATCTGCGTACTTCGGAGGAAAATTGAAATTAAAATATATTTCTAATTTAGTTTTAGAATTAAAAAAATATTTCCAAAACTCACGAATGCTTTAGTATATTCCAAACTAGCTGATGCCCGCGGCTTCGCGCATGTTTGGTGCCTATAGATCAATAAAAAGTATTCTATAATCCTGGCTGGATTGCTTATATGTAGAACTACAAAAATTTCACCAAATCCGTTCCTTAGTTAAAGTGTGATTGACGCTTAAAATTCAAATATCTAAACACACATGTATAGTATTATATTGATTTAACGATAAGTGAGCCATCGTATAAGTAGTTATATTGAGACATTTTATACATATATGTTGATCTCCACCAAGTTAGAAACGGTATAAACAGTCTCAATACAATTAATTATAATATTAGTAAGATTAGTAGAATATAGTTTTTAGTGTAGACCCTCAAATTTCCGTTTACCAAATGTTCCAACCTGTCAGATCTAATATACGTGTTATATTTGAAAACGCAATACAATAAAGCATTGTCTTACAACATACTTGTGTTTGATACAAGTATCCAAAAAGGTTACTTATTCCCTACCTACACACAAAAAACCTGAACCACTTCAGAGAACACTCAAACTAATTAAAAACAACAGCGTACTTCACACTGCATACTTGTAAGCCGATCTATCGACCTCTCCATCCTTAATAAATAATAATCTATCAAATACTAACACAATATTAGGTTTCTAACCGTCTCCAGTTACCGGGCACGCGATTTTATTAAATCTATCTTTACTATAAAATATTTACGATGAAGCTCCATACTAACTTATTATTAAGACTAGTTTTAAGTTTCATTATGGTTTAAATTATACGCAGTGTAACCATAAAATAAATATGTATAGATTAAATAATTACATATTAAACCAGCTTCTGCCCGCGTCTTCGCTCGGCCTATCATCTAATTCAGCTAATAACCTATATGTGTACGAAATTTCATCAAATTCCGTACAGTCGTTCAGGCGTGATTGACACACAAACATCCAAACTTCCGTATTAATATTAATCAGTAGTATATATTAGTATACATATATGAGTATTAAGATTAAATTCCTAAACATTTAAAAAAGTAATCCATACCTCATATTAATCTGGTGTCAAGTTTTTTTTTAAACGTTTAAATTTTCATAGACTTAAATCAACCATCCATAAAATTAATTAAAGCAAGTAACGCCGTCTAAAAACTCTTTACAATTGTCTTAAAGACCGCAACAATGGTTAATCCCCAACAAAGCGAGCCGGTTCCGAAGTGGGTCGGCAACAATTAATACATCTGCTTTTAAATGAGCTTGGATGCGCACGCGATCCGAAGTGATAATTTAATAAAGCTGTTTGTTCGTCACGTGGGTTTGCATGCCTTTGCTTATAACAATGTTTTACGAAATTGATAAATCTTACTAATATTATGATACAAAAGTTACTCTATCTGTCTGATTTACCTGAAATGTTGTACATAGTTTGAACTCGAGATATGCCGGTGAAACCGCGGCACACAGCTAGTAAAAACATAAATAGAGCAAACAAGATACTATGATATTTTAAATATTAACTAGGAGACGAAGACCAGTAATGTTTGTAGTTACATAGCCATACATAAATCAACAATTGGTAAATTTAAAATCTAATTAGTTGAGAAAAAATGAAGTAAATTTGGTATATTTATTTGGAATTATAATATTCCAACTGCCAATAGGTGCGTTAAAAAAAATAATATCAGAGTTGAAAATTCAAAGTTCCCTTGGCTTTTCTAAGAGCTGTTCGAAGACGAAAAATTATCATCAAACATAACTTTGAAAATTATAAATTCTAAGCGAAACAGACCGTCAATCATAAATTCCTTTTACTACCGTTAAATAAGCAGAACATCCTAGTCTCGCCTACACCTTCACAGCTCGTTTCCCTCAAAGCCTTGCAGCGAAGGGCCCAAGACCCACACTTTCTACGTGATCATTGGGCGGCTGTAATAAGCTATTTTTCAATCGCTTTCACGAATTACTTTCCAACTCGTGTCGATGCTCCTAGTTATCGTGGTTATCGCATACAATTGAAAGTTTCAATTTAATTTATGTTAGCCAACGTATATTGGACGTTTGCGTTATTCTTTTTTTATATCATGATACAACAATGCACAATGCGTATCACCTTATTAAAAAGGATAACGCGGACCATAAACACCAACAAAACCTCTCTGGTATCTATCTACCTCCTATCAGATTTAGGAAAAGGGGGAAGTGTAGAAATTTTAATGATTTGAAAGTGAGACAGGAATATTAAGGGAAAAGAGAGATAGGAAACAAATGCACGATATTCGCAAAACATAATCTTTGAAAAACAAAATAACAACGATGCATTTCCTTTTTGTTTATCAAAAGTGTATTGATTAGATTGCCGATAAACATTTAATTAATTAATTAATTTAAGCCTTAGCATTCCGATAAAACGATATGTAAAATCAATTAAATTTATCAAATTTAAATGTGTGTGCGCTGAAAGCTTGTATTACAAATCTCGATGATACCTAAATCTCTAACGTATTTCATTCCAGTTTTCATTACCAAGTAAGCTTTTAACCCACCATGACCTACGCTCCACAGATCGACATTATACCGCATTAATATCATTAATATTACGACGTAGGCGTAACTGCTTTCCTACATAAGCTATTAAAAGGCTAATGCACTCCAATACGATAAATATTGATCTAACTGCTGAATATAAACTAGCCGATTTATGCCCCGGACTCAGTGATCAATCACGAAATTAACTATAAGAACTTGTATTGTGTCTTACAACCAATTTATCAAACATTAGTAGGTTCGAGCTTTGAATATACATGAACAGATTTAACGTATATGCATTTATTTCAGACGATATATTAAATTCGTAATTCTAAATATAGTACGCAAACAATGGACGATACAATTAACTTAATTTAGCAAGACAAATATGAAACAAGTAATACCACAATGGAAACATAAAAATCAAGTAATAAAAAGTCAAACGTCGCCGTTTCATTGCACACTATGAAATGCATTCGTACAGCTTTTTTCAATGTACTTAATTCAATGAAATGTTCAGTAGGTACTTTTGTTTCACGCAATATTTATACCGGATCATAATTATTCCTGCCTATAAAACTTTCTATCCAATAAAATCACGAGCCTACGCAATTAATTGAAATCCTTTAAGTGCGTTGTATAATTTTTCATTTAATGTTTTCTGTTATACGCACTCTACATGCATCTCCCACGCGACTTTGTCCGGCTTAGGAGGTGTTCATAAAGACTACATATTCGATAATATATGTAAGTACAATGGCATATAAGGACTTTAGAAGTTAAAATACGACTGGATTTTTTTTGATTGGGCATAGCCAAATAAAAAATTGGACTAAATATGACTGACTAAAAAATAAAATATGTATTTGACATTTCAAAAGAGCTTTAAAAAAGCCAAATTGGAAAAATAAATGTTGTAATGTAATTACGAAAAATTTCCGTTTACTGTACAGTAATGATAACCACGTCCCAAAACGGAATTAACCATAGCTTATTAATTAACTGATTAACTATTGCAAATAATGCGATGCTAACTTTTTATACGAAACTAGCGACCCGCCCCGGCTTCGCACGGGTTTAATGGATGATATTATACATAAAAACCTTCCTCATGAGTTACTCTATCTATTAAAAAAAACCGCATCAAAATCCGTTGCGTAGTTTTAAAGATTTGAGCGTTCATAGGGACATACAACATGACACATGACAGAAAAAGCGACTTTGTTTTATACTATGTAGTGATGAGATATGACGTAATACAACATTTAATATTTGCATACACTCTTCACAGAAAATGTCTTCCAAATATATCTTATAGTTTTATTTATTCTATTAAATAAATTAATAAATTCTTTATTGGCATCAAAATAACATAGTTTACATTTTACATTAGTACTTGACATTACATTTCTTAATACACTTAGGATTTATTCTATTTTATCTTTTTTAACCGGCTTCCAGACACATCATGAATACAGCCTTATTCAGTTCAAAATTATTCACCTTTCGACTCTGTTGTACATATGACATCAATTTAAAATGCTGACAAGGAAATGGGTTAAAGGATTAGGTACGCTTTGTACACAAAACGTCCAATTAGACTTAAATAAAGCAATGATTTGAAGCGAGTATTGGCTTAAGGGTTTGGTTTTGTTGATGAAATATTTAATTTTGTAGTATTATTTGCTTCGATTTGACATTAAGTGTTATAAATGTTTATTGGTAAAATTTAAAATGTTTCTACATTACTCAATAAATTGAAGATTTTTGTGAGTCATACAGACACCGCTGTGAACTGAAGCTTAATACTTATCTGAGGTACAGAAACTGAATTAAAAATATCTCATTTCTTTGTTTTCCTGTACCCATGGTTGCCTGGTAAAAATCGTTGTATACCTATAAGACCGCCGATTGTTCAACCTTTTTTCGTATTATATGTACTGATTATTTATTTATTATGTATATTTTGTAAATGTACAATAAAGTGTTTTTGTTTGTTCTTTGTTTATTTGAATTAAAAATAATAAAACCAAAACGTTTTTTAACATTTTACAAGCACACCTACATTAAAACTATAGATTCCGTATTTGATCAAACTAAATTGCACATAGAAATATGCAATGAAAATCTATAAGATCAAACTTGTATTGGGTACATTTAACATTCAAACAGCCTCCTACACCCTACAACCATAAGCTTAGTAGCAGTCCGATAAAATCCACACCGTTACGATGTCGTGTCGGAGCGCCATTACAGCCCGACAATTGGATGCAATAAAAGCAAGACAAACTAGCTGATGGTACACTATGCTTGTTGAGCACTCGACGATAAAATCGTGTACATTGCTTGGTGATTATCATTAGACTATCCGATTTTTGTCGTAGTCTATACATAGATATGCTTATATATCATTTGTATTATGGATTCATAATAATCTATAATTGCCAGAAACGAGGTATGATATAGATGTTAATAGTAAATGATAATAAATACTTTAGACTTTTTATTATTATTTTTAGTGTACCTATGTCTTCTTGAAATAAATGTTTTTTCTTTCTTTCTCTCTTTCTTTCAAATAAACATAAAATGTCACAAACATACTTGTTAAATTGTAACTTCTTCATTCTCAAAATTCATTTAAACATGTTGAAATACTAATTATTAATTTACCAATAATAACTGAAACAACTGCAAATACAGTGAATAATTAAATAAATAAATAAAAATTAAGTATACAAATGAATCATGGAAATAGTGTAAAAAGGAGTATTTATTGCAATTAATGTCACTTATAAACATAAAATTATTTTATATCATAATAAACTCCTCGTTTTACGATTAAAAACAGCGTAAAACTAGTTAAACTTTAACTCATATTAATTATAAAACTACTCGATAACCAAACAAACAGAGACGGCCTTTTGTAGGTCGAATTTAAATTGAATTGATATAAGATAACCACCATTACTTGATACCCGCTTCTTAATAGAAACGATACGGTTTCATTAACAGTGATGAAATGTGTTGAAGGAATGTTTAGATATACTGAGATGAATGTTTTGTAATGGTGACAGTAGCTAATAGAACGAGATAAAATGTGAATTAACATATGTAGAAAATTTTATGTTTGCATTGCAATTATTAGTTAAGTTTAATTTAAAATTATAGTTTATCTTACGCACGAATAACTTTTTGGTATGTATTTATTAATTACTAGCGACCCGCCCCGGCTTCGCACGGGTGCAATGCTGATATACTATCGCGGAGTTTTCTGTAGACCTTTTCATTGTGTACAATACTTAGTACATTATTTTGATAAATCTCGTAGGATTCAGCCTGCGTTTGCAATGTAAGCGGAAAAAATGTAATTATTTGCGACATCACATTAGAAACCTCAAAAATAACAGTATTTGTCCACTATTTAATGGATGATATTATACATAAAAACCTTCCTCATGAGTTACTCTATCTATTAAAAAAAACCGCATCAAAATCCGTTGCGTAGTTTTAAAGATTTAAGCGTTCATAGGGACATACAACATGACACATGACAGAAAAAGCGACTTTGTTTTATACTATGTAGTGATGATATTTTAAGAGGTTTCCGACGTTTCATATTGTCAAACATGTTTTTATATCACTTGAAACTTGTATTTTTATTCTTTTTTTGATATATGGTGGATGCCATTATGGAATGATTGTTTTTAAAAGATGAGCATTTTGTATAAATAATAAATAAAGATCAGTAACCGACCACTCTCTACAGACTACAACAAACGTTTGAGAACTGTACCTACTTTTCAAAATAGAAATTTGAGCATACAATCATCAGCTGATTTTTGAACAAATTAGCATATTATTTGGTTGCTAAATTAGTCTTCACAAAAATCAGACCTGAGTATCATACGCAAATAACTTTCAAACGACATTTGACCACTTATTCACGTCAGATCTCATTGAAAGGCATTCCTTGCGTGCTCTCCCGGCAGCTGATACCGCGTGTTTTTTTTTAGACCAAAGTTCTGTCTGCCATTTTTATATGAGTATTTAAGAGCCCTAAATTATAGGTTAGACTGGACTGCATATTTTATGACGTAATTTATTTTATAACGTCTACCTGCATGCCAAATTTCAGCCCGATCCGTCCAGCGGTTTGGGCTGTGCATTGATAGATCATAGTCTTGTAACAACTTGCGTTTTTTCACAATTTTTCTCTTTTTTAATTTATTTTTTCTGTGTCTTTAAGTATTTGCTACATTAGCGTATAAGTGAGGAATTTTTTATACTATGATTAAATGTAAGCAAATGTTGGTATTCCTAAATAAGTAAATAAAATATAATGTCAGTCTGTCAACTTTGATTTTTTATATTACTAGCTGAGTCAGCGAACCTTATACCACCATTTTTGAACGTGACGTATTTGACAGACATGTATTTGTATGGAAAAATATAATTGCGGTTTTTATTATTCGAATCACGATTTCTTCATATTTTCTCACCGTTCGTATCCCTGGACTTCCACGAATATTTCAAGACTAAAATTAGTTAAATTGGTTCAGCCGTTCTCGAGTTTTAGCAAGACTAACAAAAGGAAATTGATATTTGTTTATATAGATAGATATATATATCTTCTATATATTAAAACCCTAGGACTCATACTCAAATACCTTGTAAGTGACATTTGACCACTTATTCACGTCGGATCTCAGTCAAAGGCATTCCTGACATTAAGGCCGGCAGCTGATTCCGCGTGTTTTTGTTTTTTAGGTCAACCCACTGCTAAAGAGAACTTTAGGAACTTTAGGGTCCACCAATGTAGGTTAGACTGTATTGCCTCAGTTTATTACGTTTAAATGACACATTCATGCGGCTGGCTTCATAAATTCGATTTTCGTTTTACCACATTCAAAAAATCAATACTTATGGAGAACATTTACATGTTTTTGATTGTTTTTTGATTACAGTTTTCGCCGTTAAATACGTGTATACCTGCATATTATGATGGACTATCTAATGTTATATTTAGGTACAAATTATCTACACAGTGAGGAATGTCCGCGTTCCTTCCTGAAATATCACTATTAACCATAAAGCTTTATTAATGTATTGAATACTAGCTGAGTTCCGTGGTTTCATCCGCCTATACATCCCGTTCCCTTCAATAAAAACTTTTATGTATATATTATATATAACGTATGTCATTCTTGGGGTTTCAAAACATCTCTTTACAAAATTTCGTCCAAATCGGTCGTGCAGTTTCGGGGCCTACTCAATACAAAAAAACAAACAAACAAACAAACAAACAGATCTTTCATCTTTATAATATTAGTATAGATAAATTATAAGATGTGAACGACATGAAAAGGAATAATAAGAAAATAATGATGTGACAAAAACGCATCCTTAACGTAGACAGATTTGCAACAATGTCTCGACGCCGTTCACTGGCTGATAAACACAAAAAACGAAAAATCGTACAGTCTATATTACAAGTTACAACATCGATGAGTCAATTTGGCTCCTCACGACTACGTACATTGGCGCCACCATCGTACGACTCCCATGAGTCATCCCGTGATTCCATACTCACTTTCGATATGCGAAAATTGCCTCGTATTGATTGGCTATCTGAAATCGTTTTAGGCTGCTTTTAATAGACTCAAAAACGGGATGTACAGTCAACCTAACAAGTTACAACACCAATGATTCAATTCAAAGCCCGATGGTTGCACTCATTGGCGCCAGCATTGTATGATTCATATAGATCACTTTCATCGATACCGGAATATCGGCGCATCATCGCTTATCGCTAAATTTGTATGAAGTCGCCCACGGTGGTATCGTAACCAAAACATCTTCATTGTTTGTCATTTCTTTGTATATTTGGCAATCGATAACGTGGAATCAATTGGGCAAGAAGAAGTATCATTTTTTGTTCTTGTTGCTATGAAGTGTTTTGAATAATATACCCTATGTACATTACTAGTAACTCAAGGTAGATATTACAATGAGTTTTTATTTAGCAATCTTTATTATATTTTATCGTTTAAAGCTTCATACATTCAGAATAGAAAAATAATGCAACTGGAAAATTGTTTTTTTATTTAAATGGACGGGTTAGACTTAACATTGACCGTGTTCTTCAGATAACGATAGTCACGTTTAATTATAATTTATTAGACTTTAATCAAAAGGAATTCCTCCCAGTTTATAAATCCGTTACATAACCGGGTCCATACAAATGAAGATTTAGTGGAAAAACTGTATCGTGCTGTGTTACAAGATAGTGCGACCCCACGCGGCTTCACAGTTAGTTACGGTGTACTGGAATGTTCGAGAAAAACTTAACCAATGTCATCTATAAGTGATTTTATTAAATTGATTAAGCAATCTTGACAGCGCCTAGTTCTCTTCATACAAATTTTCTCATGGTACCAGCAATCCTAAAACAGGGGAATGTGTTAGGAGAAAAGGGAAAGGGATAAAAGGGGAGGAAATTTTTGGGACATGGGTAACGAATTTTTTTTTTGTCTCTGTATGAAAGTGTTGCTATCAGCCTAGCCTACTAATTGCAGATGGCAGGACTTTTAAGTACTTCAATAACTGGGCAGACTTATTGTAATACAAGAGTGATTCCCAAAGTGGTCTATATCGACCCGTAGGGGTCTATGACAACCTGCAAGGGATCAGCGAAAACAAAATTGGGGGTCCATGTTTTAAGTGTTTAACACTAAACTTCACTACAGTTAGAAATTTACAGGAAATCAATATCGGGTAAATATCTACGCCAAGACTCATTTTGGGTCGCTGCGCCAGCGGAGTAAGTAAGTAAGTGAGTAAGGGGATCTACCCAATACGGCAAAACATGGTCTACGACACAAAAAAGTTTGGGGAACTCTGATCTAGACGATGTTATGAAGTTGAAAGGGCCAAATCCTACCTGTGGATTTCTCGGTGGCTGCGGCAACCGCATCACCGGGTTAGGAGCGGGCATCCTCATCGGCGCCACATACGGCCTGGGTGGCGGGGGCGGCCTGGGCCCGTGGAGGACC
>LQNK01000700.1:574914-588237 GCA_001586405.1 Phoebis sennae
CCGCGCCGCCTCCGAGTCGTCCGCCATCGGTGCGCGCCAATCTGGTAACGAAAGACATTAAACATCAGTCTAGACTTACTTCTTTCAATTAGTCAAATATCCAGGATTACCTTTATAAACGCCTTTTCGTTTGATAAACAAATTCATCTATATTAATATCATGAAGTACATAAATATTTTTTTGTTGAAATTTACTATTATTAAACTATACATCAAATTAACATTGAAGTAGCTGCGTCCCGCGGTTCTTTCGGTATCTTCTGATCCCGTGGCAACTCCGGCATTAAAAGCCTGTATGTTATTCTGAACCCTTACCCACTTGTATACCAAGTTTCATCATAATCGGTTCAGTAGTTTTTGCATGAAAGAGCAACAAACAAACATACAAATATACATACATATCTGCATCCTCACAAACATCCGCATTTATAATTAGTACGATTAGTAATTACTTGACTCTTAAATAATATAATATTAACTTTAACCATATTTAAAAAGACATACGTCTATCAGTTTTATGTGAATCACAGAGCTTTTTGTAGTAGCGATTACATATACAAAGCTTAACGTCGTTATTCCTTAAATTGGTTACAGCGCCATCTATCCATTTCACGTGGAACTCGGTAAAACATACGCGCGCTAGCTACCGTAGCAGAAAGCGCGCGAAACCGGCGACGTAGCGTCTGCACTACGCGCCAATGCCTTAAAAAATAACCGCCTTTGTCTCAGTATTACAACCGTTATTCAGTATTGTGTATTATTCATCGAAGCGAACTTTCTGTTCGCGTTTACGTAAATTACGTCTGTTGTACCGTTGAAGGATGTAATTAAGTATTTTATAGCCATTTATGAGCTTTGATTACTCTGTACGATTAACAATTAAATTACTTATCTCACGCCGTAAATTGAGATGCATCATTACTTAGGCCTCGCGTAAAGTATGAAATTTTAAATTAACATGACACATAATTTCACACTGTCGATAAGAATATGACAGGACTCAACATAATTTTCGAGAAGTTTCACAAATAAATGTGTTATACGATACACAGAAAAAAAAAACAAAAAATGTTCAGTTATGTGAAATACTCCTATTTTCTTCTTTCGGGTACCTATTTACGACCTGTATGAGAACTAACAAACAAATACACCTTTCACATATTCCTATTCTATTGAACTTATTACATTAAATATTGTATGCAACTCCGTCCAAACAAAGAGCGTTGCAAAAGGGACTGCATGCCTAAACACCCACATCCCTACCTCCGTTGGCATGAATAAAACATGAAAAATCGTCCTGTTTCATAACTAGAGTTGCCAGTACAAATATACAAACGCGAAGAGAGACTGATTGGTTTACGAATGTGGTGACGGACTTTTGGAGAAAAATGATTTCATAATTAACAATGTTTGAACAATGAATAGAATATAACCGTATTAAATAAAATTCTTTTAATGGATTTTAAACGCCGTTTATTATACATTTACATAAAATCCTATAATAAGTATTTTATTTAATATGGAAAGTAGCTGCGTTAAAACACAAGAGAACATAACCTGTGATATTATAAAAACAATTTGATAATAATAATACTAGCTACTGCTCGCGGCATGATCCAATTAATAGTCGAAATCTATAAACGAAATCAAATCAAATTTCATTTAGAAGTTACGTGTCTAAGTCTTAAGTTAATGTCAAACAAACATCCAAACTTACATTTATAATATTAGTAAGAAGAAGGATTAACGTTATCGTTTAGTCATTCGGAGTTCGCTTTGTATACTAATATCAAAACTATCCTGTCATTCCTAGGGTTAAAAAGAATCTCTGTACAAACATACGGTCCTATAATTTTGGAGCCTTTTCAATACAAACAAAGTTTTCCAGTTTATAATATAAGTGTACATGTAGTATGTACAGACTTTCCAAGCAACATATGTATGCAATATTCCTGCGGAATTCTTGCAATTTCTATACTACTTAGCAGTCTAGAATGCGGTTATATTAACTCCGCATAATTACCATTAGAAAACTACATACACTCGCATTTAGCGTAAATAACATTTAATTATAAAACTTGAATGTTTTAAACACTTATTGCACTATAAATAGTCTTATATTGACTCACTCATTGAAGACTAGATGAAGTAAGATTCTATAGCACAGTTGATTCTATGGTTATTATAAAATTAATTTAAAAATAAATATTTCAATTCAAGTCAATTTTCTTAACAAATTTTTCATTGATCTACATAAATAAAGTAATATCGAGCCAAAAAGTTTCTTTGTTTATAAATTAATGCCAATACACACCAAAATTCCTTGACTTTAAAGGACATTGTTGTTAAAATTAAAATGAATCAATGTAATGTTGTATTTTTGTCAAAGAGCTGGATAGCCTCAAGAATAACTTGTTTCTTAAAAGTGTTTAAAGAATGAATCCTTTGCATGGTGCAATGCATACCATCCTTCCTGGCCTACTCTCCTATACAAAAAGGACCGCTGCATCCAAAAGCAATGATTCTAAGCCTATTAAAAGGTCTAATAGACAAAAGCACCGAGGTTTCAGCCGACCGGTCGCTAGAACAAGCGAAGCGGAATCAATTACGTGTTAATTAGATGCGTCCGGACATGTTTGGAGCCGGCNNNNGCTCAACGCGGTTTCTATACGATGGTTACTAAAGTGACCAAGACCAAGCTACACAAAGTACTTTCTTGTGGTTGTTTACTTCTTTTACTTTCCATATTAAAATACTTTTTATAGGATTTTAAACGCAGTTTATTTTACATTATTATTAACCCGACGTTTCGAGCACTTTACAGCGAGCGTGGTAATTGGTAAAATAATGTAAAATCAACCGAGTTTAAAATTCTTTAAAAGTATTTTATTTAACTAGCTACACACGTTTAAAATGAGAATGATATTATACTACAATTTGTAGCCAGACGTCTTTATGAGTACTAATTATTGTTGACTATTTTGTACGCAGATTTGGGATTTATAGAAATTTTATATTAAAACTACACGTTTTATTATACTTTCTTGTAACAAATTATTATCCACTGATTTATATTTTAAGGAAAGATTAAAAGACTTGCATTTTTGTGACTGAGCTGCAACACACTTTCAAATGATAAAAAAAAATATAAAAATTATTAAGATAAGATTGCATCACTTGATAAATCGCGACTTTCTTCGCAACAAAAGGTCAACATTCTTTTACTGTTATCATATTATCCACACAAATTCTTCCGATATTACATTGACATAAGATTAATATATTGAGATTGTTTTTTGGTTCAATCAACAAGCCACCTTTAGTTATCATTTGCTGGTTAAGATTAAAAAACGCATATCCATTGTAAATAATAAAATCAAATTTAACATAGTACTTTGTAATAAATATCTACAGAATCTAAGAAAAAGTATAGTTTAACGATACTATAGATTCTGCGATACAATTTCGAACACATAAATCTCATAACAAAACAAACAAATTTGAAGCATACATACCTCAAGATGAATACAATAATCTTACAGTTTACGCAACGTTTCCAATTTCCTACAACCAACTACAAAGGAAAAGTAATTTGCACAAACCGTACAAAGCCGTTGCTATGACGATACTGTTTACATAACTTTCCCTCCAAATATTCTACGCATGCGCCGCGTAGAAAAAAACAAAGGGCAAAGGAAATGGCCGAGAGAAACCGTCGAGCCTTGCGTGGCGTGCTCGGCTCATTTCACTGATCATAGCTTACAAAAGCAATTTTATTTTCCACTACGCGTTGATATGAGATATAATTGAGAGGGCACTTTCTCGTTCGTATTATAAACAAGATTGGTTTTTGTATCATTTACAATTTCTACGTCCGTTGTTGTGAAATGTAAAAGATTTAAGTAATCTTGTTGTATTTTCTGACAGTAGTTTAATTTTTAAAATGTCTTGTTAAATACATATGTCTTGATAAATTTCAGCGATCTACTTTGTAATAGAATTTTAATGAACGCTTAAAAGAAGATAAGAATAAATCAAAATATTATCAGTATCTTGTGACGTCCCAGGGGAGAAAACTAGGGTTTTTGAAGCTATTTAAAAGTAATGCTTGGGTTGATAACTCTTTTTAGAGTTATTATAACGCCCCTAAACATTTCAATGCGTGCGAAGATAATACCCTGCTATAGACTATATACATTTTATATTCATACATTTACGTGTTTGCAATTGGTGGGAAAGGATGGCAACAAAACATTGAAATAAGTTTTTGGAGGTTTAAAACAGCAACGGCAAGGAATCCTTTCTACAACAATTTTAAACAAAAAATGCGTTATTTATTCTTCGCAGATACTAATTTTGCGCCATTTTTGAAAAACTGCTCATGTCTATAATCTTATTGTTGTTTCGTTTACATTGATTAAATTTTGGTCCAAAATATTGCATTTCCTCATTCCATAATATATTTCACAATAAAAGTTCCGTCACTTAAAAAGTGTTAAATATATTTTTAATTAACGCACCGTGTTCCCAAATGAGATTCTAATCTATTAAATTAAATTCGTTCATTTATCAGAGAAACATTTTAAAAGATAACGGGGTCCGGCCATCCGTCAATGTAAATATAAATTTGCTTAACTGTGGGAATTTAAACTAGTATGGAGCATAAATAAAACTGTTTCGAGTCAATCTCCGCAGAATTGTAACAGAATTTTAAATTAAGTTTAGATAACAATGTGTTTTCGTTTCAAAACAAAGTAGTGTAACAAATACTTCATAATATATTCATTGAAATTAGTTTAACTGTCATTTAAATGTGTGATATTTCTTGTTATTTTTGTAATATTGAAGAAATAAATAATTTTTATAATTTTTTTTGTCACCAAAAAAATATGCGATATATTCTCTCAGTCTCATTTTTCAACACAATACCATTAACAATTATAAATATAGGCGAGTTAAGGCTATATTTAAAACATCGAAAAGCAAATAGCCTAACGTAAAGCCTTCATTTGAAACCGAATTTATCGTTAACTGTATACGAAATATAATTAAAGATTTTATAACAGCCTCTTACACATTAAAACAGTAACACAGAAGCTACACCGATATCAAATTAATTTTAACCTCCAATATACGTCAGTGGCGCTATTCTAACGATCATTATCTTACCTTTTTATACCCATATGCACCTCCAAACAGGCTTAATCAATATTCGAGTCACAAGTAATTACGTGGCATACACCGTGGGCGCACTTTGGGACCACCCCGGTGCATACGTGGAGAAAGACAAAGGGCTGGTAGAGTTGCCCGCACAAATTAGTTAAAATACCACAAGCATAAAAATAGCAATAGGATTTTTACTTTTAAATGAGAAACTACACTACACGATTTATTTTTTAAAATGCTTGTCGAATTTTTTCATGTAAAGGGATTATGAAAAACCTCTTTGCAAGCAAACTAATGCAAAATGTATTTTTTGTCCTAATGTGTGTGTTACTGTGTGGTGTCTTGTCAAGAAATGTATTTTTATTTTATTTTAAAAAGATATATTACTTTTACTGCATTATATAAATTTACTATTACATCAAAATAATATTGATATTTGGCGTTCCGATCAAGGGTAAATAAGGCCGAGTCACCAGACCCAAAAAAGGGAAGATACATAAAAAAGGGACACCTGGCAACACTAGCTGTAAATGAGTTATGTTCTACTGGTACCTTCCCATTGGCGACGCGACGCACGTACGAACAAACATTAAAATTTTATTTATTTGTGGCTCCACTTTCTTAATTAGGATAGTTAGGGAGATAAGGGCTGAATAATAATAGAAAAATGTGTTTTTTGTTGTCATTTGATATATGAGTGGTTGGTTATTTTAGATAACGTATAAAAGCAATGCGGATAAATCACGTTGGTTACTAAGTTAAAAAGTTAGTTCTTACTTCAAAAAGAATACCAGAAAAAAATACTGCCTTACGATTAATGTATTGTTGAATTTAAGAATAGCTCTTTAGCATTTTATAATGTATGAATTATCCAAAAGGCATAACTGATTTAAACAGCGCATATCAGATCGACTGGCGCGACATACGTGGTTCTTGTCAATAACAGTTCATTCGCGACGCCCCGTCGCCGCTTTCATAACATACCTTCAAGAGAATAAAACCTATATGCCAAGAGGATGTAGTTCAGTGAAACTGTCATTGGATGTCAGATATGCAACTGCACAGCGAATATTAACTACTCAGCCCGCGACAGATGACGCGATAGCGATGTCGCGACCCTGCGTCGCCAGGTTTCATAATACGCCTCTTCTGGTCATCAAAACTTTTACTTTGCAGATTTATCTCCCTTAAATGCATTTATAAATAACCGCCATCGCTAATGAACGCTATCTGTATTTAATATTGCGATTTATATCCAGTACTTAGATTAGGTACAGGCGATCAATCATTTGCATTAAGATTTACACTTTCTACGTTTGAACTGATTACGAGCCGCGCAAACCGCATTCTACATGCACGAGTCACATCCCGTAGTCTATACTTATATTATAAAAAGGAACGATTAGATTTTTGTTTGTTTCTTTGAATTGAATAGACTTCGAAACTACTGGACCGATTTTAATGAAATTTTGTATAGATTCTTTAAAACCCGAGGAAGGACATATTTATTCCGAAAATCCTACGGGAACGGAAGGTATACACGGGTATGCCGCGGAACTCAGCTAGTAAGAAATATTTTAACTTTAAGATAAGCTTAGGTATTTAACGTTTAACACGCATACATGTCACAGTTCGACATAAAATTTAAATGCCTCGACGAAGGAAACTTCAAACAGAACACACGTCAACCATCACTGATATAGGAGCATCTAAACTGAATTCACGATACGAATAATTCTTCGTGAAACGTGTCTGTGTGCTTAATTGAATCAAATAAACGAGGTATCGAACACATAAATCTATCCGCGAGATAAATGCGGAATAGAATTATCCAGCTTGGGAATCTGAGATGATCGTGTGGTGTGAAGCCTTGATCGCATCGGCGTGAACCGATGGCTCCCGTGATATGCTCAGGCACGAACCGAAACCGGAAGACTATGTGAGCTTTCTCCGGGAGATAAAAAACTTAATGTCCCTGACGCGGAAAACGATAAGCCGATTTGGCAATGCCGCAACGGTAGCAATTGCTCTATTGTTAGAAAAACGTTTCGAAGTAGAACAATGTAACAAGTTTTCTATCGAAAGATAACAAAATATTTTGACTTAAACAACAAATCTAATTTAAAACAGACGTCTAAATAGATCCCACTTTAGATATCCCATACGAAAGAGGTTAACAATTATAAGCATACCAACTTTTAATTAAAAATTTCAAGCATGAAAAACAAACCAATTCTCCAACGACCTAAAACCCAGTAGCGTATATGAAATGGCAAAAGAATTTATACACCGAGAAAATGAAACTTTCTCTGAAAGGTCAGTGCTTATCAACCCCGAAATGAGCTGTCATACACAAAATTCGACAATGAGAATAAAATGCGGTACCAAGCAATGACCGCTAGACCACTGGTAAAGCTAGATTCGGACCACGATTGCGTCGGAGGCGAGGAATCAATCGCCTTTCTCTCCACTAACAAATGAGCCGGGATGTAACGTGATTTATATATTCAAATCCGATACCCTGATGCAGGTCACGTCTGCCGTTGTTCGTATTTGAAGCACGAACCGAGGTGTTGTCGATCTGTGATATTCTTGAACTAGTTATAGAGTTCGAAAGTGCATTTATTATTTATGGGGTGCTATTCCGAAAGGTTATCTGCATCGCCTTATTGTTTTACTGTTAATGTTTCTCACATTCATTTAACACGATCAGATTAAGGTTAGTTCGTAAGGATGGATAATACGCTTTAATTTCGTAGAATTGCGATGCCGACATTTCAGCAACTTTTGCCCTCGCTGTCTTGAGCAAGCGGTTGTAACGAGATAATACGTCAATACTGAATTCGAGGAATGTAGTTAGAAATCGCGAAATGAGCATAACCCTGGCTGACCCCACGTCCAGCGTTCAAGCGCGGTTGGTGAGTGAGAATTTCGCAAGCCTGCCCGAAACCCATTATCAGTTACAATACGTTCTAAACAACCCGCAGCGACTTGGGCGTTTGATTGGCGATGCGTTGGGAGTGATTGCCGAAGTTCAGTCACGAGCGAGGATAATTTGCTGGTTTCATTTGTTTGTGTAATGATATGCGTTTGTAACTGACAGTGACTAATTTGCGGTAATGGAGCAAACGCACAACAAGCGCATGTGTCAGGTAATAAGGTGTTTAGTAACACAAATTGCAAATCTTCGAAATATGTTGTTATTTGAAATGCAGATTTTGAGTCCAGCAATGTTTCTGCAATATAATTGCAATATTGATGACGAAATCTTCATTTGCCTGTATGGAGTATTTAGGGACGGACATAATATTATGTTAATAGTTCCTGTTATTAAATTGTAATTGCAGAAACCGTAGCTCATACAATGTTGTGTCAAATATGTAGTTAAGTCCAAGCCCGTCGTATAGAAGCTAATCTATGTATAAAAAAGGTAAAACATATAAAAAGCATTCCTTTTACTTCAATAAAAATGCATTTTTGTGATAACACCACGCTATATACAAACATTCTCATACATGGCTGATTCATGTTTAACATTATTAAAACTAATCCATCAATCGCATTAAACATGCAAATGTCAGCCTGTCGTTCCTACAAAACATCCTTTGTCTAGGCATTATCCCCTATTACACGATTAAAAGGGTATTCCCCCCTTGTCAAAGGGTTGACGTATTTGCAATTTGAATCCTGATAAATTGTCCCTTTTGCAACCTTTGTATTTGGTTGTAATACTGTTTGATTAAGCTTTGTTTGATCAATTCATAAATGCAAATAGTGACTACAAAAGAACAATTTAAAATTGTGATAACACGCTTCGTCACTTTGAATAAATCTTTAATTTATGTTTAGATAATAAAATAGCGCAACCATATTTTAATTCAGATATGTTAAAATGGATGAAATGTAAAATATGGTTTATATGAGGTTGAAATAAGGTAATTGAAACTCATCAATCAATCTATACTAATATTATACAGACAAAGATTTGTTTATTTGTTTGATACTTACACCGAGTAATGTAGCTACTACACTAATAACATTAAACGTTGGAGAAAAATAGTTTTGAACTGTCATTTGTTCAATAGATTTAAAATCGATGGTTAATAAAACATTAGCCTAAAGCACCTCACTTTACCTTTATTCCAAAAAAATGATTGAAAAGCACAGTGAAGGGTAATTATAACTGTAATATTTTTCACAAAAATATTATTTATGAATAAACCAAAGCTCTCTTCGTCATATAACAAGGAATCACTTTCAATTCGCGAAATCCATTGAATAGTTAGTTGTCGGCAGTTGTCGCAACACCGGCTAGATAATTGTTCAGTTAGTCAGCGATAACCGCGCGCGTGCGCAGCTACACCTGATAAAGCTTGGGCTATGTTGGGGGAATGCTGAGCGCTCATTAGCTTATCGAATTACATTTATTCGATTTTTAAATCTATATAAGGTCTGTTATAATATATTGTAATTAAATCATCTGTTATAGATGCAGAGGCCTGTGATGATGATGATTTAGAGGTAAACATAAAAAAAATATAATTGTGTGGTATGTTATTTATCTCACTATGTTGAAATCTATTCCATGTATAGGATTCGTATTCGCGAGATTAGTATATGACACAGAAAACAAAGCGTGTCATTTCTATCTTATCGCAAATCAAGGTAAAAATGCTCTGATTCTATTAAATTTATATGGCTTTATTGCAAATTCAATATCACGAGTAATTCCCACCACTTCCATATTATAACAAAGTCGTTATTGAAATATATTATTATCTTCACTAAATCACTATAAATGTTTTAATATTGCTTATTTTATTATATAAAACCTAGCTGTGACTCATGGTTTCATTCGCGTATGTATCCTATTCCTGGCCCCGAGCTATCTCCCCACGAATTTTCTGCCGAATTGGTCCAGCGGATCTTGAGTTATAAGTGTTAAAACAATCCGTCTACGTTTTATATATAAACTTTTTGGTTACATTATCGCAGCGTAGGTTACTTCTATATACAGTATATCATGTTTACAATACATCGATGCATACGTACTCTTACATCTAAGTCATAAACAAACTCAGCAGGCAGTGTATATATGAGCAGCGATGTAGATGGCTACGTGAAATGCTAGCCAGGTTGTCTATTTATTTACTAAATCGAAGGTTAATTTGAAATCATTTACAATACATTGCTGCATACATATGCTTAAGTCTACGTACAGAACCAACCCACCGCGCAGTATAGCTATCTTTTGCAATATGACCACGACTCGTGAAATGCCATGCAGGTTATCTGTTACTATGTCTAATGAAGCCGTACATCCCGGGAATTTAATGAGGTCGTCATTAGCTCGCAATCTGATTGGCGGGCAGCGTTAACGGAGATTTACACTTTTCAATTTTTTTTTAAACTCGTCTTTAACTAGAAAACGGAGTGAGGGATTTAAAGTTTCGTTTCTATTAGCTTTTTTTACGTCTGGATCTGTAAGAGAAAGTTATTACCTCAGAATTTTAAGCGCTATTAAGTTCACGTTTATACAAACTTTGTACAGAAATATTATTTCATACAGGTTGTTTTGTCTTTATTGCTATAAGGCTGTAATATTAATGGAGAGTTATACATACAAATATTGGGGGTAAAACATGGAAATGGCAAAAAATATTGCATTTTAATTATAAAATTAAAAAATGTATAAGAACACATACATCAATGGTCCATTGCGCCGGAAGGTGTGGGTTCAATCACCACGAATAGAAAATTAGTATGTGATGAACATTATAATTTTCTATTGTTTGGGTATTTATTTATCTATAGTATGTATGTATTTGCCCAAAAAGTATATTTAAATTATTTATCAGCTATCTTACCTACATAGTACAAACTTTGCTTAGTTTGAGACCAGATGGCATAATGTTAACTTATTGTCCCTGAATATTTGTATTTATAACGATACTTACATATTAATGTAGGTTACAAATAGATAGATAGATAAAACATATTTTAATCCTTGCATAATACACAAAAAACAACATCACAAAGAAACATTGATGACAATACACATATACAGAACAGATTGGTGATATTAATGATGTGTATTGCGCAGAGATAAGGTTCGGGCTCAGCATATGTCGAGGCGACGTAGCCGCGACGCTGATAATTCTGCCAGAACCGAAATAAGAGTAGGTAATAAGAGTAGGTAAATGTAACCAAACAATAAAATATTTGTGATCAGTATAAACTAAAAACAATTTACACTGACAAATATTAGAATTACGATAATGTCCATTCGATTTCGACCATCACCCACCATCACTTCCCGTAACATCTAACACAGCATTATTATGCAAATTACTTCCTCGAGCCCCGGGGCCATAATTACTGTAATAACATTAATTATTTAAAAATACGTGTAATGATTGGGTGATACAGGCTGTGGTTCACAAAAAAATACATAATAACAAATGTTCGATGCTTTGCTGTTTCTTTTCAAGAATAGTTTTTATGAAATAGCGTAGTCTTCTACGTAGTCTTGTTCATATGTTAAAGCTCTATAAAAAAGCGAAATTATATTGAATTTAGTCATATGACGAAGATATATTTATATTACACAATAAAACATTTGTGTTTTCTACATTTGTCTTTTTAATTGGCTTTCCTGAATATGCTTTACTTTAAAATGATAAGGAAAAACTTTCAAAGCTTAATTTGCGCTAGGATTTTCTTGATTCGTTTAAGATTTATATTTAAACTAGCGACCCGCTCCGGCTTCGCACGGGTGCAATGCTGATAAAAACCTTCCTCATGAGTTACTCTATCTATTAAAAAAAACCGCATCAAAATCCGTTGCGTAGTTTTAAAGATTTGAGCGTTCATAGGGACATACAACATGACACATGACAGAAAAAGCGACTTTGTTTTATACTATGTAGTGATTATTCATAAAATAATAATAAAATATTGTTACACTAGGGTAAAAATACATACTTAGATACCTACTTAACAAATTGCCGTTGCAATATTTCGTCTTTGTATTTATAAAATACTATATAGCAAAATTTAAAAACCTTTTAATGTAATATTAACACATATGCCTCCGACCTCGACAGACCAATGACATCAAATAAACAAAGATTACTGAGTCATTATCCTGCATATAATTTAACTAGCGAGCTTTAAAAATACATTATATATTCGAATTTAAAAACGTTTGTTTGTTAAAACGCGCCAATCTTCGAAACTAAAAAACTATTTTGAATAAATCTGATAATGACAGTATTTTGGGCACCTAAATAAATTAACCTAAATTTAATTTATTATGTACAAAAAAAGGAAATTATAAGGGAACTTCTTCTTCTTATTACTATTTACACACAGTTAATGCTATTATAACATTATTACTTTATCTTTCACTCGCAGCTCAAACCAACTCAACCCTATTTTCCCAATCAAGGCGATAAATATAAATATGCAAATATCTGACTGTGAAACATAGATAAGTTTAAGTACTTAAAACGAATTTATTTTTGAGTACTATAATAAAAGTAAAAGAACTTGAGTCATAACAAATCAATACCTTAACAAAGCAAAACGTAACCCAATCATCAAAATAAAAGAATCAATGTTAATGATTTGTTAATATTTCGTTGTTTTATTGTAGTTCTATCAGGCGGGGTGACAGTAAAATGTCTGTTTATCGTTCTTTAAAAAAAACTACGGCTCAAGTGACGCTAAATTTAAATAAATTGCTAAAATGTATACATCAAATACAAATAGAAATGGTCGTTAATTAAAAAAGCGACAAAACGGAACAAATGTTTGCTTTTAGCTACAATATAATAAACAATACTTATACAAAATACATGTATAATATTTAACTCAATCAAGCCTCATGCAGGAGCCATAACGATATTACGTAGGAGTCGTACGACGTTCCTAGCCTACCTATACCTATACGATAGCTGGAAGATCATAAGTATGAAACTATAAGATCGATGAACGATAACACACAATACGCTCCTTGTCCCGTTATATCTAAGCGAGATATTAATATCGGTTAATGATTTGATAAGTTTCTAGCGGTTATTGCTTTCATATTAAACGCTATCGTATTTATTCAATTAGATATCGAATAGACTTTGACAGTCCGAGAAATTAATA
>LQNK01000700.1:598824-634648 GCA_001586405.1 Phoebis sennae
TATGCTCTATTACACACGCTTACATTTAAAAAAGTCTTTGGGGGATGCCTATGTTCAGCAGTGGACGTCCAAGATTGAAACGACGACAATTGAAGAGTTCAGCTCAAAGTTTTAAGCCCTTTTCACCATAACAAAAAAAATCACGCTTTTCTGTGTAGGTATGCTACAATATAATACAATTGAAATGAACTAGGTAGTGGGCAAAACAAATATAAGTATGTTTTGTGAATTATTTTTCTCTAAAGAATAAAAACTTTAACGTCATTTGTTAAAGCGATTTCGAAAACATTCAAATAGTGAAACAATTATGGAAGTCGTGTTGAATGTGTTTTCGCATTTATCCTTACGACTGTGTACATACTCTTTTATTTTGGACCATTAAATATTAATGGATATTTTTATGCGTAGTTTTCAAATATGGTCGTCTCATTGTCAATTTGTTAATGGGAAATACCTAACCAAAAAGCATAGATTAAAATGTTTATATTAAAAACTTAGTTTCCTTGTTTAACCGTGCTAATCTTGAAAACTATGGGATGGATTAGAAAATATATATGTGAATGTGATAGGTGCATGGGAAAAGCTTAAGGGTTTTTAAGCATTACAGCCCGGGTACAGTATGTATGTAATATTTTTTTTTTGTTACAGCAGGCAAGGGGAGCCTGCGGTTCTCCTGATGTTAAGTGACTGACCTCAACCTTTGAATCAACAACATCAAAGTGTCGCAGATGACTTGCTGGCTTAAAGGAAGGGGAGGGGACAAGGAGAGGAATGATACAGGCCTCCAGGCCCGCGCTCTCCTTACGAAACACAGTTCAATGCTGCTTCAACCGCCAATTTTCTGCTGGGTGGTAATTTCACTTTTTAATAATGAAAGAAATTATAACACTAAGTGACAATTCGACATGTTTATTTACAGTATAGTTGTCGGTTAAATTTCATATGCTATATGTGCACCCATTACGTAGTTCGAATGCGTATTGATAAGAATTTATATGCACATAACATAATGTTTCATTGTTCAAAGTGTCGAGGCGCTTTCTTTATTTATGTACTTATCACTTGCGAATAAATGTATTTTCTTTGAAATTCCAAAAGGCAATAGGTCGTACTTCGACCGGGAGCAAGCAAGTATAAATTTACCAAAAATATTTCCACAATCGGTACGTCAAAAGTTGATATTTCTATCTTCAAAATTCTTCTTGTCTTTCCTTATCAATCACACTTAAATAAAACACCCAATAACTTGATAAGGATTTCCAAAACCAGGATGTAAATATCCATAAACTATCACTAGTAATAAATGATAAATCCAATAAAAACTATTACATATCTAAGCGATGATAAATAATAATGGACGAAATGATTAATGCGCTATCATGTAGTTTTTTAAGACAGATACAGAAGTCAAACTCGTGTATATACTTATTTTTTCATACCTACACACATTCCACGCACACATACACAAACGTGCGTGTTAAACGTATGATATTCGCGCTCAGAGTGGTCCAACGTAACCCGAGAAATCATATCGGAGAACCGTATCAATGTGTGTATTGCTCGGCGATTTATTTGGAATTTGACTTCTGTACATTTTGTATTACATATCTGAGCAACGACGCGTGAACGGTGATAATGGACGGAATGATTAATGTGCTATTATGTAGTTTTTTGAGATATCTGATCTGGGTATTATTCACTCGTTACCACTAATGGTGCGAGGCATTTTATTGCTCAATTTTTGATGTATTTTTCATTGATATTGTTACGAAATTGTAATGATAACATAGATACAATACATACATTAATATTAACCCAATGTTTCGAGCACTTTACAGCGAGTATGGTCATGGGTGACTGAGATGACAGTTGTCTTCAGGAGTGTTTCAAAAATTGTATGACTACCTCCACTTATTTGCACAGAGAATTTCGAATTCTAGCAAAATTGACTTACAGTGTCCTTTTATCTTTTGGTTTTTTATTTAATATGGAAAGTACTCGCGTTAAACAAACACAAGAAAATACTAGAATTAAATTTCAATATTGTAATTCTAGGAGTCACGTTAAAAATGTCTTGTATTCTTAATTAATTACTATTTATTATACGTAAAGTAATGACCGGCGATTGAGATCCTGTCATTAACTCATGCCAAGGAAGCCATTAAAATTAACCGTTAGATAATTATATTGAAATTCTATATAGTTGTTTTGCCTTCTTAAGATTGAATATCTTGTATTAGTATTGTTATACGGGTGAATTTTTGAAGTGGGATTTCAGGGCCAAATCCTAAAATATGAGGCATATCAAAAAAAGCTGAAAGGAATCTCGAGGCATTTTTTTACGAAAATAAAAACTGCATTATCAATTTTTTATAAGATTAATTAATCGAGCCAGAACTTAAACGTGTATTTTAGTTGATAGGAGAGGATTGGGATGGGAACACCATACCAAACAATGCAATACTATAGCACGCCGATCTTCTGCTGGGGGGTGGTAATTTCACCGGTGCGAGCTTGGCCCAATCGTGCAATGCTCGGCTCCAACTCTTATGATTGAAATAAACAAAATTAATACTTTTATAAGAAACTTATGTAATGGAATCCAATATTTTCCTTCCCGTTATTTTAAAGATACTGGTACAAAAACCAGCTCTCAACGCATACGGTTATCGCAACACAAAATGTAAAATTATTATCATCATTATTTTTATTCCTTTTTTACAGTAATAACAATCGATAATAATTATTTCGAAAACTCAACAATATTTTAACATAATTTGGTTTCAAAAGATACCTAAACTATTAATTAAATACGATAAAAGAATTCTGTATGAGAAATTACGTCAAATTCGTTGCTGACCGTACCTATCTATTAACAAGCTAACGTTAACCGTTTAAAATATATACGAAGTAAAAATAATGTAGCCGGCGCCCCGCCCACTCGCACAGATGGGCTGTGATGTCATCGCGCAAAAAATAAACAATTAGCCACGTGCGAATCCCCTGATCAGACCTAACCAAATACAGACATTATAATCCTATCCTACTATTTTTTGTATGTTACAGCGGGGAAGCGCAGCATACGGTTCACGTGAGTAACTGCTGCCCATGAACATCTACAACATCAAAGTGTTCCAGATGCATTACCGGTTTGAAGGAAAAGGAGTGGATAAGAAGTAGGTATGGGAGAGGAATGGGTTGGGAATACAGACCTCCGGACCCCGGTGCGACCTTGGCCCAATCGTGCAATGTTTGGTTGCCACTCTTTTATTGCTGAAGATGTTATGCAGCAGAATTAATTTCAGTCGCGTTCTACGACACCCACGGTTAAAAATGGGGTGGCAACACAAGTATTCTAACATACCAATAAATGCAAAATATTATGTTACTCTTTTACGCAAAAACTATAGAATAAATTTGGATGAAACTTCACAATACATCAAAAAAGACGATGTATAATGATTTTGTGTAATTTATAAAAAGTATAATATGTAATATAATAAAAAGTATATATTAGCAAGCAAAAGCTATTAGGCATATCATGACTACCACGGAATCATACATTACATTCTTTATTCTTTTGTTGTCTATTCTATTTATAGTAGTCAAATCTAAGATCAAATAGCGTACTATAAAAGTTGCTTTTATATAACTTCTTCCACACCTTCAGCAGCAAATAAAAACAGAATTTTTTCATTGTAAACGCGAGAAAGATATCTAGGACTATGGTATAGAATTCCTGGTCTACTCCAATCAACAGAAAAATCGAGAAAAATTAGAAGGAACAGCAAGAAGTCAATGGGCCCCAACGGTCCCTCCTAGTCTATTCTTAAAAAAGTAATACTCTCTAGTCTCTCCATATTTAAATTATGGATATTTTCATCTTTATACCGGATATATCAACACAAACAACCTTATAAGCCTCTGAATGTATAGAACTTCAGTGAAAAAATGACCTCTACAAAACAAAACACAAATAAACTAATCTTAAACCAACATAACGCAACCTTTAAGATTCCCAAAACCGGCGGCCCAAACCACAGAACTTTAGGTATAATTTGAGCTAAACCATTCCGACTTTAAGCGGTACACGATAACGATCTAGACGTAGGTCACCCGACCATTATACCCAGAAGCGTGTGTTATTTTATTTTTGTGAACATTAAATTGGCAATACATAGTTAAATCGCGTGCTTACCGCGCTGTAAGTACCAGTATTTGTAAGGCTGGATTTATACAAGACAATTTCAAATTATTAATACTGAAAATTCAGTAAGAACTTAGACCGTTCTTTTGATTTCTGCCAGGGGCTTCATATTGAAGTATCCACCTTGGTCTTGAATAGGCGTTAGACCAAAATCAATTTTAAATTGTTACGAACCTTGAGATGATGAAGTATGTTGTGTCTTTTTCAAATTCGTAGCTGAGAATAAATCAAAATAGTTTTCAACTTGTCCATGTCGAATATTTGCCAATAGAATCTTCTTTGGTCTGGGTCTTGGTTTTACGTATGTCTTTACATTGCAAGAGTTCTATTGAGTGTTAAGCCACCATATAGAATTTTTGTAAACGCCTTCATATAAATTAATTCCTTATTTAATACAACAAAAGAGCAACTTTTTATCACAATTCCATTATGTCTCAAAACGTTGGTCACCAGGGAGCCTAAGAAATACTACGGCACGCCGGTAAAATGTCGTCGACCCCGAACAAAAACTATTATACGTAAGCTAGCCATTATTAGACTTAATTCGCCGTACGCTACAATACGGCTTTGTACTTGCCACGACAGAGATTGACTATATACGTTAACATAGCAAAAAAATGTGATTACACGATTTTGGTAAGAGTCGTGACTGGCTATATGAAAATTGATCGATTTTTGTGTCACGTGCTCTATCATGTGCAATTTAAAAACATGTGACAACAATTCGCATTTTTTACTATAATTAAGCAATTATATTTTTCCATAATATATCCTGAAAAGATGTTAACATACTAAGCCTTAAGTGTTTCAAAAATAACGTGTCCAAACTGCATAAAAAACATGTCTTTTTCTTGTCCCCTTAGCTCCCTGCTATTGACTTGATTGACTTACTTCTTAGGTCACACGCTGGATAGCTTTATCATCTTCGTGACTGTCAACCAATCAAAACTTTTAATTTAGAAATCCTTGACGAACATTGATAAAGTATTACAAAAGTCAAGCGAATCCTCATTCACGTCCACAATTTTGCATTCAATTAGGATAATCCTCACAAGTGTGTACTCTCGTATTGTGAGTTCACTCAACCGTTACTAGCTACCGACGTAACTCCAAATACTACGCTATGCAAACACGGGTGCCATTCACAAGTATGCACTAATCAGAACTGTGATATCACATCATATATACTGACTTAGTGAGAGTACTTACAGTTAGTTTTATGTGTATTTCGAATTAGTAGTATTTGGATAGAAAATATTATGTTAAGTGAAAAATTAGTGGAATTAAAAGTATAAAAACGTGTTTGTCGTTATATAGAAGTAATAGGCAATTCCATCAAGAAGTATCAATACAAAGTATAAAGTATATTAGGTGAAAAAGATCCTTTCACCATGTACCACCCTGAATTCAAGATACCACGAAATAAGCGATAACATTAACATTTTCACGTTAGCATTTCGTATACGAAATAATACTATTTTTAAACTTACTAGCTGATTTTAAACTTACGCGGCTTCGCTCCCGTAGCACAATGATATATATTGTATAATCTATAAAATGAAGCCTACGTTAAAGAATTTTTGAAAATCGATCCAGTAGTTTCTTCCGCCTATTCATTACAAACAAAGTTTTCCTCTTTATAATACATATTAGTGTAGAATATTATAAAGAGGAATTTCAAAAACAGTATTTTCAGAAAATAAAATATAATTTAATATTAGGGCCATGTTCCGGTCATTTTAAAGTACACCAACACTGTTCACCATCAAAATATTATCCAAACCAAGTTCAAGTATGTTGAATGGTCCGTTAGCCAAATAAGTGTACGTGCAAAGTGCCAATTTTATCACCTCCACGCTGCATAACACTTCAAGTGTGGAACGCGCCTAATTCGAGTCAATATTTATTCTCCGATATTTTGAATGATAATGACCTCTTACGATGTTGAAACGGTTAAGGTATTGTATACTTTGCTTTAAAGGTTTCATAAAAACATGTAGACAACATTTGCAAGTGATTGTAGAGATCTAAAATCGATTGTTGTTCTGTTAAATAGCTCAAATAAATAAGGAAAGTTTTCTATTTTTAAGTAGGTAGGTAGGTAGGATTATTTTCGTATTTGTATATCTTACGGATCTATTGATCTGTACCATAGAAATAACTTATACACAACATTTAGTTGAAGGTAAGAACGCAAGGCACAATTGTTGATACGTTGTTTTTATTCATCTAGAGATAAAGTGAGAAGTGATAGGAAACGGACTGACGCTGATATATCTCATGCATTTGAATTCTAAGATTGTACAGTTGGCCAAACAGACAATCAATGTGTCATCTACCCTACAAGTCAAGGAAGCTATAATCCTACTTATATTATAAATGCGAAAGTTTGGGAGGATGTATGTATGTGTGTGTTTTTATTCACACGCAAAAAATACTGAACCGATTGTGATGAAACATCGTATTCTTATAATTAAGGATAACATAATATAGGACTTCTAATCCCGGAATTCCCACGGGATCAGAAGTTAGATACGCAGCTGAAATCGCGGGGTGTGGCTAGTAGTACACAAAAATATAGGCGTTTAACGATGACTATTACCTATGCAAAAAATAATATTTGTTTTTGCATAAATCATGGTTACCAATCTTACCTACTATAAAATGGAATGGTTTGTTTGTGCGTTTGTCTAATAACGGGCTAATTTACAAAAGTTTCCTGTGACATTGACTTTTTTATTTTCTCAATATGATACGCAAATTCATGAGTTAGATTAACATTTTACTACCCACTTCGCTGCTGGCGGTACATAAGTACAGGAAGGGAGGGAAGCACTCCGGCCATCTCCTACCGGACGGACACTACCAATTGCTCAATCATACAGGTTTCCAAAGCAACGCGTTTTAATTCACTCGAAATTCCGTGAAATTACAACAATTTAAGTTAAGAAGATGGCCGCTTTTATTAAAACTTTTGTGATACACAAAAAAAAAAATATTATCAATAAATATAATTTCAAAAATATCAACAATACTTATTGAAAATTGATAATTCGGAATCCAATATAACAGGAAATTTTATAATGCACCCAACGAATTTACTATATGTTATACTCCACAAGACACTTCTACGAACTAACAAGTTTTTTACCAATTACATTACAATAAGTAAATTATACAACAACAAAGGCGTGGCCTTCAAAGCAAATTGCCCAAAAAACGAACGTACTATAAACACTTTTTGTTTTATTGTGTATAAAGTTTTTGTTGAATACATATTTATCATGACGGCCTTCATTTCACAAATGGAGCAAACATTACATTTGACGGCGAACTAATTATTATGTTTTAATGGTTGTATTTTGGCAGAGATATGGATGTTGAAATATTTAGGGAGTCTTTTGAGATGCGTAAGAATGCGGGTCATGCGATAAATCTGTCTTACAGGTGCTTTGACTTCCTTTAATGTTAATAATCAATTCTTATACAAAAAACGCAATAAACTAATTAATAATAAAAAATAATATAAACACTTTTAAATTTTATAGATTGTAAATGAGTCAGATGGATTGCTAGATCAATCTCCATAGATGCGTGCGTTTTGTAGATATTAATTTATTAGTAACAAAAGGTGTAAGACTCAAATACTCGTCTCTTAAACAATCCTAAAATCGTCGCACTAAAACAAAAAAAAATTCTCTCACATTCAACAATTCCTTAGCCCCTGTCCCAAATCTCATAGCAAAATTCGAATGCCTACGTCACTTCAT
This sequence comes from Phoebis sennae, assembly GCA_001586405.1. Taxonomy (NCBI): domain Eukaryota; kingdom Metazoa; phylum Arthropoda; class Insecta; order Lepidoptera; family Pieridae; genus Phoebis; species Phoebis sennae. Next base: position 606,802 of record LQNK01000700.1, read on the forward strand.
CAACTGTAGAGCAAGCTGTAACATAAATCTTTCGTTAATAGAAATATCCATCGCGGGCTCTATGTCAAAGCCAGTGCCCGTATACGGTTACCGCATAGTGTAGGTCATGATCGTTTTACGTGTATATGTTAATGGGAATGTAAACGACATTGTTCTACTACCATATTAAATGTTTATTGGTGTTGCTTGAGGCTGTGATAGTGTCGGGTAAACTTTTGACATACTTTTTTTAATTGGACTTGTTACTCCTGACGTAGACTGTGGACTCTATATTTGCCTTTACGATTCGAACATTGCGTACTTCTACCCAATCCAAGCTCGGTACTATCACAGATTATAAAATTATTGTAACATATACATATATAACATATAACAGTGTGACGTAGAATTATTATCACACTTTGATACGTAATACCTCGTTTCATCACACGATACTACACTTCGTCCACTGGAGATTATATTATTATCATCCTTTTAGTGGTTCATTCTAATGTATTGGGGTGACATTAACGCGATTCTATAAAGCCCAATAATAATAAAAATCCTTCTCGTAAACGTTCTTTCCTCTATTGATCTTTAAATTCTAATAACGCACCACTATTCTGATGTGTCTGAGCTCCACCAAACATTAAACATCAACTGATATTTCTATCTCCCCATCATAAATTCCTTCATCATTAAATAAAATACTTTTTAAAGGATTTTAAACGCGGTTTATCATACATTATTTTACGGGAGCCTCCCGTGACCACGCTCGCTGTAAAGTGCTCGAAACGTCGGTTTAAATAATAATGTAAAATAATGTATAATAAACCGCGTATAAAATCCTTTAAAAAGTATTTTATTTAATATGGAAAGTACTCCTTCATCATTCCCATCTTTGACCCAAGACGTCGTACTTCAACCTGCCAATCCTCGCGTGTGATGTCCGTACATTGATAAGAATAAACGACAATCGCATACCAGCCAATAACATTTGGCACGGGGCGTCTTTCGGCGCGCTGCGTGAACTAAATATATGAGTCGCAGACAGAGTTATCTATTGTCGAAATAGATACAATACTTGCTTTGTTGGTCCGAACTGACAGGGTAAAAATTGTATGCCATTATTAGTTTGGATTCTGGAGATCTTTTCTACTGAAAATAGTTTAACAGGTTGGTAGATTTGATTTTATGTAGCTGAAGAGAAATACAATATTTTGTTTTATTATTATTAATACAAATTAATAACGTTTTTTATTTATACTATAGATTTCCAAAAACCCTTTCATCTTCCTCAATTCGTTTTAGAATACCATAATAAATGTACACCTATTATATAGTCTCTAAAATAATATAAATCAGTCAACACACGTGTTTTAGAACAGAAATAATCCAATTCCCAAGACTAGACAGACAGAAATCATCATTAAACAAACACACAAACATATATTTAAAACATATTTATTATTGCAAATCCACAAATAGGTCTTACAAAATTAACGCCGCCATTATCACCGTCAACCTTCACAAGTCACGCGAAATGGTTATTAAATAAAACGAAAGACCGGTTGGTAACTAGTAAACAAATGATATCTCCTATGACAGTGGTTCCCAAGCTTTACCGGGTGGAGTATTTACAAGTTTATGCCCGATGTTAATAGACCGACAGCCGGTACCAATTTTTGGGTATGTGTTTGACGCAAGCTAAACTTGTCTAATGCTGATCTTGTCCCTTCATTATACATCAACATGGAACTGCAGACCTGGCTGTTGAGCAGCGAGGCTAAACATAAATCATCATACAAGTTTTGAGCCATCAACACCTACCTAAAACATGGTGCTAGTTCTCAGAATATAATAATCTGAATCCAAAAGATATAACCTTAGATTGATCTAACAATCCATGACTTGAAAAAGGTTTATCAATAACTAATTCTTCGCTTGCTAAATGGAATACAAGATCAATCTATAAGGATTGATTATTTACATTGCCCGTTACTTATATGCCTCGACAGTCAACACCACAGCAAATATGTAAAATTTCAATATTTTAAAATCAGGTGACAGAAAGAAATGAGTTCTAGTTTCCAATCGGATTTTAACTGGACTTAAGGAGAAAGGACTTTCGGACCACAACCCTCCTCAGTTACTGCGAGTCATCAGGGTGTCACGACGCACAGTTTGAGAAGCTTTATCTTATAATACACCGTCATCAATCAAAAGGTAACGTTAGACTTATTAAAAACGAATTAAGCAAACGCAATACGGGCCGTCTAGGTCAAAAATATGTGAATGATAGATTGTATGCATTATGGGTTTTTATTTGAATGACAATGGGTATATTTTCATTAACCCAAAACTTGAATTTGCATACCCTAATGCATAAAAGAACATTCTAGTTAAGAGAATTAATAAAGTGATATACCTACTTAAAAAATGACAAATGACAAAAATAAATAAAACAAAATGGCTTGACACACTGTCGCGTGTCTAGATTCGTTATAGATAACGTCAAAATAAACAAAAACACATAAATAAAAATCTAAATATGTATAGAGGTTATCATAACTAATAACTTATTTAAAACTAGCTGTTTCTCGCGGTTTCACCCGCGTTTATCTCTTATCTCCTGCTCCCGTGGGATTCCCGGAATAAAAGCTCTGTCCTTTTTCAGGTTTCAAATAATCTATCTAAAAATTTTATCCAAATCGGTTCAGTGGTTAGGACGCGAAGAGGAGACACACAGATAGAGTTCCTTTCGCATTTATAAAATAAGGAATCGCATTCCTTCCAATTTATCATGCAATTAAACAGTGTATACAGTTAACAAATCATTATTACGTTTTAAGTGTATGTTTATCTTCCGATAGGTACCGTTTGACCCTCAATCGAGTAAACATTGTAATTATAACTGTATTTCCATATCGTATCGAACATAAAAATATTGTGTTATGGATTCAATTTTAATTAAAATTTGAAACGTTTTAAACCGTTTGATGCATTTTCTTATTAAGTTAATTTGTTAAATAAAAAAAAATACTTCCTGGAAGATTTTAAGCCGTACATACGATCAAATAAAGACATCTTAAATATGTTTTTTTTAATAATTATTTTTACCAACTATCTCTTGCATAAACCTCACTTCACACCCAAAAAACTGTTCACACTGAATTACCTGAAACAAATAACATTTTCGTTAGCAATTTGAAGAAAGAAAGAAATTTATAAAAGACATTGATTTTCAAAACTTCGCCAACAAAACAAATACATACACTAAACAATTAAAAACAGTAACGAGGTCGACAAAAGATATACAAAAAAATAAGAATTAACAGTAACTGTTTTGCAGCATCGGCGGAGCTCTTAAAACTGCGCTTAATACACATATCAATAAAACACACTTATAAGTTTCTATAGTAAGAAATAACAATTTTAACGTTAACAAACGATTACTCAATATATCTGAGTATTACAACTAGATGCATCAACAGTTATTTTGTAACAACAGACCGAAGCATGCCGTCACGTTCCGACCTTCAACTGTTCAAGATGAGTGACTACTTTTGAAGAAAGCCCATTAAAGTTGTTGATAGAACACAAACTAGTTAATCTATACTTATTATAATATAAAGAGGAAATATTCGTTTGTGAATTTGTATGTTTGTTTGTATTGAATAGGCTCCGAAACTAGGCAGATATATACGCAAATCTTAAACGCAATCCATGATCAAGATCTTTTTCTTGAAAGAATTAAAAATACATATTAGCATTGTTCCAGTGCTTTACTAACGCTTGCATGATCTACTTTTTCATGATACAATATAGCTTTTGAAACTTATATAGGACTAAATATGCCACGCGTTTTCACCCGCCGTTGAATAAAAGCTATCCATCCAATTTTATCTAAATCGATTCAATATTTTGACATAGACATACATACAGACAGTCAAGAGTTACTTTCGCATTTATAATATCAGTAAGGAATTAAGGATTATCACATAAACCAGGATTTTAATAGTAAAATAATTTTTCAAATCAGTCCATTAGTTTGCATAAAAAACTATTATGTAAGCAAACAATAAAATATTTTTGAAAGAAAGAAAATATATTTATTTGGCAAAAAAAGATAATAATAACAAATGAAAACTTAAGGTATAAACAAAAAAATAAAAAGAACAACAAAATGAAAAAAAAATGAATACCTCTAACACAAAAAGATTGCCAAATTGAAGCCCACTCAGTTTTTGTTATGTCGCATACACGACATAACACTGATTTTCAGTGGGCCCCTCGCGAACATTGATTTTTATGATAACACTATGTATATTAAAGAAATATTTACTTCGATAGATAGTTAACTTGAATATAACTGGATAGTAACCCCGGAATAAATGTCAAACAATACTGGCGATAGGGCATCTAATTATCATTCCTGTGCAAAGTCAATTAAAGGTTATAGAGACCGAGAGTTAACGAGTTGTAGTGAGTTAATTTAAAAATTTCATATTGCTTTTAATAAACTTAATTTCATATTTCTAATGTATATATTTGTGCTCAGGGATGTGTGTAATGGGGCAAGTACACACATACCTAAGGCACAGGCCCTCCTAGCGGGCTAATCAGGGTAAGAAAAGATCTAGTCCAAATGTTAATACAGTGGTTATCAAATTGTGTTTTAATTCTATTAAAATTTAATTTGCATTATGTTATATATTAAACGAACTTGAAAATGCTAAACAATATGTAATTTCCCATTGTATTGTGTTGATAAATAAATAAATTTGATTTAGAAAAAAAATTTATTTGAGTATAGCGCCCTAGATGCATTCTACCACCTGTGGTTCCTTTGTGAAAAATGTCCTATGCTTAATAAAATTCAAGCGGATTTTTGCCTTTTGTATTCCCCAAATTAATATTTGAATTCCCCTCTAAGCTGGTAATTGACCCGAGGTAACTTAAACTTTTTGTACGTTCATACATAAATAATATCTAAACTAATGTTAAATAGAGAAAAACTTTTTTGTTGTAATGAATAGGTTCAAAAACTAATGGACCGATTTTAAAAGTTCTTTCACCATTCGAAAAATACATTATCCACGAGTAACATAAGCTATATTTTATAGGCTATATATAACATTATACTACGAGAGCGAAGCCGCGCGGATCAGCTACTAAAAAATAAATAAAATAGGAAACGGCAGTTAGAGTACAAATTACACGGAGAAAACAACACGACGCAAGTTACACAGAAATGACATAGTTTCTCATTCTAAGCAATTTGGCGTCTGGTGTTTACCAACCGTTCAAACTTGGAATCGAAGCAATATTTTTGACTTGACACCATAATCTATAGGAACGCTTTCTCCGGGCAATGTGGACACAAATCACGGGGCGTTTTAGCAGAACCGCTCAATTGTGGAGTAAATTATGGCCGATTCGGAACCAAAGGGCATCGGAGACAATTGCCCGCGAAACGTTTGTACGCTCGAATAGTAAACACGAACCATTTTAAATATAACTTACAGTTACAATACAGAAACATAATCGGACTAAGAATAACACGACCGTAACGGAATTGGAATCAGTTTAATAATTTAGGATCGGAAAGCAAACATAACTTTAAATAAGGATACAAAGCTGACACACAATTTAATTTAAAGATTCCAAGCGTCTTTGAAAAGTTATTGTCAATTGTAAGTTTTAATAGACCACACAGACACATTAGAAATGATTGAATTTTAATATTGCTGCAATTCCTGAAACTACTAATTTACTACTAAACTAATCAAACATTAACTAAACTAAAGCCAATTAATTGTGACCCACGTCAAAATTTGAGTGGAATCGTTAATTTACAGGTACCCAGACAATATTTAATACATCTCAGTGTCAAAGGGAACTTCAACCAAGTATTGTGAATAACATTTGCGTGATATATTGATGATTCAACGTCAAATAATTCAAATACTACTGATGAGCTTAACACTAAACTGTGACGAATACTCCAACTTTCAATAAGAATGCGTTGGTCATAACTATTACAAATTTAAATATTACAAACGGCTATCTTAAACACACGGGAAGTTGAGTACAACAGCAACGATACTGACCGTGAAAATACAATACATTAAATACAAGGAAATGCCAGTATACATAATTACGATGTATTGTGAATGTAAAGTCAAATAAAATCAAATCAAATGGGGCTGATGCTCTATAACTCTAAACAACCAATGGCAACGCAATACGCATGCTTTAATTTTAAGAATACAAACATGATGTGGAATTGAATGAAAGATAACATACTTATGGAAAGGAGAATCTAAGACTAACAGAAGTTTAATAAAATAACAATAAACATCAAATACTGAGACTGACAAATAACAAAACAAAAATTAAAATAAACACACAAAAATTTTCACAACATTAGATAACATTTAAATTGATAATATATCAATCACACAATACGTAATACATCTTAGTGTCAGACAAACTTTGACGAAGTGTAGTGAATGTAATGTGCCATTTGCATGATATACCGGTGATTCAACGTCAATTAAATCAAATAGCTGTGATGAGCCCAACGCAAGACGAACGGTGACGAATGCGTTACAATGCTTAGTTTAAATGTATGATGAGTACATGAGAATTTGGTTTTCGTTTCCGCATTTTATCCAATTTAAACACCTTGTATAACAATATTTTATAACTTTTGAAGAGCAAAGAATGTGGATTTTCTGTGTGTGTGATATTTATTATCAAGCCTATAATTTTCGGCCAAAATTGGAAATGGCTTTGAAGAGAAGGGAGGTATTTGCTAAGTAGTGACACTACAGGTTCAAGATATAATGAAAATATATACATTAGTTTTCGAATTTCGTATGTTGGTAGTATAGATTTTTGGCCTTAGCAAAAATTAAAATCAGGTCCCTTTATGCATTTCATGGAGACTAATATAATTGTATTAACAGAAGAAAAAGCTTAAAATTTTTCTTTTTAATAAGCCAGACGTGTAAAATATAAATTCCGCTTGAGTATTAACACTACTTCAGTGTGTTTATTCTCTAAACGCCTTCGTTCCGCTCCGAATCCAAAATAACCCCTTACTTTAGTATTGATTTCAATATTATCATTACAAAACACAGAGTTTTTTGAAACAAAATACAAATAATATGCATTTTAAACGCAGTTTATTATTCATTATTATTTAACCCGACGTTACACGTTTTACGTTAGCACTGCAAAGTGCTTTACAGCAAGCGACACGGGTGACATTGCTAACGCTTTAAAGTGCTCGAAACGTCAGGTTAAACCGCATTTAAAATCCTTTAAAAAGTATTTTATTTAATATGGAAAGTACTCGCGTTAAAACAAACACAAGATCATACTAAAGCACAAACAATTTAAACAAAGTAACATTTCCATAAAATCCCATGATAATTATGTTCTTAACGTAAGTTATGAGAACAAAGATCAAGATAAGAGACTAACGTAGCCATGAAATTGACTTTTTAATAAGTTAATTAAAGGTTGTAAAGGAGACTGTGAGAAAATCGTGTTATACCAAAGTCCTTAACCTTGACTTTTTCGTACAAACATTTGACTGTTGAGATGTTCGTGATACCCGCCACGATGTTCGCTTAGACATATTAAAAATGTTTGTAACAATTGCATTAATATCTTAGAAACGTGTTCAACAATATCAGGTGTGTACCAGTCATTTGTTACACATGATTATTTAATATTATTTTCTATTTTTATAGTCGGAATTCAAAAATGTTTCTGAAGTGTCCTAACTATAAACGTATTTTAGTTACTTATATTTTTCCGTCTTATTTAGTTTATGCAATTGGTTACATTTCTTTATAATATTAACAATTATAATTATAAATGCGAAAGTTTGTGAGGACATATGTGTGTTTGTTGCTCTTTCACGCAAAAAACTACTGAACCAATTATGATGAATCTTGGTATAGCTTTAGGTAAGGGTTCAGAATTACATATAGGCTACTTTGAATCCCAGAGTTGCCTTAGGATCGGAAGTTATGCGAGTCAATTAGTAGTATATAAGTAAAAATATTAGGACCGATCCCATGTGTTCAGCGAAATCATTACATTATACAACATCATTTAGAAATAGGCACAACAATAAATGGTTAAATAAACTGTTTCAATCGTCAATAACATTGACCTTTAACTTCCTTTATGTAATACGTTCTAGCTCATAAAACCTTTTGTTGCCGCATTAAGGTGTTATATTGAGCGTTGAAGCTCAATTTAACATGACACTTTCTTATAAAAATACACTCATAAGTCATAGGGTACATACGACAGCACCATTCATCGCAGACATTACGTCTCTGAAATTATCGCTGATCGATCAGCCAAGCTTTGCGCCAAAGCAAGCGATCAATCGTGTTTGTTTTCGTTTTTTCTTTCTGTCTTTCTTTCTTGCCCATACATCGCAGACATTACCTCTACTGCCTCTATTATCAAAAATGGTTCAGCTAGGCTTTGCCCCAAACTTGAAGATGTGTGAAAGAACATCGAGGAATTTTAGTCGGTGCAAGTCCAACATAACCCGGTCGTTTCCTCAGACGGCCGGGTATGCGAAGGCATTTCTCCTCGTCGAAAAAAGGTATACCACAAAGCACTCGATCAATATTCACGTTATCTTGGAATACGTCTTATATTAAGTTTTAATAATATCGAACGCTTTTCCATATAAATAAAGCATATTCAACAGCCCCATACATCGCAGACATTATGTCTAGTGCCTCTGTTATCACTAATGGATCAGCAAGACCTTGGCCCCCGCCCACGCTCTCAATCAAACGTTCATGTAGGGAAATAGGAGCTTTTAAATAGTAAATGATGATAGCTTTAAGCAATAATGATAAATAAAACAGTTTTTGGTAATACATCAAATATTACGTGTAGGGCGACCGAACGCGTCTTTGCGACGATAGTCTTCGCGAATTTGTTGCGGGCGAGACCATATATAAACGATCGATATAGACAAAAAAAAGGAACCAGTACGTAGAGGATGAATAAAAATACTATCGCTTTTTTCGTTTAGAGTTAGAAAATCTTTTAGAATGGTAAAGTCCAAACAATATGTTAAGACAATTCCAAGAATTCGGTGGATTGAATTAAAGCAGTTTAACCTTTTCAACAAACATTGTAAATACTAAATACCAAGTATTGTGGCGGAAAAACGTGTGGTTATAATAAAAAACAAACATGCATTCATATTGTAACTTGAGACTTTCAAGTCGCAAAATGTCGTATACGCAAATCTTAACGCATTTACAACCAAGCCCACGAGAACCCGCTCAAAATATAAAAACTCATGCAAAATAAACGATACAAGAATGGCGGTTAACGCTACAGAAAAAAAGAAACAAATGTGTATAAGGTTTCAATTTTGGCGGGAAACGGCTGATTCTGGTCGGGCCTGTTCCTTGCACGAGGTCATTGCCTCGCATGACACTAATTAGTCATAACTTTATTATTCTTACAATATTTCTCAATAGCGCCATTGTTATTATCTGTGACCTTTAACGTTATTACTTCGGAAATTAAAAAGATAAATCCACAAAGTACCTTTGTTTGTGTCGTAAATTAAAAAGTCGCACAATAAGCTTTTGACTCGCAAATGTAATATAGGTTATTAACCTTGCGTAATTTTACCATTATAATAAAAATCATGACAATAAATACGACTAAATTAAAATACACTTAATAATTCGACGTTATCAAGCCCTCAGAATTTTAACCACATTCCAATTACATTACATAACTAAAGAAATTTTTCTTGCTCAACTTTAAAAACAACCAAACTGCACTATTATGCCTCATTGCTTGAATATATTTGCTCCACGTACAAACAAGAACACTAACATTACAATTTTATTCAAATTCAAATCATTAAAACGGAACGCACGCCGCATAATAATTACAAAACCAAAACGCACGTATCATTCACACGCCTGCACTAATTGTTCATTTTAAAACAATAAAATACAGGGACATTAATTCACTTCCTTATCTGAACCATGTTTATTTATGACTCGCGTTTTATTGGACTTAAAAATCCAAATTATAAACACGACATACTTAAATGATATAAACTTAATAGGATATTTTGTTTATAAACGACGGAGCTTTCTCGACTGACTTAAATAAGCGATTTATGGCATACTTTCAATTTTATAATCGTTGCCTTTTAAAATCATCGATTTACAAGAGCGAAAACATTTCGGTTGACACGATATTGCTAAATATCCATTAAAGCAACTATTAAGAGATAAATTCGTTAAATTATGCGCGCCACTGACAGATCCGACATTTCGATATTAAAATGGCATGAAATGCTGTTAAAGTTTAATCGTTTATTGTTTAATAAGCCACTGCACGCTCCACTTACTGTTACGTTTCCACAATTTTTACACTTCAACCTACTTATGGTGAAATAAAACACACAGATTACACAACGTCGGCAATCGTAATTTAATAACAGTTTAACGCCTTATCTCGTTGGATTTAACACGTCGTAACTTATCGATTTCCAAATTTGAATAAGGTGTAAACTCTCGACGTGATAACAACAATCTTTGATTTCTGAGAACGTTTCTCTATTATAGCCAAACAAGACGAAAAGCGACTGATAACATCTTGCTGTGTAAAACGAGACGCCTTTAAAAATGTGTACATTTTCTCTTATGAATAATACAACAGCATACCGTCTAAATAATGGACCATTACCATAGCCTTTGATTCGATAAACAGATAATTATATTGTTTTACCGCTAGCCTTCGAAATAAAAAATTAATAAGCATTAACGTGAATGTGGGCATTATTAAAATGTCAGGGTCCTGTTACCTTACATTATATCGTAATGATATCGTTTATCGAAAACCGCACACCTTATTAACTGACATAAAGACAATCTCATTGTAATAATGTGTATAATGGCGGATTAAGTAAGCTCCGTCGCACGAACGGGTGAAGTAAGCGATTATTTAACAGCGTTATTTATAGTTTAGCCGAGATGTACAAAGGCTACTCTTCTTTATAATATTGGTTTATGATAGTATTGGTCGTCGACTGTATTATTTTATGTTAATAAAGTCCCGAGTACTAGCGCTTGAAACAAATGTGATTTACATCCGTTTCACTAATTTCGATTTTATTTTACTGACGCGTGTCTAATTCCTAGTTCCTATAAAAATAAAACGAGTCGTTTTACTTACGGACAGTACAATATCCTAATAGGCGTCTAAAGTGTATCTAAAATAAACGTGGCAAAACTAGGTTCTGATAGTTTCCAATCTGTTATACTATAACATTTTGTCTTATTTTTACGTGACAACCAAAAAATTACGTTCTGAAAATTATTTTGCCTGCTAAGTTAGAATGACTCAAATAAGTAAATGCTATCTTACGTGTGAAGTGCGGAAACCAGTGTAAAAAAATACATTGACATAAATTTTGCCCACATAAGCTTACTAATAACCTAAAATATGCCAAACGACTGCAATTTCCCATCTATTTCCGTCGCGTAGTACTCCCCCGACCGCTTGTCAATCATCCGCGAATGAAAACATCGGCCAAATGCAACTTAGTGCAAACATGATCTGTTAACAAATGCCTTATAGATATATAGAGTCACAATTCCCAGAGATTTTTCATACCATTTAGAGAGAGTTACCGTTTTTACAGAGTATTTCGAACATGTACAAGTACAAAATTTTAATAGAGTTATATTACTGCCTGATGAAGTTTGGGGTTATGGCCGTTTTCAATGATGTATCAAAGATTATAGACAGATTATTATCTCAGATTATATGACGTAAGATTGACGAAAGTCATAGCAAAGGCTATCCGTCGACAACTAAATAAAATCAAAGTAAGTGCAAATAGATAGATTTGTCTAGCTTTAGTAAGTAAAAGAAGGGACAGATAGAATATTGTAAACGGTCGTTAGTGAGACTTATCCTTCGATTCTGATTGGTGTAATTCTGAACTCTTTTCATCAACCATTTCCACAGTACCTACATGAATATTGGCTACTAGTATGAAAAGCCTAAAATACCCGCCGTTTTCGCGTGCAATCCCATCTATTTCCGTCGCATAGTACTCCCCCGTGTGTCAATCATCGAATGGAAACTTCGGCTGTGGGGCAACCGCTCCCACTCGATTGTCGGCATCTGACGCCAATTGGCAACGTTGTACCTATGAAGCTCTTCATGTACTCATTAAAAATATTCTTTGATAATATAAACTGTTCAAATTTAGTGGCATTCAAACAAATGAGACATTATTGACTCGTCTTATTTAGATTTTAACAGGTGATATATTTTTTATGAAAAAATTGCTTCACTTATGTCTTCTTCATTAAATACATAAATTACGATATACTTAATAACCAACAAGATTACATCATATTTTTAAGTATAAAGTAGTAGTAGCACAAAATATGTCTTCCTTATATACCAATTTGGTAGTATAAAGCATTTCTATTCTATTTCTATAAACTGAACAACAAAGAATATTTCGCAACACTTATTCTGGCGTTGAATACATCAAAACAAAAGACCGCTACATTTCCCTCACCGCTAACCTCCCGTATATTTCGTTCAAGCTAAATAACAAGCATTAACAGAATATTAATTCAAAGCCGATAAAAATCAGCAGCCATTATTCATAGTCTAATTGTTGAATCAGCTCTTCGGCCTTGCGGGTTGCTCACGACCTGCACACCTGCACACCTGCGCGCCAGCTCCTGTACCGTTACTGACCAAATTAAAACTACATTTTTAAATATAATTTGACGTTATCCTTTATCTCCGGAGCACTTATGGTTTACCTTCCTAGTTTATTAATTGGTACGTTTGCAAACCCAAAGGTCATTAGAGTCGATGTTATTTTTGCGTCAGCTCAAACAAGAAAACATACATTAAAGTATGGAACACACAAAAGGAAAATAGGTGAACTTAAGACGTCGAAGAAGGAAAAATTGGAATTGTAATAAATTAAAGTAACTTACTTACTGTTAAATGTTGTGTGGCATGGACTATTATAAAATAGGTTGTCATTATTGTATTCGACCCCCCATCCGCTCCCCATGGAGATTAGCCGCCGTGACAAATATCGGCCATGGCGGCCAATATCCACAGAGATCGGCCAGGTACGCAGGAGACATTATACTGCGCCTACTTCTAGACTTAAACCTGCTAGTCAAAGATACAACCAACGAGGCAAACGTTTGATAATAAACATGTACAAGCAATGCGCTTCATTGGAAATAATACTAACAATACAAAACACAAATGTATCCTCTTTATATTAGTATAGAACTTAAGACAAGTATAAAATAAATGTCCAGCACATATGAAGAGTGAGAAAAACCAGCTAATAAAGTATATTTGATTAGAATCTCAGTTTACCTTGTGCCGCTTACATTTTAAACAATCTTGTTTGAGCCATACTTTCATTTGTATTTGAGATCTTTAGTATAATAAGATAAAGGATGTTTGTTTAAATTAAATAAACAACTACTTTGATGTCGTATTTACATGTAACAAAGATTGGCGAATAACATTGTATGTGATGAAATTACTTTCTGCACATATTTACTTTTGAAGTATTAAATAAATATTTACGCTTATAATTTAAAAACAAGCTTTAGGCTACGTTTCGCTGAAGCTGTTTATCATCGAAATGATAATTGTAACAACTATTACTATGTTAATACTTATCCGTACTAATATTATAAATGCGAAAGCAACCCTGTCTGGATTGCTATCTCCTCTTCATGCCTTAACCACTAAACGGATTTTAATGAAATTTTGTTCGAATATAGTTTGAAACTCGAGAATCCCGGAATCTAAATTTTTATCCCGGAAATCCTACGGGAACGGTCTATATACGCGGATGAAACCACGGGACACAGCCAGTATTCAATAATTTTGCTTCCTATATATGAGGATTGTTTACTCTTAAAATGAATCATTCTTATACCAACTCAATAACAAATATTTATTTTAAACAAAGGAACTTGACACTGAACTTTGATAAAATCTAGCACGCGATCGTAAACTTACAAAATACATCGATCGAATGCCAGTGGTGTAATACTTTCAAATTGCATTACAAAAACAATTTTAAACAGACAATAATTATGTATAAGGAAACATATAATTCCTAATTAAATCGCACCGTTATAATTGCCTTGTTTATTACTAGTAATACATCGATGGTCAAAATTAGGCACAAACAGAAAAACACCAACAAAAAACTTCACAAAATTGCCAGTTAAACTGATTCACCGAACTCCGCCCATAGCTAAAATGGCGTATAATAATTACACGTCATGTACCCACGAAACTAACATTGATTCGGGCATTGCTTTGGCACGAAACGCGCCAATCTCATATCAAGGAAATTCCCACCCCTCACAGAAGATCGACGATAATAGTATAGGTAGCTTTTGACATAATGTACGCCCTGCTAATAATTCAGGACGGTGGTGATTATTCTACATGTAGTACATGACATAAGGTAACCATAAAATAGGTAAACCCATTTTTCCCTAACTTACTAAACAAAAATACGTCCTGGATTTTGTTTCATGTTAAGGGCCTGTATTGATAACCTACTCTTTTTGGAAGTTGGTTAATAAAAGCACGATCGTCACATTTTGTGAATTTATGACACCGCCCCGTTCTGAAGAATGAATTACGTCGGACACCTCTAGAGTTTAGAGTAGGTACAAGAGCAGAAGAGAAGAGACATCCATATTCACTGCACGCAAGCTAAATTGTGCCGTAAAAGAAAGCCTCGAAAGTCTCTATTTATTTAACATTGCGTAAGTTATGTGCGTGATACAATTATGTTCTGTTATATACAATGTACGTTGAAAAAAAATCGAGATTTATGATTCTAGTTCGCGGGACTCACAAAAAGTGGATGTGCTAAAATATTATCGCTCAGGTGTTTCTTGTACCTCTAAAATTCTAAATTTAGTTTCTTTTCTCCTTGAAGACCAGTTTTTGATTACCATTCATCAAACTATGATAGAAAAGGTGACATTTTGATGGCGTAGAACGGTGTAGGTGCTATTTTATGTTAGTAATCGTAGGTGTTTATCGTAAAGGTATACAAACATATCATCGTTTCATCAAAGTTTTTAATAAAATACATAGCTTGATAGCAAATGAACCTACCAGTCTACAATAAAGTAGCCCGTTCAAGGCTTAAATATGGAGAAAATTTAACTAAAATTAGTTCGTCAATTAAAAATAACATACCTACAGGAACATCCAATATTATTAATTGTTATTGTGTAATAGATGCTAACATCATTGAAGCAATAGAACCTGAGATAATCGCGAAAAACTATTTTTTATGACCTCTGACCTTGTATAACTTCCGATACAAACACGACATTATATGAAACTTTTGAGGCAGCTTTTAGAACGCCAAAATAGAGGTATATACAAATATTTAGCTTATTACTTCTAATTCCAAGGTTAATCGCTAAACTGACTGGACTAATATAATATGTATGAATACTTAATAATAAATGTCTTACCCCAATAAATTTTGTAGAGGGAATCCAACAATCCTTGCATCATTTTCGCGTTTTACACTCAACACTGCACACACAACTTAAAACTTAATACTGAACATCATTACTTCATTATTTCCACCATAATGTGACGTGTTCATCTGATCATAGACAATATTATCTACCTATATACTTACTTAAACTCTAAAAGATACTCTAAAGACCCTCCTGCACTGCCTAAATACGAAACCTTGTAAACAACTTGACCTATAAAGATGAAATTTGACAGGAAAACTATCTGAATTGGAAACATCAACTACGAAAGAATTAAGCGACAACATCAAAGTTAATCCGAAAGAAGTCGGGGCGAACCTCTAGTTCATCAACTGCTGATTAGTTCCACATGTTAAACAACCGAATCGAACCGAAAACAACGCATACAGAAATAAATCGAGCACATATAAAAGTTAGAAATGTCTTCTTTACTGTCTCAAGGTGAACGAACGGATCGGGCAAGACGGTGGCCAAATTGAAGTAACGGTCTCCTCGATCGTTATCATCAATCAGTTTTGCGTAACTATATGTTGTGTGCACTAGCTTAACCCGCGGCTCTGTTCACAATAAAGTCTTTCTCAAGATAAGAAAAAAAGAAGTTTTAAATCTAAACTTTTTGACGAATGCAAGAATACTGAGTTATTTAGTAGATTAACATTTTGTTCTTTCTTTATTTATAAACATTTAAAATAAATGATGCCTAAATTACCTACCAACATAATTATTATTTGCAATAAAGGAAAATCTACAAACAAATGTGTAACCATATTTCATATTATCAAAATTCGTCCCATGGTTTTATTATAACAGCCACACATACAGACAAACTGGAGCGACGATTAATTTTGTTACGATACTTAAAAAAATATAACATGTTCAGAATAGTTTCATTATATGTCTAACCAATTACTTTATACTCTCAAATCGCTGACTGCGAGGAATGCTCTTACAGTTACAATGTGCAAGATAACAGCTATTGCAAATGATAATTTGCTTTTCTAATACTGAGCAATGTTTTTATAACGTTATAGTGTATAGAAATAAAACATTGATTCAAAATTAAGAAGTATAGAGACATAATTTAAATTATTGGGTATGAAAAAACGGGTGTTCATATTGGTATGTTTATTTAAATGTAATTCGGTTTAGATAATACGGAATATTAATTACAGTCAGGAGTCATGACGTTCACCAAAGTAATAGTCTCTTGATAGAAAGAATTTTTTTTCTTTACCACATAAATACATATAAAAACAAAACGACAACACAAAATGATGAAGATCTAAGTAACAAAAAAACGCGAATTTTGGTTCACGTGAAAGTATGGTTTATGTTATTATACGTCAAAGTTCGTAAACTCCATTAAAATTCACATTCATCGCATCATACAAACTACAAATATATAAAGTGTCCATATAAGAATCAACGTAATATTCATTGATTAGGTAAGCATTGACCATAATTCACGCCTACGAAAACTACTTAAAAACTATGAAGTCATCTCGATAAAGGCGGGAAAATTTTCATTGAGACATTAAAATTAATCGATTTTTTACTGATATGCATTTGTAAAGGTTTTTCAAAGGTGATTTCCTAACTTTCATTTGAAAAACCTGTTGACACCATTTTGTGTTGAAAAATAATGAGAACTTTTTTAAATTAAACATACTTAAAACAAATGTAAATTGTCCATATTCATTATTAGCCTTTCGAGACTCATAGATAACTTTTAAAATTCTATTCATAATCATAAGACAAAGATCTTTATGATAATTCAGTGTCAACTTGTTGAAGTCGAGTTTATTGCAAATAATTATGATTGATACGAGTGTTGTCTGGACAAGGACATTATACAATAATCGTCATACAATATTTAATAAGCAAACACTAAATATCCGACAAAACCCTTTTTTTTAATTCTATAATCCAAAAACTTATATGATTCGTATTCGATTCAAATTATCATTTTAATTTCAAAGTAGACCTCATCCAGATCGCTTAATATTTTTTCAACAATCGCAAATGGAATCTCCCTAACAACAGATACTATCAAACATGTATAGAAAGTTCCCGATCAGAGATAACGCTTCGATTTTACGGAAGACATTCCAATAACTATGGACATCGCATCACTGACATACTTGACCGTCTCGATGTATTTATGGAGGCGAGTCCTTTACTCAGGAACTAAGTGCGACAAAATTAGAAATCCTAATGCATTCATCCGAAACATGAAATCGAATACGACATGAAAACGCCGACCAAAAAGATATCATTAAAACATGAATGAGAGACGTGACTTCACTTCATAAATCACTCGAGGAAAATTTCCAAACTGTCAGGCGACGATTCATTCTTCAGCAAATTGGAAGCGACAGGTTTCTTAATCAGATGAACACGAGAAATCACATGTGCAAATATTTGGAGTCAGATAAGTCAGCGTGAATAGTATGAATCAATAGAAGGATCGCGTTAGCACGAGCGGAAGCGGTTATCACTAAAAAGGTCACAGATCACCGGTATCACTCGCGGTTTTCGGGTTTCGTGGGTTACATATCGCGCGTCCAGTTATCCGGGGTTTGCATCTCGGTGCGCGCCCGCGCCGTCCGCGGTCCGCCGCACCGCCGCGACCACTGCCATTCGGGATTATTTATAAATTGAAGCAGACAGGGGTCGTAGAAATTTGCACGACGCGTGGTATGCCAAGCTAATGCATCAGGTCGAACGGAAGCGAAGTCACGGCGTCTGCGTCTGAATCACCCGCGATGCGTTTCCTTGAACTTTGCTACTTGACAAACGATCGACCGAGAAAGGTTTTCTTTGTATTATGCAACTGATTGTTATAGCTTCCTACATAGTTTGCATAATTGATTTTTTATTTGCTCCCATTTAGGTTGCTTGTTTTTGAGCTATACACCCCTAGATATCAAATTTCAAATATTATTTTAAGCAGCAGCAGAGCTCACGTAACTTGCAAATTTATATTGTTTTAATTGTGCGTTATACTTCGAATGAATTACCTGAAATAATACTTTTTTGCCTAAAAATAGAACTGACTTCCTCACACTAAAAAGTAGAGAATAACTTTATTTTTATTTTTGAGATCTATTCAAAGTCGGTTTCAATTTAAATTTAACAAGACATTCCAAATTTTGAAATCGGTCCGTAAATGGAAAACTTTCTCCTTTTTGATACAATAATAAAATATACATGCCAGAATTGTATATATATTAGAATTTAAGAATAAAAGAAATTAATAATAAATTCTAAAAATTTCCACATAACACATTTGACCGAGGTCGCTTCCAGCTCATTCTATCAATCGCGTGCCGATAACGTGGCACTAACGACCAATGAAACAATAAATCCGTATCGGCCATGACAATGCCGCCCACCTGAACAGGTGCTCTTCGACGTTTGACGCGCTGCCGTGGGCGACGGACATTTTTATATCATCACGATGCGGATTTTAATAACACATACAATTCGTTGTATTCATATAAATTATCCTGTACAAGTAATTCCACTGCATTGTACCGACCTATATTACCGAATGCATCTGAAATTATTTTAAAATAATAAACAGGTAAAATTTGAAAGCATTTTTTCCGACAGTTAAGACCTTTTTTTGGAAGGTGTTTAAGGCAAGCTGAAAACTTGTCTGGTGTCTCTACTAGTATATCCCGACAAGGAAGTGACCACCAGCCAGGAGAGTATGTCAGTACTCTAGTCTCCCCCCATTAGAACTAATTAGTATACCCAAAAAATGACCCCAGCTCTATGAATATTTTTAATTGTGACAGAATTATAAAACGGCATAACATACTGACAAAATATTGAACAGTTAGAAAACAATGATTTATGTTTTATTGTAATCAGTTCATTTATTTACACAATCACAAACATAACCAAAAATATATCAATTCAGACACAGCTATTTCTGTTATTTAAAAACCACGTTTCTGCATTTTCTATGAAAGCTGTTTTCTTCTAATACCTATTAAACATCTAAAAATTAAAAAGCACTTTCTTGTTAGTTAAAACTTCCAAAGGTGTCGGCATCTTCAAACGCTTCGGTGTCCCAACGCTAAATTAGTTTTCTTAATAGTTCGGATATCTGAATCACGACTTGGCATGGACGGTAACAACTCAATTTGACAAGTGACATCTAAAATAAAACCGTGACTCGAAATAGTACATACAAACGTAATGCAAACATATAAAAAGTCATAGTAACAATTTTTATTGTCTCTGTACTGTGAGTCAGTGATTCATAAATTACGTTTGTTTATAGAAAAATAGATTTACAGTAGGTAATTCTGTATTCAATAATAAGTAACATAATTAATATTCTTAGAAATTTAACACTACGCTATCTAGTCCCAAACTAAGCAAAACTTGTACTATGGACACTAGATAACTGATGGACATACTTAAACATACTTTTTTTTAAATACATACATACTATAAATAGATAAACATCCAGACAATAGAAAATTACAAAGTTCATCACATCAAATTTTCTTCTCGTGGAGATCGCACCCACACCCTCCGGCGCAATAGAGCATTGCAACATCCACTGCGCCAATAGGGTCGTCGGTATTAGAAAAAATCAAAATCTACCATTCTCATTTACATACAAAATTACATTAAATTCTTATCATACAAACCATTAAGAGTTAATTACACAATTCTTGAGAGGTATTAAATATAGATGAAGAACGCTTGTAATCTTAATTCGTGTGAGATAAAATACCAAATTTTCATCTACAAACTTGATGCAAGCAGTTATTGTGAACCCGGAATCATTAATAATAGTCCAGTTTATCTCCAATATAATTTCAACAGCTGTGCCCCCAACGATTCGTAGTGAACTTTATAGCCCATAAACCATCCTTCCATTGTATTTTAAGAAACGAAGAATGCGAGACGTAAAAAATTATGAATTATTGTAAAGTTTAAAATTTTCCGATGGACATTTGTACTGTTTTAAAACCGGCATTACGTATTGTTTATACGTTACGATTTTGTATAACACAGGTGGGCTTAATTTATTGCGGGTATTTTTAGATTCCAGCTTTGTGGTAAATTAACACGAATAAACATTTGATGGACTGGTGCGTTTCTTTGTTTGTTTTCTTGCTAGTGCTATACATCCGTTTAGGATATAGGTGCTTGTGCCACACACGTGAAAATGTCGTATTTATTTTTCAAAGAGATTTTTTTTCAGTTGGCTTTTGGCCAAGTAGCGTACTTCAAACGAGGGTAATAATGTATCACACGTTACGTGAACACGTCGAAATATATTAAATAAGAACGTTACATGTAAAAATTCCGCTTTATTCTAAAATGGGTTTACCGTAAGACAGTATAAATTAGTCAAGACATTCGTATAATGATACCCAAAATAACCTCAAGTTTTGCGTGTTGCCAAAATCAAATCCAATATTTGTATTAATTATTAGCGGTTTCTTCTGCGTATATATCTCGTTCCCGTAGGATTTTCGGGATAAAAACTATCCCATGTCATTCCTGGGGTTTAGAGAATCTCTGTACAAAATTTCATCCAAATCGGTTTCGGAGCCTTTTCAATATAAAATTATAAAAAGAATAAACAAATCTTTCCTCTTTATAATATTACTATAGATTATTATTTATTAATCAACAAGGCCGTCATTCTTAAAACATATAAATCTTATAACCGTAATTTTACTACAACATAGAGCTGCAGAAGGTATATAAAACATATGTATTTTACGCGTTATTAAATCTTAGTCTCTTTTTGCGTAACGCAAACAATAACCAAACAATAGTAGGAAGTAATCCTTCATTCTCAATTCCATTCTTTAAAATAAAAATTACGTAAACACTTATTTTTTCGCATCTTAATTTAACTGTCTGAAAGTTGCATAAAAATCTAAACCGTTAATTTCGTTCAAAATCACGAAGCAGAAATTTACGCAACAGTTTACAAAATCAGCATATTCTCTGTGCTTATCAAGAAATATTTGTCACGAATGACTGCAATAATTAACAATAAATAACATGCAGGCGCAGCTTATCTTAATACCACCATAAAAGAAAATAGTTTCCCGTTATCGCAGATTGTACCTTCGCAAGGTTGGAAGAATGTTTACCCCCTATAACGGCATAGGGGCATTTGCATAGCAAACCTTATAAATTGTAATAGAATTAAACCATCTGATAAGTGGAAAAGTAAGTAAGATAAAAGATGAAACTTACTCCGGTAAAAACTTAAAATAATTTAAAAAGCCCGACCTACATAATGTTTGTGACGAGAGAAAACCTCTCCTCGAGACTGTCATTTAGTAGAGAGATATTTTACCACTATTATAAATTTCATCCAAAATAACATTTAGTCCGTCGCGGGCAAAAATATTCAAATTATTATATTATGTGATCAAAATTAAATTATTACTTTTTCACCGTTAAATTCAAGATCCAATTACCTACAGATTATTATTGGAATTGCACAGTATGATGACATATCTGTTATTGCAAGTCAATTAAAATAATTATATCGTAGCATTTTAAACTGTGCGACTGCTTCGATTTATCTCTATTAGTTAGCATAAGACTTATTGCAATTGCCTAGTAACAGAACTTGTACAGCATCGTGTTACGAAAAATGGATTAGACACATAAAAATACCCTTGTCAAGAGTACAAGTAAATACCATAACAAGTAAATTGTGCGTAAACAGAGCCCACAATTGAGAACGAACGTGTATAATGCAAGCTTCCTGGATGATGTCACACTCGGGTTTCGACCTATTTCGGGGCATTCAGGTCGAGCCAATTTTACTGCGAATGTTATGCACTTTACACAATACACACAACATCCGATATGGTCTAGTGGCTAGGATACCTGGCTCTCACCCAGGAGGCTCGGGTTCGATTCCCGGTATCGGAATTTCTTTTTGTCTTTCTATAAATTTATTTTATTAAAATTAAATTTAATAACAAAGAGTTCATAAAACAACACCGTTTTAAAAATATTGCTCAATATCCAAATTTTTGATTTTATCACCGTCAATGAAGTATTCTCCCTCGATTGATAAAAAATCCGCGAATTTGATAACCTATCACTTTTTATAGACAATATCGATACAGTATTTTCACAACACGTTCTCTTTAATCGCTTCAAACGAATCGCAACATCATTTAACCATGTCAAACTCATAATATATCAAAATAGGCAAATACAAATCTATTTACAAACAGAAGCTCGTAAATAATTCGTACACAGGTACAAATTTACTCTAGTTTACTATAAATTTATAACAGTGATGTAAAATATAAACTCAAAAATTAACAAAGCGGCTTCTGCGAGAGGATCCAACAAAATACTTTGAATAACGCCTACTTCTAATACTCTATACCAAAAGTCCTTATCAGTGCCTCTCTTGCTTGCTATATCACCACCAAAAACAAAAGCTCACATTATAATACAATTACCCTTACAAGTACAATAGTATATCTTTATCAAGGTAAGCCAACCGCCCCATATTCGGTTGCTCCCCGGAATGGCGTTACAACTTCATTATTCGCTAACTTTCCATCTTCACTAACTTGGGGTTTACGGAGAAAGTACCTAAATGGACTTTGCAATTAAAGCCCATTGATGTTGTAAATGTGTGTGTTTGTTGGTTAGTTGCACACAAGCGGTTGAGTAGATTTTTAGGAAATTGTAAATGTTGTTGTATTGACGCATAGCATACTCCCTTACGCGGTGTACTTAGACAAAATAGCTAATTGATTATTATATAACATTAACAAAGGCAAATGGTAAAGACCGAGGAGTAATTCAGGCAGGGTGAAGGAGTATAAGCGAATAAAATCAGAAAAAACAAACAAGTACTTATTGGAAAAAGGTGAATAAATTAAATATAAACATAAAGACATTTTCTACATATACAATCTATATAAAAATACATACATATATACATACTCTTACGATCTATATGTTACAAAGTTCCACCTTCATCACTGCCACTTTTTCATTCCACACCAATTTGTTATAGTACTTTTACGTTTTTTCAACTAACGGTGCATTTAACTCTAGATAATGCCCAGTGCATTAGGCAAACGTGACTTATTTGCAGAGTTTATCTCACTGGGTCACCGATAACAGGGGCTTTGCGTCTACTAGTTCCTAGTTTCGAGATGTCAAATTTGTTACTCGCAACGCAACGGTGTGACGCAAGTTGGCTTGGAACTAAAATTACGGAGTGGGACCAAAAGTAAATTAATGGCCACAGGAATAAGCCGTTCTGTGTATTTTTTGCTCTTCAAATTCACAAATGACTATTAAAATTTAAACCTCCATTGATCCAAAATAATTTAGAGATTAAATAATATAAATTAAATGTTGATAATAAGGAAAATCTTCATGAGGTCCAACGACATCTGAAGAAAGCATGCCAAGTATATCGTGTCCAGAAAATATACCTAGATGGGGAATAGTAGATTCACTTCAAGTCAAGATTGAATTCAACTTCTCAAACAGCTTTTTGAGTCAGGTAAACAATTACGTACGTAAAACATTCGCTCTTCCTCAGTTATCAAAAGTCAGAACTCAAAATGTAAAGAATAAACCTGCCTTAAAATAGCTGATTATCAAATGTAGAAACCTTGAAAAATAAATGAGACTTACCTTATCACTTACTAACACTATTAAAGTATTAAACAATACATGTTTCGCGTATGATTGCAGTTTTTAATGAACACGTGTTCTTGTTTATGTAGATAAAGTAATAAATTAATTTGAAAAATATATTTTAGCAGACTACTGAGTACCGATTTCTAACTTAGGAATTTCGGATATTCCTTAAAATAAAATACTGGACGTACATTTTCTCTTACTCGATATTTCTATTCATTTAGAACAAATATTCTTTTCAAAAAATGTTTTCAACTTGTGTAACCTCGAGACCTTTAAAATTTAATTGCTAAAGGAAAATAAGCGAACAAATAATGAATATTTCTTGTTTAACTTATCGGTTATATCACGTAACCTTGAAGCCTCACGTTTCTACAAGTAAAAGTTAACTAGACTACGGTTTACATGATAATGAATAACGTCAATAGGCAATATTTATTTTAATATACCTAAAAAAAATTCCGTGTTAGCAAACACGTGAAATAAAATTCAACAAACACGAAGGTATGTACCGACATAATTAACTACAAATTATTATAAAACATACGAACATAAAAGAGTTACAAAAATATCTACGTAATATAAGATACTAGATATGCCCCCGTTCCCATGAGAATTTCGGGATTTAAACCTCCTATGTCCTTCTTCTGGTCCTAAGGTCCTAATCTCCCTTAAGAATTTTCTGCCAATTCAGTCCAGCTGATTTGATTAATACCTGTTGTAAACAAACCCGTATTTGTTATAAACAACCTCAGAAGTCCAATTATCAATAATTTGTATGAGGACTATCTTTTTACTCTTCTTTCACTTATCTATTCTTTCTAATACCCTGCCAAACCAACACGTTATTTTACCAGGAATCAAAACTTCTAAATTGTACGCTAAAACGGGTATATCTAAAAGAACCACTAACAAACATGGCTACAGTTGGTAGCAAACATCATCAAAAGTTTTCGTAAACCGAGCACAAACTCATTACAAGCTAGCTAACAGATGCAGGATACCCCACGGATAGGATATGAAGCAAACTTGTGACGTTACCTGATTCTGTTAACAAATTCATTGCACAATATAACGAGTCTGGCGAGTACGTAGAACAACTTGAATTAAACTCGAATTTACATTTAAACAATGGAAATTTGAATGAGACAGAGCAAAACTAACAAATCATCATCTATTTTGAAATCATAGTAAAAGTAAGCCTTATAATATACAATATCTCAGTCTCAAGAAACGAAAGCTACGTCAAAAATATATACATATAAAGAACTGTTGTGAGCAGACAGTAACATAGGGTCTTATTTTCTTAAAAACATCAGAAAGTTTGTGAAATATGCAAATATGGTGATTTAGTATGCAAATAGACTATCTATTTGCATACTAAATCACCGCCATTAACAACATGTGGACAACAAGCAAAAAGTCACACAATACAAAACGCATCGAACGCGTTAATCGATTTCACTTTCACCATTGTAAATAAACACAATGACTTAAGGCAATTTAGCGTCACTCCATATGGAGAGGTCACACATCGTTGGTCACCATTTCTCCCCATTTAGGGACGACCACCACACCTTTGTCCAACGAATGCCGCTAGTTTGTTAAAGATCACCTGTTCCGAGAGAAGACAAGCCAATGAATTATTTAACATAGAATACGGTAACGCGTAAGGTGTAGACACATTCGAATTCTAGAATTTTCCTTCCTTTCAAAGCATTATAAGTGAGATAACTATTTAAATACTTGACAACAGAATGGAATTAACATCATTGATATACAAAAATGCTAGTCTACTTGAATTTGGTCCTAATCTCGTATCACAGAAGATCTATAATGTAAGTCGACGCGTATCACTTATCTGCTATCAGCGGGTAGATACGGCGGTATCATTGAAAGGCAGGATAGTGAAATAACACCAATTGAGAGCAGTTGAATGTATTTCCTTTGGCACAGTTACAATGGAAATAAGTGCAACGCGTAAGCTTATTGACATGACAACATGGGCTTTGGCCATTATAGTTTATAACAACAGTGTAATTTTGCTAGGACAAGGTCGCAAACCGTATTGTTGCTCTGGCAATGGAAAAGCAAACATTCCGCAAGATTGGAGTTCGTTTAATAAATATTTGGAGACCTGTTAATTTTGATAGGTTCATTCTTTCGTTTCCTTGATTCAATTTCTCATTCAACCCCTAGATATTTATTTATGACGTCTGCACTGAGATATTTTTATAATCAATTTAATCGATTTTAACCCGTTGTTAAAAGATTTTTCCATGTATCGATTAAACTATTTTCCACAATACCCTCACATAAGCATCGACACTATGAAAAGAATCACATAAAACTTTTCAATACCTACCCACCGTACCAAGCAGGTATTGAGCAAGCTATAATCATCAAGTGCAAGCAACTACAGACCACGAACAACGTCTACCGCACTTTACAACCGTATAAACCATCGACATCAAAGTTGGACTACTCTACACAGTAATAATGACTTCGATTTCAATCTTTATAGCCTACAGCGGCTAAATTAGAGTACCGTCGATCTTACGCAATCGCACAATAGATAAACGACCGCCGCTATTTTTATCATTAAAGATATTGATAGGATGGGATTTATATCTCGTCAATTGCATTCCACTCAGTACATTTAAATGGCCTCACAAAAACTGAAGCAATGCTATTTGAGATCATTTTTAATCTTTATGTTGTTACTGTAAATAAGTTGTAGAAAAGGTAAGTACTAAAAGCAATGTAATAAGTATGTTAATATTAAGTAAATAAAGTTAAAGCAATTATAGGCATGTAAATTTCTTTATGACAGTATTAAAGACAAACATAATGAAATGGCCGATAAAAGTCCAGACTATCTCAAACAAAAACGTTCTGAACTTTAGTATGACTTAAATCCCTAGTGGCTATTAAGCTAGTTCCATTCAATTTACAAACGCATAAAGGTCGACCTTATTCAAGATCTGGACAATAACAGAATAGGAAAATATCTCGAATCTCGTCAATTACACTCAGTACATTGTACTGTTACTCCCAATTTAACCGTAATGGACTCATTCACACTTATATCTGATGAACGTGGGCTTGTTATTGCATATTGCGATAAACGACCTTTTCCTTACGAGCTTAAATACGCCGTTACTGAATGTAAAGGTAGACGAACTGAAAACTGTCAGCCCGTAGACAATTTATAAGGGCATCTATTCGCATTTCACGTTATCATATCGATTTGGAAACTCCGACAGAATAAAGCAGTATTTGAAAGAACACATCACATCATATCTTATGTCTACATTAGACACCCTATTCGATGCACACATGAATACGTTCAATCAATAGGTGTCTATTGTCTGCTTAAATAGGGGGCTATGTAAAGTGACGGGATGTTTCGTACACTTTTATTAATATTAGTAATTAACAAAAATGTTAACCAACGTACGGTTTCAAACTTGATAAAGAGTTAAATTAAATAATCTGAATCTGGCAGTGCATAGGAGTTTGATCTTGGCTTAAAACAAAATAATTAGTAAACC
>LQNK01000700.1:635669-650734 GCA_001586405.1 Phoebis sennae
GAGATTTATCAAAATAATGTACTAAGTATTGTACACAATGAAAAGGTCTACAGAAAACTCCGCGATAGTATATCAGCATTGCACCCGTGCGAAGCCGGGGCGGGTCGCTAGTAATATATATAACAAAGTAGCACCCACGAAACTTTCTACAAAGCACCACAGTTTACCCAACAGTATTGGATCGCCGCGCTGCGGTCGCTACAACATATCAACTCGATGGATTATCTGCTAATCTATTGTGATCTGAAGACTATAAATAGGTATAGAGCGCGTTTCCATTCTGCCATTCCTTCATTCTATGGACATGTTGAATAAGAAGTGTTTAATATCTATAGGCAAAAGGATAATCCATATCATACAGATAATATAATACAGGGATGTGTAGCATTGCTATAAACAGTCCAGATAGCGAAGGATCTTATATTATCTTTAGACGACGCAAAACCTGAAACATGCCACCCCCCACCATACGTAGATGCTTTTGGAATATTGAAATAGATTTCATCTTTGAAATTTCATTATCTTTTTCAGTTAGCCGGTGAATTAATCAAAGAAGTTATATTTTAAAATTTTTCATAAGACATATTATGCAGATTTAAATCACGGGCTTGTCCACCCGTGCCGATTCACTCACGTACCGCTCTATATCCATTTATGGTCTGTGATGCTGCGGCCGCGTGGGCGCATACTGCACTATGGATGAATTTGAAAACGAAAGTCAGCCCATGAGTGCTGTGAATCGTAAATCATTTACTTACACTTTCTCTTTATGAAATATGCTTTTTTGTATAATTCGCGAATGCTTTCGTCTTTTTGCGGTAGCGGTACCTTACCTCTTTGGGATAATAAGCCAATTAGCCTGGTTTTTAATTTACTGGCAATGAATTTAATGTGACAGCTACGAGAAGAAACTGATTTATGCTGTCTGCTATCAATAAAATTTTATATCAACGTTTATTCGAATTTGGAGTTTCAATGATTCCTTTTTAAATGAATATAGGCTGTATATTTTGAAATGTGAATACCCATTATTGGTAGCGTTTTTAAATGACTCGTTAATGTGTATGAGTAACGATCGATACCTCTGTTCCTATCGTGCTAACTTAAATAAGTTACAAATGATTGCCCAGTGGTCAACATTAAAACAAAATCTTTGCACAACACCCCATCTTCGTATATACTGTAACGGTGTCATACTGCATACTCCGTCGGAAAATACATATAAAGCCATATAAAAATCATCAATTTAGTATGTCGCCGATGACCTCGATTCACATCCAGTCCCGATGTGTGGACCAATTCTCACGTCACGTCCAATCATAACAATCTCTTGGAGATTGTGATGTTTTCATATTCATATACAGGATGTAGCGATAATATAGTACCTGCAGATAGAGGACGTTATAACGTGTCAGAAAAATATGATTCATATTAAATCTCGAAACTCTTACAGTCAAGGAGAACTGTGGCCTCTATCATTAGCTCACATGAAATTATTGACTTTGACTATACTGCTCCTGTATGTATAAATCTGTAACTAGTATACAATAAAGCATTAAATAAACAATAAAAAATGCTCCATTATTAATTTCCAATTGTCTATAAAAATCCAGCTGTCCATTTTTCCAAATCTTCAATAGGCTAAACTTTAACTCAATAAATTTATGCTTTTCTTTGCAATATGTTTAAAACCATATTTATATATTTCTATATAATTATTTAACAATAATCACTTGAATATAATATGATTACATAGCATTAACTGTAATTGTGCATTAATCAACTCTCACAAATACCATTCTAAACCGCAACATCTAAACAATATTAAAATTAAAACCAATCAACTTACAACAGTACCTCAAGCACAGTATTAGCACATTTTTATTTTACAACATTATACCAGCACATAATTAAGGTCCAAGCTTTGAACTCGGCTGACCCAAATTAAAAATTACAATGTTTCTATTACAATTTCGAGCTTGACAGCCAGTCAAGAGGTTAATTATGAAACTGTACTTAATTTTTGTTTTTTAATCTTAGACGATAATTAAAAACGACACAATATACTTTGGGACTTTTTGTTTAAGAAATTTTTAAATAATCATTAATAATCATTTGCATTACAGACAACTTTCAACCAAACTTAATAATGAGCTTTTTGCAATTTTACCCGCGTAATATGGTAATTATAGATAGCCTATAACAGGGATGGCAAACCTTTTCGCATTAACGTGCCATTTGTTCACCATCCCTGGCCCTGAACCTGCTTATCATAATGAGAAAGCATTTTTCAAATCTTTTCTATATCTTATCATTTACTTGTTTCTAAATAAAAATTTGTGAAACAGATTTACGGAGTAAAGTATAGCAAAGAGTATCTACTAAAGTACACGCTTATATTAAACTATGTAGTATATGGAAAACCTCAATACTAACGTTGTGTAACTTAACATAGGAGAACGGGAAGTAAACAGGACACTATCGGTAAACAACAACATAAAACTTCATAACAACACACACCAGACATTTACTTACTATTCCAAGTAGGATAACATAAGACAGATTTCAAACGTTAACAATTTATCAGCACAAGTACCAAAATAAAATACTAACATACATATAAACATTAATTATGAGTAATTAAAAATTATTAATGTAAGTGAATTACATTAATATGAGTAAAAAAATATTAAAAAACTACTTGAGAAATATTTAATTGAAACAATTCTGACGACCTGTTTGGCGCAGTGGTTCAGCAATAGTCTGTTGCGCCGGTGGGTGTGGGTTCGATCCCCACGAGCAGAAAATTATGATGTGATGAACATTATAATTTCTACTGTCTGGGTGTTCATTTATCTATAGTATGTATGTATTTACAAAAAAAAGTATGTTTAAGTATGTCTATCAGTTATCTAGTTTTCATAGTACAAGCTTTGCTTAGTTTGGGACTAGATGGCGTTGTGTTAAATGTCCAGGAATATTTATATTTTTTTAATCGATATTAAGTGTCGCATACTTAATGATAGACCATAGCTTTCATCCCCACGATTCACAGAATATCTTACAAACTGGCCAAATACTTTCAAATTGCGAAAATATCTACATAAAACAACCCAAAAATGATTAGACTGCATTGTTGCGACACGCCGGGTCAAAAAACATCTGTTTCTAGGTTCGACTGCAATACGGAAGTGTTGCACTCCGAAGCCTTGCTCCGCTTGCCAAATACTTCGATCGTAACGACTGCATTATTTATATTGTATTGTATGACTAAGACAATTGTAGGCGACTGAATATTTCTCTTAACTACATATTAATGGCAATATTTAGTAAGGTCTGTTTTCCCATCCCATTCCTGTCCCGTCCTGTAGGTACTACTCCTCTTCTAACTTTCTATCATTAATCCTCTCGTTATCCCCTCCCCTTCCTTCAAGCCGACAAGGCATCTGAGACACTGATGTTATAGATGTTCATGGGCTGCGGTCAGTCACTATAACATCAAAAAATAATTAAATAAAACGCAAATATTTTGACGATTTAACTACTGTAGAAAGGCGGAACGTTAGTAATTATTGAATAGCACGGGTTCCTAAGTAAAAACTAAGATAAAACGTCAACGGAGATTTAACTATTTTGTTAAAAAAAAATTTAATATCAAACTTTACTTAACACAGTACCGACTTTCCTACCCTTTCTTTAGGTTTATTATAATGAGAAAATATTTCAGTTTGTATTTTACGTATATATACGTTTAGCCCAATAGTGATAATGATGATATGTCTGTATCCCAGTAGTTTTTGTGTTCACTTCAATTTAATAATTCTTTCACTATAGGAAAGCTGCATCTTCACTGAGTGACATAAGCTATATTTTGGGCTATATAACATTATGCTATGGGAGCGAAGTCGCGTGGGACAGCTGTACCTACATAGAAAATTCCACAAAACCTACTTGATCTATAACAAGATTAAAATTTACACACAACGTCAAATTCATTAGAAGTGTTTAATTAAAAATTCAATAATCTCAACAAGAACAAAACATATATTGACACACTTAAGTATGTAAACAAATATAAACGTTATAAATAATTATCATGTCATGTCCAAAGGTAACAAGTAGACTCACCGCGCATGCCCTATCGTACCAGTAACTGTAGGTGAGACGATAACGATGTCAACAGTGATCCATTTGAATAATTAATTATAAATAAAAAGAAATAATGTAACACTATACAAATTAGTCTAACGTTGAGGAGATATGTAGGAATTCCGTTTTGAGTTGAAATTCGTTCCCAAATTCAAGTACATAATAATTAATAATCTTGTCTTCAGTAATTAACGTCTTTTCAAAGCTTAACATGCTTTTGGAAAAAATAAGCATATGAAACTTTATACTTCTTTAGAAAGTCAGTCAGAAGTATACTGGTACATTCCATAGATATACCGAAAAAATGCAACTTAAAGTAGTTAATAATTATAATTAGTGTGCTAGTGAGAACCAAACTAGATAAACGTCTGTATTTTAAGCCTTTGTTTGTTTATCCTTTCCTAACTTCACTACGCATTTGAATTTGTATAAAGATATAGTTAGAGAGACGCATTTTACCACACATAACTCTAATTATAACAGACCCATCGCGCATACCCGCTGTCGTATGTAATTCAAACCGATGACGCATGTCACGAAAGCGATCCACTCGTAACAAATCGCTATTGACTGAATCAAATCAACAACTATGTAACACGAGAGTTTCGACCCGATGCTTTTCGTATGACCCAGTTTATTGAAACTGGCTTAGCATCGATAATTTGAGTCCCTTCTCTAATTTAGGCAGCAGTGTTTGTTGAATGTGTTGACTAGGCCTAATCAAGAATATCGCATTGTAGAAAAACTACCTATATACATTATATCGGTAATAATATCTCCTTTGAAACATTTCGGCATTTGTGCATCGAAACCGGTCTAATTTGTAAATAAATAATTAATATAGTATAGAAAATACTGTGGAACTACTGGGAAGTTTTACAACTCAATCAAGATGCAGTGCCATCAAGAAGCAACAACACAAAATATAAATTCCGAAATAAACCTACCTATCGCGAATTTAAGAAAACAAAGGAACATAAAAAGCGCAAATCAACCTCCGTGTGCTATCTCCGTCCATAACCGCGGTATGGAGAAACCGCGATACCTCACGGCCGGAACTATCGGCTTTATGTTCACTTTCCTGGAACTTAATAACGCTTGAACTCTGCAGAGCATGAGCAGATATAGAGCGATTTTAATACTTAACTAGTAATTTTACAGAAGAGGTTCTAAAACCTGATTTGTTTTTTCAAGCTAAGGGGGGCAAACGGGCAAGAGCGTCGCCTAGTGTTTAGCGATCAGCGGCACCCATAAGTATCCTCAATGCCAGGGGAATCGGGGAGTTATTCACAATATACAAATCTAAATTAAAATAGGCTTATACACAAGTATGAACAGCAAGCACTGGTTTGAACAGCCCCTTTACAAAAGCACTTTTAAAGATTGACAATAAACAAGCGCAAATCAACCTCCGTGTGCTATCTCAGTCCGTAACCGCGGTATTGAGAAACCGCGATACCTCACGGCCGGAACTATCGGCTTTATGTTCACTTTCCTGGAACTTAATAACGTTTAGAATTCTACAGAGTATAAGCAGATATAGAGCGAACGCTAGTACAAACCATAGAAGTTGCCTTTTCGGTATTTAGATGCATAACATTTGAAAAACGCACGTAATGAGTACTTAGGCAAAAGACAATATGATAAATAATATGATATTTAAAAATTAAAAGTCCTATTTTTTTAAATAAAATATTGATTTCAAATGCATATCCATTTATTTTGCAACGTGATTTACATTTATCTATGATTAGTAAAGGACAGTATAGATATAGGCGACATTTACACAAGAAACGAATTTCGCTCGCTCTCTTCCAATTTAAATTCTCTAAGGTTTGTCAGAATATTGGTGTTACAATAACTGCACGTGTCCAGTAATCCTACTACTATTATAAAGGCGAAAGTTTGTAAGTATGGATGTATGGATATTTGTTACTCTTTCACGCAAAAACTACTGAACCGATTGTGATGAAACTTGGTATACATATAGATGATAAGGGTTCAGAATAACATATAGGCTACTTTTAATCCCGGAGTTGCCATTTAATCAGAAGTTACGCGGGTGAAACCGCGGGGTACAGCTAGTATTTTATCATGAACCGTTTAAATATGAAGTCACAATACAAATATTTTACATCAAACACAAACACATCTATTGCAAATGCAAAAATTCTAACAGTGATATCGTTTTCAATTATATCGGAATGTTTGAAATTTTCGGGTCTCAAACTATCTTTGTACAAAATTTCATCCAAATCGCTTCAGTTTTCTGTCGCATTTATAATATTAAGAAATGATTTCAGCCGCCATTCTGCACACATGCACCCAAACAGAATGCAAGTTTGTTGCCGTATTTACTCTTCGAAGAATCAATGAGCACATTGCATCGCTTTTATCAAACCAAGGACGCATTCGATGACCAATCAACGGTGACCTATATATGCACGACAAACAGATACGGCTGACCCTCTAACGACTCATGACTTCATAACAATCAGCTTAATTACACGCAAATTGAATTTATTCCATTCTTTTATAATAATGGGCGATAAAAGCCACACACGTTTGATTAGCAGTGAAGTTGGTTATAGTTGAATTTGGGCATTGAAATTCAAAAATCGAATTGTAACTAGTCGCGCACCAACTTCGCACGAGCTCCTTTCCTTGATAGAAGGAATCGATCGTCCAAATTTTTATGGGTTTACGTTATTGAATGAATGGGACTGTATTTTTTATAGAAAAGTATTTTGTATATATACATTAATTGTCAGTGTGAATTTATTCAAAAATGGCATTTAGCATAACCAGATAATAAAACAAACTTACTATAGGAAAGCTACTGTAATTAACCACAACATATATTGATACGGCTTTTACTATAATACAATTTCTTCCCGATGATTACATAATATTTCTAAGAAAGGGCAGTCCAGATAGTCTGAGTAAAACTGCGAGGGCGCAGCTAATTCCACCTAACTGCCTCGATGCATCACCGTATGACGTCAACAAACGCCTCTATCATAAATCTGTACCAATTCTCGACCCTAGCCGGGCGCCAACCGTCGATACACATCTGACTCTCTGACCCCAGACTCCTTATGAATATTAATCGCTCGTCAATACGGCCTTAATTATATCTGTTTACAATATTCATGATCATGCGCGTGTCTCAACGCTGGCTTCGAAGCAGGATTGCTTTGACCGAGTTCGAATGACAGACCTTTAGTTTAATGGAACTGGCTATTCAAGTTGTGGAAATTGAATAATAATAATCTTTGTTTTTAACTATCGTTAAAGGTCAGAACTATATTTATTTGCCGGGCAACAAATTGAGGAACATGCTTGATCTCACTACTGTCTACCACCAACGAACTAGCTGTAACCATACATATTTTATTTGAATTACGATTATGCCAAAACACTATAATAGAATAGAATAGTCATTTTTTTATTTAATTTAACACCAGCTCGGAAAGTTGATTCTATCGAGAAGATGCCGGTAAGAAACTCCATAGTTACTCTTTTCAGTCACTTTGATTACATTATTATTACAGTAACTCCAAGGAATATCCAATATACTATTTTATAGAATTGAAACTATTTTTTACACTATTTCCACTTTTATTTATAAACTTTATTGTGGATATTATAAAGTTTATAAATAAAAGTGGAAATAGTGTAAAAAATAGTTTCAATTCTATAAAATAGTACAAAATGCATTTCCATCAAGAAGTGACAATACAG
Organism: Phoebis sennae; assembly: GCA_001586405.1. Lineage (NCBI taxonomy): Eukaryota > Metazoa > Arthropoda > Insecta > Lepidoptera > Pieridae > Phoebis > Phoebis sennae. Next base: position 643,563 of record LQNK01000700.1, read on the forward strand.
TCTATCGAGTATATAATATCCAATATCATATTGAACAACTAAACTAATAAAAAAAACTATTCCGCATTGATTTGGGAACTGATATACTCCAGGAATTTTTATCTTCTATATATTCATGAATACGAGTGAGATCATGATATAATCTTGATCTGTATGCATTTTTTCCTGCATTTAGGTAGCTAAAATCTTGTTCATATGCTTCATCAAACATCATTGTAGAATTCCACAACATGTCACCTTAAGTCAAATAGCTTCCACACTTTGAAAGCATCCCGTAATTGGCTCATAAATCCTGGTCCGTCCTAAGTAATTACTGGTAAATATTATAAATTGTCTTGTTGACACCCAGTTGCTTGTGTGTTAGACCAAGATGGTGCATCAATACAACCATTTATAGGAACTTGCAGTACTAAAATTCCTTAAGTACCTACGTTATGTTCAACATCTTTAGATGTATTGCAAATAAAACTTAAATGGACATTCTTAACAATATTTGATTATATAGTCAGCATGCTTCTTCATTTTGTCGTACGACGGCGATGCGATATCAACGGAATGTATAGCGATTGTCAAGCTTATCTTAATTAACCTATAGAAGAAGGCCTTATATCCCTAGTTAACAGGTTACCTGTATGGTCTGACATTTTACGCCAATGTTGAATCAATGTCGTACCTATAAATGAGAACGTTAACGTCTTAGGCTTGGTTTCTATAAACGACGGAACGTAATAGGTACGAATCGTTTTCATTAACGATCGGTTATAAATGAGCAATCTGAAACAAGTTTTTTATGGTTATGTTTATTATATATTACGCTTTTTATGCCTAGTATGGTATTGTACTGTCCGTAAGTAAAACGACTTGTATTTTTATAGGAACTGGGCATTAAACCTCTATAGTACAAACAGTAGCTTTAACCTATAAAGTAGCAACAAAACCGGTCCATAGTAGAGGAATAACAATTTGCTCCTACAAAACATCAAAACGGGAGTAAAAAATAAATTGAACGTTAGCAAAAAATGAAATTACACAACCGTGTGGGCTTTTCATGGAATACGCCGTGATTCATCGGTGTAAATCGATTTGATCGAGCTATCAATTTACTGGATTAATATTACAAAAACACCACAAGGTTTCAGCTGCAAGGGGCTGGGGACACACGATAGGCACAGGCTTCTTTTGGTCGCTTATCCGGTATTGGTTACATTGTCAACTTGTACAAACTTATATATGCAAATATGTGTGAGAGTAATGATTTTAGATTTTTATAATTTTACCACAAAAATAAATCCAACAAGGCATAATTACTCAACCTGGAACCCTAAAATGATTATTTTTTTTTGTTTAAAATATGATGACATAACTAATATTTACGTTTGTCTACTGAAATCAGCGAAACTTGAAATTTAATGTTAATTTAATGTTTCTTACTTTTTGCGAAATTTCTGATACGTTTTTAACCAAGGGCAGTAATAAATGAAGAGAAAGATTCAATCGAAAGAAGAGATCATTACATATGTTGTTTACACTCCCGATCACGGTCGTTATTGCATATCTTATTAACAGTAATTTCCTTGATTGCACGAACTCTAGAAATATGATAGTTAAATTTCGTCCAGACTACATTAAGTCATCTGTATTAAGGAAGCTGGCGCCGGGAGCGGGGTCTAATAAAGGCTTGTTATGCTAAATTTTACTGGTGCGTTGCACTGCAGCGGTTCACTGTGAGGTAATTAAGGGTCGCTGACCGAAGCAATTCTCACATATGCACTTAAGCGTGTTGTGATTTCATTAATTTAAACCGAAAAATTCAAGGATAACCATCGACTTTATTAAAATTTCCTCCCTTTGAATTTAAATTGGTAGCATTTCTGTGCAACAAAATGCTCATTAGAGCAATTTAACCGGGTAGCTATTGAAGGCGAATAAAATCCCAGTCTCCTACATTCCACATATTTCTCCCGTCGTTGGCAGCGGCACGAGATGGTGCACGCATCGGCATTCAACTCCGGGCTGGGTATTGTCCAAAACGAGTCCGCCCCGTTCCCGCTTTTTGTTCCGATACATGAGACTTTACGGCGCGTCTTAACGAGCATCAAACCAGTTCCACGTTTCTTCGCGTCACGCCAAATCTGGTAGTAAATACTTCAACACTCCCGTTTGTTCTCACGACTTGTTCCTAAATAAAACTATTGCGTTATCTATATAGTTTGAGCCGAGACGATGATCCCCGTCATTACCGCGGAATAATTACGTGCTTTCACTTAATTGACAATACCGAAGTAATTGGTTCGGAACAAGAAACGGATCGAGGAGTGCCGTGAGCGAAAATTATCTACATTATATATTACTGAAGGTAGTTCTTTGAAAAAGAGGATCACGCGAAACTTTCCTTTCACCTTCTCGGAATGTAACCGGCTAATTACGTCGTTCATTGGTGTCGTATTACATCCGACCGGGTTTCGGCCGCTGTGACCTAAGCGTAACTAACACGCGCATAACACATTCATATCATTGCTTTAGTCATATCAATATTGTTTCGCTTCGCACTGCTGACTCTATTGTATTACCCAAATACTCGCTCACATTTTTTACGTCATTGTGTTGAAAAATGTGCGCATGTGACACTTATTGTAACAGGAGTATATCTGTCGATGTTACAATACGTACATAATACCTGTATTTGCATTTTCTGTGTTTTAGTATCTTATAAGCCTTTACTGTTTTTTCATAAACTTCTAGTTACGAAGATTCTTAGCATACTATTTATTTATTGCTTCCACGTTGTGCAAAACTATGTTGATTTAACCGTAATTAAATTGGAGCTTTGACAAGATTTATTCGCTGCGAATTAGCGTAGCCCAGTCGGACTGGTTAAGGCGGAAATCTAGGCATTGCTAAATGAACCGCATCCTTACTTGTCGCTACAGCTGACATATCGACTTCTTTAGCCAACATAGCCTCGTTCAAAGCAGTAAAACATTTTAATGATGACTACATTTCATGGGAATATGGTGTTAACGCACCGGTTGAGTTTTAAAGGCATTTTATGTGAACGCTGATCTAAATAAATGCGGCTGATTAATATGCTCACGTTAAGATAATTGTAATTATGTCGTTACAATTACATTTCTGGTTTAGAAAGAAAGAAAGAAACATTTATTAAGACACACACAATAACATGTACACAGGAAAGAACATCAACAACACATTTACAAACAAAAAGATACATATAACACGTAAATTTTATTTATGAGGTTGCGGTGTGTGTCCAAAAGGGATACCACTCAGGATTTTTGTGGCATTAAGCCACAACACTGATTTTCAGTGGTTTAAATGAATTGTATGTTATCATTACAATTTACTGCAGTCTGCAACATATTCGGTATATTTTTCATTTAGCGGAAATGTAAATAATTCTAGTAAACGAAATATTAACATACAATATTTACTCTTCAATGCAGCCTTTCTTTTCAAACCTCTACGCAAAATTATAAGATAGAAAAATCTTCTATAAATTACCTACAGAATAAAGTCAGACAGTGAGTGATTATAACGTACCTACTTCCATACATTTTTCGTTACACAATAACTGTCACATGCACTTTCATATAAAAGGTGACCTTTAAATTCAGACCAATTTTTCCACTAGGTCACTCGGAGTCAATCACGAGACGTCGTGATTAATACCAGGCAGTCTAGATAGTCCAATCATTATCTAGATCTTGCCCATTAAAGAGAAACTAGGTCCCGATCCGTCGTGACACGTATGATTGAGACATTTATGCCAATTATTTATTTATATACGAATTAAGTATGAATTTCGAAGACTGAAAATGGATATTAAATATATGTAAGTATCAGGCATCGTTGATACTTTAATGAAATCATAATAAATACGTTAATAATAACTAAATAATAAGATATTTTAAATCCATTCATTGATGCGGAATATTAATAAATATGTAGGAAATAACCCGAATTGATGCCCTTTATAAGCGATTTCTTTTGTTCTATCTGATAACTAATGAGCATTGAATAAAAATAAATTATATTTTTTTACGAAGTTTAGTATTTATACAGACTAACGCTTACCTATGTACAAACAAGAAACATTCAATTGTAAGCACTATAATTTCCCTTTCAAATCTAAATATTGCTTTACATTCATAAATAAATATGAGCAAACGCACGAAAATTAACTCAACTAGGGCTAAATTGAGTTTGGCTACATCGGTACATTATTTCAAGTTATATTAATGCATCTGGCAATCTTGAGTGGCTTTTAAATTGATAACGTTAGTGAAAAGCGCGCTTTCAGAACAAAATCTGATAGGTTGGCCATTACAGCTTTCTAGGAAACCGGATTATTGCCAACTAAAATGCTATTGTTCCGAGGTTTTTTTTTTTATGGAACACGCTAAGGCCATTCACTACATTTATTTGCATTTGCCTTGATAATCTCAAAATTGTAAGATTTGGAAATAAATGATTTATTTATTTATTGCCCTTTATTACACTATACAAAGATATACAAGGCACAGTTACACACTAACGAAAAACAGAAAGCATAGCACAAAATGCGGCCTTTTTAGTACACAGTGATAAGAGAAATAAACAAAACACGGAATTTTTTGTATACATTGAGCAACGATTTGAAAAATGTATTATTTAGAGGGAGGCTACAACTAGAAGTAAATTAACGTTAATAATATATTTAAATTCACCAAGAATACGCAATCCAATTACGAAATATTTATTACCTAGGTGATTTATAAGGCTAGGTAATTTAGTTTCTTACTCATTGATATTAATTTTTATTTTATTTAAATTTCAAAGCTCCGCCTAGACAGGCGCCAAAAACTTTTAATGACGTTCACTTTTATTTTAATTAATTATTAGGTAGTTGGTCAATCTAATATTTTAAAACAATCTGGGAAACTTATATTAAACATTGTATTTTTTTGTATTATTTCTTAATACATACATACTTTAACAAGCTATTAATAAATAAAATAGAAACTTTAAGTCGTAAATATTTCAAAGTTCAATTAAAAATAGGAATATAATTTGTGTTTCATGCATTTCAGTTATTACAAAGATTAGCAATTACAACTAGATTATTCTTATTTGTTTTTACCGTTATACCTACTTCGAACATAAAGGCCACTTTTAACAAACACAGAATTTTACTGTACCATTAATAAGGTCGTTTGGAATATAATTCTCACGAATCCCTTCAAACATATAACTGTGATACACAGTCTTGTCTGTATGTTGAATACCTACGTACAATAAATCGACCATAGATTCTAGAATATTCACTAACATAAAATCTGATGGAATATATGGATAATATTTAGACTTTGACTAAGCTTAAGCAAGTATTGTCCAGGAGGGCCAGGAACAAAATAAGAAGAAGAATTAAATTAAAGTCATCTGATTTTTATGCTCTAAATTACACACAATAAAAGAATTGTATCATTTTTTTCTTCTTTCAGGGGGCTTTCTTAACCTCGCCATCCTCGAAAACTAAATAAAGGTCTAATTAGACGTGGTTGAAATGGAATTATTTTGTTCATTCTGTAATATTAAATAGATATTTAAAAATTTTGCTTAGTAATAGCTTACGAAAGATAACCAGGTAGGTGTCAAATATCTGGCCCTTGTTTATTTATCCGAGATGCTGGCGCAGCGTTTAACAGGATGTATGACGTAATCATTAAAATAGCGTTCATGCATTTTGCAAACATATTATTATATGCTCGAGTTTTCCTTCCGTTATTACATTTATCTTTGTTTATTTGCAGAATATTTCAATTGCAGATATACCTTATCTGTTGTGGATAGATCGATATATATTTTATAGCCTGTGGAACTGCCAAAATATGAAAATGGCGCCAGAATAAAAATACGCTCATAGGCTTGATCAATGTATCTGCTAATTTATTAGCAATTAACACATTTAAACTTTAAAAGGTAAGTCTAATAGTTAAATAATAAATAATTACTTCATGTCTTCAACATAATATAAGAAATGATAAGTGTTTATCTCTATAAAACATGTATGTTCCTTTCAGAGCTGTACCAGATCAATGTTTAATTTACTAATTATAGGTTGTTAATGTAATTAGTAACTATTACATTTCGTCTTAAAACCGTAAGTATATTAAGTTCTTCCCTTTTCATGCTTTGTTAAAAACCCGACGTCTTCCATTTACTTACTTCAAATACTCGACATGCCGGTAGCAACTACGGGATTTAAAACAAAAAATCTGTTTGGATAAGTAAGGTCGTGCCGTCGTTTACATTGTTTTTGGTTTGGCTCCTTTTTACCAATCGTGAAGGTTGCATTCTCTCTCCCGCCGAATGGCCTGGCATGACTCCGCGCGCCATACGTTAAACTTGTTGAATTTTAACGTATTTTCAGTCACAGAATATTTAACATTTAACATCTCTATACATGTCTGTTATTTTTCACACAATTAATACATTTCTATAAGTAAACAAAAATTTATGCGCTCGTTTTATCACGAGATCGCTATAGCAAATTACCGGTCACGCAAATGTATTTTGATAGAATTGACCGCTGAGACAAACAACGCGAATGTGGGGCACGAGATAATACGTATTATTATTATCAGAAAACCGATAAAATAACTAACCTGATGGCTCGGCGCTGTCGTTTATAATCCAAGCTGCATCTTAACCTCAAAGCACCAAACACAGTCACGAAACGAAGGTCACGGTTATGGTACGCATAACACTTCACAACCTTTACACCAGGTACCACGCATGGGATAAAAAACAATATACGACCGAGGATTACTGTTAATGCTGTTATCATAAACACACAAATGCACAGTTCGTTGCACGTTTATTTTTCAAAAAGCGACACGAGTGTCCATTCGGGACTCCATCTGATCGCATATTTTCGATGTCCCGTGTTAGAAACTAGCACCAAATAATACTTGTTGTCATAACTTTACTGCAGTTTACGATAAAACATGACACAGCCGTGCACTGCACTCCGTCTGACACGACGAATATGGCCGATGAATTTGAACTACGCTTGCGCTGAGAAGGCAAGCTGTTTAGCCAGGTAAGGAAAAAACGTTACAAACTTAATGCCCTCTAACGTAATAAGCTAGAACTAAATTGTGGGACTCGGT
>LQNK01000700.1:652762-671309 GCA_001586405.1 Phoebis sennae
TAAGATAAATAATATAAACTGACAAGTATTTGAAGATTTTCCGTCAATCAAACGTCATACAAATAACCACCATAAATAACTACATAAAACCTCCATGATCATTCATTTTCTACATTATTTTACAAAATTATCGTGAATTGCGGGCATTATTTCCTGAATGTTGCTAGAATAATTAAATTTGACGTTACTTACTTGAGAGAGCGCTGAGACGCGTTTATAAGTAAGAATTTTTTAATCGTTGTTTAGGACGTTGAGAGTTACTCAATTAAGAGGTAGTTAAGCAACAAATCAATAGTCTATACAGTATAATTAGTGTATGTTTAGATTTGAGTTGTATGTTTCATGGTACAGAAATTGTCATACTAAAAATTATGCAGTAGAGAGTAATTAACTCGCAACTTCTTAAAATACGGAAAAAAGTAAATACTTATTTTCTCTTTTCAGCAACAAAGTCATAAATTATCCTAATACTGCTATTATTTTTACTTCTTATTATAACTACAACTCATCATTCGTATTCTTACCTAAATAAAGTGACATAACGGTCTCTACCACGATAATATTACAGGTACCACCATACTAGTAGTCCACCAATTAATCTTTTAATTACATCCGGCCGGCTTATAAGCCTTAGAAATTATGGTGCTTGGGAATCACTGCATTGTATAAAAAAGTACCTAATTTAAATACCTCAGGAAAATAGGGGACATTTTTTTAAACACGCTATTATTTTTCATCAAATGAAATACGTTAAATAAATTATGCAAATAATTCATCAAAATAATATCTTAGAATTAGAAGATATCAGTAATCAGAGACTTAAAATTAAAATACCAAAGCAAGCGAGGCCGAGATGGGTTAAAGCAATCGAATTTGAATTTTGTGGTTAATTGATCAAACTACTTAATTATAGTGTAGATTTAGGATATTCGGTGAAAGGATTTGATTATATTGAGATGTAGAAATTAGTAAGTAGTCTTATTTTTTCACCGGAAAATTATTTAAAAACAATTCAATTGGCACTGTATTTATTAAGCAAGGCAAAACTAATATTGTACAATAAAGGTTAACAATCAATAACTTACACCTATTTGTAATATTCTCTTTATTTAGGTACAATCGTAACAGCAGATTAGATAAAGAATAGCCAGAATACAGAGAAAATAAAGTAAATAAATCTTAAACTTTAATTAAGGTTTACAACAAAACATAAATGTAATAAAATAACAAAAATATAGACCATTCATTGTTCAAAAATATAGAAATTCAATATAAGGCAGAGTGAACATGCAATGGTAATGAATTAAAAAATAATACAGATTACCTATAGTCTATCTTTACGATTACAAGTTGTAATCGATCGACATTGATTGCAAAAAATAAATATCTAACTTAGATATCAATAAAAATATAAATTATCATATATTATGATACTAAATACAGCAAATAAATAAAGTAATAGTTTTTTTAGCTGTATATAAAATGTAGATAATTATCTAATGAGATACTCCAAATATCAAAACATATTATAATTTTTATTTGCACAATATAAAGAGTAAGTTTATCTCAAGAAATTTTATATTATTTTTTTAAAAAGGTATCTAATAAATTAACGAGTCCACAAAACACTTGAAATACTGACATATTTCTGATAATACAAGCATAATACCAATGTCAGAGGGAATATTGATATATTACTCATAGAAATATTCGTAAACAAAGGTGACGAAATAGTTACTCTATCATACATACTGACCATTTGTTCATAAAAAAACACCTTCATCTACCACGTCATGCTTTATTTTCATCTTAAACAATAAACTGTTAACTCACAAAAAATAATACAATCTTTAAAATTCGATCAATCAATAGCTTCTATGTAATATTTGAATCAAATCAAACGTAATAGAAACCATTTGCTATTGGAACATTAACCTAAAAATGACATATTATTTTCTTCTGGTGCGGTATCGTAACGCGACGAGTGCTAGGAGATGGAAAGCCACGTAGAGGATGAGGAGGGCGACTATATCGGGCCAGAACTCGTTGCTGGTGAAATCGTACATGCTGAGGACTTCGTCACCGGTGCTCAAGCAGGGCGCGCCGTTATCTTCTGCCACGCAAGCTGGAAAAGTATTTAAAGTTAGCCATTTGTAATAATGATAACCGTGGTGTCGTGTGTACAATGATAAACGTTTGTAAAACAATTGTCTGTTTAGGCACAGATGGCGGAGCTTCTTGCCTCTAAATAAAAATTGATCAGTAAAAAGGATTTAGTATCCGCCCTATGAACTAATATCCCTAGTGGATAGGGGACTGAACTTTATTTGTTGTTGGCCATATACAATATTATCATTTGCCTCACAAAATCTTACTATAGGGTTAATCTAATTTTAATAATTTATATTTTGTATTGTTACCTCTTGATGGAACTACATCTTGATTGATTAGTATATTAATTAAACACTTCACTAGTTCCACATTCGTTTATTTTATACACTATATCGATTATTTATTATAAACTAGACCGGTTTCGAACACCATCTTCAGTAATTTAACAAATAATTATGATATAACAGATAATTATTTGTTAAATTACTAAAGATGGTGTTCGAAACCGGTCTAGTTTATAATAAATAATCGATATAGTGTATAAAATAAACGAATGTGGAACTAGTGAAGTTCCACATTCGTTTATTTTATTCGATTCCCAAATAAAACCAGTCGTTTTAAAAAAGGAATCCCTAATGAGGACAAAGGAAAAAGAAACCCCAATTCGGAGTTACATTCACCGTTGTATAATTCACACCTGTTCTTTTCTACCTGCCTGTTTTTATAGGGATTTCCTTGGCGCTAGTTTTTTACCTGAATTCTAAGAACCCTCAAATTCTTAAGAACTATTTAAATAATCTAATTTTGTGTGACATTTTTATGATATATAACAAGGTTACGTCTAAATACTCAAACGATACTCGGCTTAAAGTTTTAAAATGTCATACTATTATAGCAGTTAGTATCACTCTAATACTCGCAGGAAGAAAGGGACGAAATTATATTTTAGTGCATCTCAAAGTTAAGCGTCGATTTAGTATACGGATTCAATTATGAATGGCGCTACAATACAATAGTAGATTATAATCAATTACTATTACTTTGCATATGAATGAGTCGTAAAAATAGATAAGTATCTTTTAATGTAAATTTTATCGTTTATTAATTTAGTGTGATATAAATTTAAGTTAAAAACAAATAATCTTTTTATGTTCCTGACCGTTTCATTTATTTATTACATAATAATTAATTTGAAGTAATAAGGTATCGAAACTGGTTTATTATATATACTGTTTGTATCATACTGACCTATTTGACCTCCCCCCTTATTTTAGTAAACCCCTACCACTTTCGCCCATCTTAAAACTCAATATTTTCTTTCGTCTAAACTAGCTGTCTACAAAATTTTATGACCATCGTATTAAAGATACTCTAGAATCTAGATACTAGATATCATCGGACATTTGCACTTTCATACAAACCTCGTGTCCCTCTGTCAATATATTTTAGTCTCAATTGGAATTTTTCAACATAGAATTTTTATTATAAAATGTAATTCAATACTTTCTCAATCGAAGTTAGAAGAAAACAAAAGAAATCGTTTGGATACACTGTTAATGGTCGTGTGGTTTATACACGACCGCAATCTATGAGCATGATCAATTGAACGGAATGAGCATTCATGTTTGATTCATTTTTAACAAGCTTAGACAATAGAAATTAATAAAAAATGTATTATGGGTAAAATCATTATAATTAAAATATTCAGAGCCAAAATTAGGAAGTGTTGTGTTTTATTAGTAGTTACACAGTTTATTATTAGTGTGAATGCGGAAATGGCAAAGAAGAGAGACGAGTGGAAAGAAAAAATCCATTGTGCTGACCCCAAATAATGGGATAGGGATGATGATGACACAGTTTATATTAGTCAAATGTAAGTACTAATTATAAAATATCAAATAAGAAATATTCGGACCGAATATATTCGGTCAAATACAAGTACATAGTAAAAAGATGTCGAATACCTCAATGACCGAATACTAAATAAGTATTTGGCGCATCTCTAGTTCATATTAGATTGCTAAACAACAATAGATTTTTTTTGTTTCTCAGATTGTATATTGTTGTTCAGTTTCTTTATTAACTAATTCACCAAATAAATATTAAATACTCACTTATATTCTGAACTCCGTCCCACTGGAGGATGGTCATCGCTTCGTTGGAGTACATCAGCCAGGAAAGATGGCGAATCCATGATATATACTTTGGTATTGAGCTGAAAGGTAATTAATATAATTTGTCTTATTATCTAATTTTTTTTTTTTGCAATAATATTGATAGTTTTCAAATCGCAGCCATAGATTCCTTTTATCGAAGTGCCATATTTATATTTATCTTGTAACAAATATAATTTTTTCAATCAAGCGTTAAATAGTCACCAATTAATGTAATTTGCGTTTTCAATATTTGATTAGTTTTTAAATTTTAAATTACGTAGATTGCATAGATATCATTTAAAATTGCTTATCAAATTAAATATAGGTAATTGAATACTACCTTAGCTTGATGAAGAGTCCAGAAGTCATCATAAGAGAGTAATCGAAAGGTACGAGGTACGCAATCGCGACGGGCATCGAACCGAAGGCGCATGAGAATAACGACCCTGCGAACATTATTGTTTGTAAATCAACCAATTTGTGTATCACCTTAAACATTCAATTACGTTACAGAATTCTCAAATATAATGTAACTGTTCTTTTTATAGAACGTTAAAGGATAGTAAAGGAAGTTCTTAAACTACCCGCACTTTACAATTCTGATCCGGTGCGGAAGTACATTTTCTTAGAAATTTATATGAATGTTGTTCTGATTTTACATTTCGATCGGATTTGCCTTTGTTATTATGGGGATAGGAGTTATTATATTATTTATCAAAGTACAGTTGACGACCCAATTGGCGCAGTGAATACAGCAATGGTCTATTGCGCCGAAGGGTGTGAGTTTGATCCCCACGACTAAAACAGTGATTATGTGATGAACATTGAAATTTTCTACTGCCTGAGTGTTAATTTATCTACATTATGTATGTATTTAGAAAAAAAAAAGTATGTTTTAGTAGATATGTCAATCAGTTATCTTGTCTCCATAGTACTAGCTTTGCTTAGTTTGGGATAAGACGTCCCAGAATATTTATTATTTATTTAGTCCATGCATAATGGGGTTATTTTAACTAACCACAAGCAATGGCGACGTTGAGGACCAGAATGGAGAGGAACACGGTGAAGCCGAATGCGTAGAACGTGCTCCGCAACCCAGCTATCCAGTACACCACCAGCGTGAACAGAGTCGGCTCCACGACTAGACCGGGGAACTGGGGACAAAGAATATACACTTATAAAAATCCATAGGTATTGAAGAAAGCAAAACGATATTTTACAGTCATCGGGTAACATATGATTTAAAATTTGGTAGCTAGAATGTTTGCATCAATTTTCTCAGTCATATACTCGCGTTTTTTAAATTAAAATCTAAAGTAAATTTTATTAATTGTCTCTGTTAATATTAAACTAGAATAATGACAAGATTTAAACCAGTTTTTTATCTGTGGATAATAGTTATTAATGTGTAATGATTTACTCGAACAAAATAATGCAAAATTTTTAACAATTCCAATGCTTACCAGCGCAATCATCCTGGCCACATAATAAACCGGCGTATTATACAGCCCAGCCCTCAACTCTCTATACAACAGCGGGAACTCCTCGGGGAAGATGTGCAGCATCGAGTACATGGGGCTGAAGGTGTTCTCCGCGATGATGATGAACAGCGCGCCCTGGACGTCTTGTATGCCGGCTTGTGTAAGCCGCGCGGTGCCGATGAAGCATAATCCGGCTGTTAGGGCGATCGCCTGAAGTAGAAAATAAATTAACGTAAATTATTATAATACTGGCCTGTTCCATCCCACTCCTATCCCATCCTGTTCTATTCCTCTCCCAATTTCCCATCATTAATCCTCTCCCCATCCCCTCCCCTTTCTTAAAGCCGGTTAGGCATCTACGACACTTTCAGAATTCTTTCGCAGTTCAGAAGGGCTTCGATTGCCAGCTGTCACAAGAAAATGCTGTGCCCCGTGGTTTTACCCGCGTATATATCGAACGCACAAATTAATTGATAAACAAACATTGATAATATGATATAGGTAGATGTTGATAATTGTATGGTGTCGTTCGAGTAGATTATTAGAAGGCCAAACTTTTTCAGACCGAGACGCACTTACGAGTATGTTTATATGTTTAGATGAGTGTCAGCTGTCAGCGAGGGGTGAGTTCTAATTTTAAATAATTAAGGGGACAGATAATCGGGACGCATCAATGGGAGGAGAGGATTGATAAAGTCCTCGCGACGCTCCTCTATACTTCCTGCGACGCACCAGGGCGTCGCAACGCACAGTTTGGGAACCTCTAAGATATAGCATGAGTCAGGTCGAAAATTGGTGTTACAAATTCAAAAATGAAGAGACGTTTGAAAAAAAAGATAGGGTAGTATGACATAAATATATAATGAATGGAAATGACAATCGGAGAGAATAAAAGCCGTTCATGCTTGCGTAAATAATGCAACACAGTGAATAAGATTACCATAAATTAATGAAGATCAGGTGTGTGCCTCTGACATGCGCACGATTCGAATAATCTTATAATATTAATTCTAATTTATAGGACACACTATACAAGATGAATTTTTCACGGCCATATCCTAATGATATTTAAGAAAAATTACAAAAAATAGGCGTATGCTTCAATTGTCCAATGACAGTACTTTGTAAAAATATAATTTGTTTAGGAGTAAGTACGATTGATCGGTGAAATAATACATGATGTTTATTTGTTGTGAAATCACCGTGTCCGAATCCTGATTCAAAACATGTTTTTTAATCCAATGATGCGGTTTTTATTTCGACAAAATCGAGACTTCAGCATTATTTGATATTCATCATAGGATGTTTAGGATTTGGACCTGAAAGCCTTATATTTTACAAGCCTTATATTCCCATAAAAATCAGTGCAATGCAGAATTATAAAAAAATCTGGAATTTTCCTAATGAAAAGTTGTTTAAAAATAAGCTTATTATCAAATCAAAATATTTAGTCCATCTTTTAATTACATAAGTAGGCCGTTTTAGACCGGTATTTACAAAATCATATTTATTTAAACATATGACACGTGTAAGCAAACTACTCAGTATTTATTTATTCATTGATAAAATTGTTTCAAATAACAGGTATAAGAGTGTTATTAGAAAAAATGTAAGGGCGCTGGGTCTAATGCTAACAACAACCGGTTTGAAGCAGTTTTTACCTCGAAAGAGGTTACTATGCTGTTATCAGAATGATTTCTATGAACGCGTTGAACATAACTAGGTATGATTAGGAATGATTTGATGTGTTGATACTCGAAGGTAATCATACTTTATCGAATCTGCCTGAGGCCTCAAATCATATGGGTATTATATAATTGTGTACTTTATTTCCTAGTGACGAACTAAAAAAAAATGCGTTCAATACCAGATTTTGATACTCAACCAGTCTACGAAAAAGCTATGCACATTCCATACAAGCAGCCTCGGTTGTAGGATACAACACAACAGATAAGTACACGAATCATTTAAACTAATAATAATTAGATAAAGTATGTTTTTCAATGAACGTATAGAACGCCCTTTCCTCGATATAAATAAATTTCGTGTCGTAGTTATATAGTTTGCTTTGACTTTAGATATTAAACATTTACCTAATTAAAATCTAAATACACCAAACATACCAGTTTTTGAACTATCCGTAACAACTGCACATTGGGATCTCTCAGCACCATCAGTAAATATCTATACACGAGCCACACTATCTTTGTATGGAAGAACGGCGGCTTGAAACTGCTCACTGTGGTCCTCTTTGATTCCTGGAACACAGAACACCACTAATTGACGGCGCATACCTTATAAGATACTATTGTTGTAATGTAAAACAAGTTTGCGTTTTTTATTTATATCTCTATTGTTTATGGACTATGTATCGTTTAACATCATGCTCCGGTCGCCGGCTTTATCACTAAAAAAATATCGTAAATCAGCTTGATTAGGGATCTTGAACTTGCCAAATTATACGGAAATGTTGGCTATGTCGAAAAATGTGTACAGCTTTTTGCTTGTTAAATCTCAAAATTCCGGTCTGTAGTTTGCGGCGTTTCTTCTGTGACTTTAACAACTTTATTTCAGTAACCTTTTTTCCATCATTCGAAGCTTTAATTGGTTCAAGTGAATTTAAGCTCGTTAACTATATTGATAAGGTTTATAATTACGTTTTAAATTAAGACTTATGTTTAAATGTTTACTGGTAAACCCCATGTAATAACAGAGTTTAATTATGTCAACAAATAATGATTATAAAAATACAGACATAAAGTAAGTAAAAATTTTATATTCATTCATAGGTGACAAAAACTTAATCATACCTCATCCTGATTATCAATAAGATGGAATTCCAAGTGTATCTCCATATCCAGTTCCTTAGCAGCATCACTGACGGCAAATCTATCACACACGCTTTTGATGGCGTGTCTAGAGGCGCCTTCAGACCCGGGGGTGAGTGCCAGCACTTTGATGAAGTAGTCCGTGGGGTTATATGTAATAGGGCACTGGTAACCAAGGCTACAACAAAAGATATTTATTTACTTTTTTAAGAAATGATACAACAAACAAAATTAATTAGTAATACAACCAAACAGAAACGAAATATTGCACAAATGGCAATTCCAGCAACCACGAATCAATGCCATAATATAAGAAGTGCCATCCAAGTGCTATTTGGAGCCCCATCTGTCAGTATCTTTAAGGGATATGGGTCTGGTACATCTTTTATTATCAGATCCGTATTCCACCCAAGCTTCAATGTTGTGTTCTCTTTATAACATTTACGTTAAGAAAAAAGCTAATAACAGTTTTTGATTATATTTACTTGCCTTAGCTTCCCTCAGGTGGTTAAAGAACAAAATACACTACACCGTATTGGGATTAAGAATCTCCTTTAAATAAACTAAGATATATTTTAGTATATTACCTTTAATAATCGATATGATAAATAAGAAAATGAAAGCAAATATTCAATATTATGGAAATATAAAATTGCCTTTTTTAGCATAAACATTAAGTAGTTAGTAACTAAGGTTTGACTACTCTTTTACATCCAAAAATTAGGTTCAAATAAGGACTGAGAGCACTGTAATTTCATTTCTGGCATGATTTAAAAAAATCTCTGGTAACATTTATTAAAAAGGTTATCAGGGTTTATATAATCTTTGGATTCCTGGAATAATAATCTTGAGCCCTTGAAATAGTTATTGGTCTATTCAGGTCGGGAAGTCTTATTAGGGTCAATGGTTAGCCTAGATCGTTAGGGCGAATTGTTAAGACAGTCTATTGTCAGACACAGATTAAAATTTGAAATTACTCTCTGAAATGATAATATGCAGTGAAAGCAAATCAATACAAAACCACAGGTCACCTTAATACAAAACCTATAATATTAAAATCCTATAATATATTAATCGCATCAGTTTAATCATCATTACATAGTATAAAACAAAGTCGCTTTTTCTGTCATGTGTCATGTTGTATGTCCCTATGAACGCTCAAATCTTTAAAACTACGCAACGGATTTTGATGCGGTTTTTTTTAATAGATAGAGTAACTCATGAGGAAGGTTTTTATGTATAATATCATCCATTAAATAGTGGACAAATACTGTTATTTTTGAGGTTTCTAATGTGATGTCGCAAATAATTACATTTTTTCCGCTTACATTGCAAACGCAGGCTGAATCCTACGAGATTTATCAAAATAATGTACTAAGTATTGTACACAATGAAAAGGTCTACAGAAAACTCCGCGATGGTATATGTCTATCTCTTATGGATATCCCACAATAACATTTTTTTGTCATTTACTTTTTACGACAAATAATGACTAATATTCGAAGCGATTTTAACCAATACAGCATTAATCCTTATCCAATTAAATACCTTAAATACATTGTTGATTTAATATAGATCTATTTGGCCTTTTACAGCATCTGTATTCCAAAGATAAGGAAAGGGGAATTGTTTTAAGTACTCCAAAAACGCGTGCGGGCTACGGGCAGTAAATGAATAAATCAAATCTACTGGATTGATTTTTACATTTTTTCAGTGAGTTACATATTTTAAACCCGTGCAAAGCCGGAGCGGGCCGCTATGTTTTTTTATAAACAACGTTCACAGTTTTTCTGTAGCGTATTTAGTATATCAGCATTGCACCCGTGCGAAGCCGGGGCGGGTCGCTAGTAAATATATAATACTTGTTGTGGTTAACTCAGCTGAGGCCATTTCAAATGCACAAATCCGATGCTCGTAGTATAAGTCATAGAAGAGTGTATGAGGATCTCCTCATACACTCTAGAATATTCTTCAGATATTCAGATATTCTACTCTCAGAATATCTATTCTGTCGGTTATTGAGATGCTGCATGATCAGATCAAAGTATATATTTAAATTATACGCTACGAGATTTCCAAGTGACAGATTGGTGGATGTTGTTAACACACCTTTTTGCACAATAAGTACTAAGGTAGATAAAATATCCATAAAGTCTGAACAGATTTCTAAGCAATACTAATTAAAAACAATACTTCCACGCCAACGTAATTACGAGATAACTCTTGGTAACAACGTAACCACGATTAACACATAGACAGGCCAAACTTTCAGGGTGACTTTGACAGGGTGGAAATTCAATAATTTCTTACATTGAATAAAAATTAAACAAGCGACAAAACATTCGAAAATAAAATTTAAAACCATTGATTTTCACCAGCCATGTTGTCAGGAATTAAACCAAATTAATACTTAGACGGGCTTCGACCTGAAGCCATACGACGCGTTTTATTTTACATACTGCCGGTCGTGGAAAATAGTCTAAGCCCGTGCATTCGTGCGTTCAATTTATGTTTTCAAACAAACGCTTTTAATCAGTTTTATTTCACATCCTACTATCCTAGTTACTATTGTTATAAACAGTGGCACGCAACCTAATACTCTACATTTAAATATATCTGTAATTGAGTTTGTAAGTCAGGTCATAGCTAACTCAATTTTATAATCTTAATTCTGTTTTTAAAAATAACATTAGCTTAAGATAAATATTATGTTGAAAATGCAAAAAAGTGCACATCGTATATTAATCCACTTATCTAATTCAATAAATTATGAAGAAACAGATGGACTATAATTTCGAGATATTTGCTACGACATCACTTTTTTAAGCTTAGATTTCGAAATCATCGAATTCGACTACTTCGAGGAGCAAAATTTGGGAAAGTTCGCTCCTTTAATTCCTTAATTTGTCACTTAGTTAGTTCTATAGTAATTTTTAATCGCATTACGCTATCAGCAAGTAACTCGCATATTCCTTTCTTTATTTGGCCTCAACTTATCTTACCTCAACATAGGAAAAGTGTTAAAATACGTACCTTTCAAAGAATCCTAACGCTCCGGACGCATTCCCAGCGTACGCCACTCTTCCTTCCGCGAGCAGCACCAGCTTGTCAAAGAGTGCCATCAGCTCTGAAGACGGCTGGTGGATCGTGCAGATCACCGTCTTGCCCTGGACAGCGCTCGCACGGAGCAGCGTCATCAATTTCTGTGCTGATGAGGAATCCAAGCCGGTGGTGGGCTCGTCGCAAAAAAGTAGCCCAGGATCGGTTAGCAGCTGCATGAAAGAAGATACTACGTTTACAAATATACCCTTATGAAATAGATACATCTATATGAGCCGAGTCTCACCTCAAATAACACAATTAACATTCTGATATTCCTCTTAGGGGAGCATGCTCATGTATTTTTTTTATGTTAAAGCAGGCAAGCGGAGCATACGGCACACCTGGTTTTAAGTGACTGGCCGCAGCCCATAAACATGTACAACATCAAAGTATCACTGGTGACTTTCTGGCTTGAATGAGGCAGAGGATTAATGATGGGAAATTGGAAGAGGAGTAGAACAGGAAGGAGACGAATGAAATGTATTCCCTAATAATGAAATGCTTCCGGGCCCTCGCTTTCCGTACGGAACGCAGTGCGTATTGCACTGCTTCACGCTGGTGGTAATTTGGTAATTTCACTGGTGCGGGCTTGGCCCAGTCGTACAATGCTCGGCTCCCACTCTTTTATAGCATGAATCATTTAGCATATATTTGAAGATGTATGCTCCACGCATATTGTAATCAAAATAAATAATTTCAATGGGCAAATGCCAAAACAAGCCTTGTTTATGGTAACAAGGCTTGTAACACAAGAAATAATATCTACTTAA
Source organism: Phoebis sennae (assembly GCA_001586405.1). Taxonomy (NCBI): domain Eukaryota; kingdom Metazoa; phylum Arthropoda; class Insecta; order Lepidoptera; family Pieridae; genus Phoebis; species Phoebis sennae. Next base: position 665,212 of record LQNK01000700.1, read on the forward strand.
ATAGTGTTAACATTTACAATCATATTTTGGTTTATAATCTGTTAGGTAAATAAATTAATTGACATTAAAATTATCCGATGTGGATTGTATTACTGCATATAAATTAATTGTTATTTGGGTGCAAAACAACAAAAATACCTATATAAGTGCTAAAACTTACGAATGGCTCGTGGCGATTTAATTTGATTAAATGATTCATTCTGATAGCATTTTTTTATTTTTCATAATATAATCTATTCTAATATTATAAAGAGGAAAGATTAGTTTGTTTTATATTGAATAGGCTACGAAACTACAAGACCGATTTGGGTGAAATTTTGTACAGGAATGACAAAGGATAGTTTTTAATGTTTTTATCTCGAAAATTCTACGGGAATGGGATGTATATACATGCGGGTGAAACCGCGGAGCTCAGTTAATATATAAAAAGATGCAATACGAGTATGTTCCCTGTTTTTGTCTGAACAAGCAACAATTATGGTAAGTAAATGAGACAAACTAGATATTTTGTTTAGATAGAAGATATTTTATTTCTTTTACTAAAAATAGTACCGCATGGATTCTCTTAATCGATTTTAGGAGAAAACTTTTAAACATTGTTTTTAATTTATTTTAATGTCTGTATTTCATTACTCAGTTGTATTGTTAACGTTTTTTAATCAATTCACAAATGATATTTTTCCTTAAATTTATTCAAATATTACATTTTTATTGCGTGTTTTTATGTATTTTTTAATAAATTAACATTTTATCTGAATCATTTCCTGCGTTTCGGAATCAAAAACACAAAAAACATGGAAAAATTTACGAATTTATGTAGGACATTTTTTATGAAATAGGAAATAATATGAACTTTTATGAGTTGCAAACTGATAACATTGGTAGGTCAATATTAATGCAAAAATTAAATACACGGATACCTTTGCTATAAATATTGTGTTGTTGCTGTTCCGCGCATCTTCGCACCCGTAGCATAATGTATACAATATATATATATATATATATATATATATCCTATGTTACTCGTGGATAATGTAGCTTTGGAATGGTGAAAGAATTCTTAAAATCGGTCCAGTAGTTTTTGAGTTTGTTGTGTTTTACCGCTGTTACCGCAGTTCCTATAAACAACGGAACGTCATAGGATAATAGATACGAATTGTTTTCATTAACGAGCGGTTATGATCAACCAATCAATCATAGATATGCTTTAGATTTACGACTTACTTTCCGTAAGTAAAACAACTCTTTATATTTTATAGCAACTGCACATTAGTACGTTTCTATATATATTTCAATATTGTTTTTGCCCTTACTGACGCTTACCCCTTCAATTACCTAATTATAAAATTATAAAATTCACTGTCTGATTTTTTATTACATTGTAAAAATTTGTCCAATTTAAACAAGTGCTGTGCATTCCTATAAGTGACGAGTTCACCACACATAGTCTATAAGATATAATTTTTAACCAATGTATTAGTGAATAAGTCGTTGGAGTGTCTTTGAAAATAAATAAATAAATACGTCGTAATTTCAGTTGCTATTCGTTTTCTCTCACTTCCAGACAGCGCCTTCTTTCCATCCAACCTTCTCTATACGCTTCTTATTTAGATTCTTACCTCAGTAGCGAACGCAAGCCGTTTTCTCTCCCCGCCAGAGAGCGTCTTCCTTCCATCCAAGCCACCTATGCGCGTGTGTCGGGTACCATACAAAGAGAGCTGCCGAAGCAACTGGTTCACTCTTCTCTTCCTTGCTAGTGTGGATGTCCGTCTGTCCATTCGTAGACGAGCCTGTTTGAAAAAAGGATAAGATTACGTGATAATAAAATATTTTTTTAGTACACTTAATACATAGACATATCAAATATCAAATGACCTACATATAATTTCAAACTATCTGATGCTGTGAAATGGCGCTTATAACATGGCTTGGGGTCCGTATTCTCAAAACCGATTCGGATCCAAAAGTAGAACAGAATCGTTTCCCTTGAAATTTAGTAAATATCGTCCTAAGTTTAGATGATTAAAGTATGTTTAACTTGGGTTGGTTAAAGAAATATAAAAATTAGTTTCAATTATTATCGAATCTTTACTATGTCCACATATCCAATGTATCCATATCAAATGTTCCACATATCAAATGTATCAGGCATTTATTTAATTGAATCTCGACGTATTTTTCGCGTGAAACTTTACGATATAAAATAATTTTACGCGTGATTTTGAACGCTTAGCATAACATTTATACATTTTTTAGCAATTGTTATTATACAGGAAACTTAATTCTATAAAATGGCGGTAGGATATTATGTCAATATGAATTTGCGTACATAACAACCTTTCTGAAAGTATATGACAAAAAGGAATTTATATAATAATGTAATTATCACAATTCGGTAATAGGTGCTTGCGTCATAACCTAGTAACCCTATACCTGGATTTTAGTTTCCTAATAAGCTAATAAGCTTATCGGCTATTAGGTACAAGTGACGGTACAACGGCTACTTTCATTAGGGTCATTGGCTATTTTCGCCTAAACGTCCCTAATTACGTTGTATTTGTTACTTCGATTAATAAGACTTAGCTCAAGGTTTGCTGAGATTCGCCGTTAAGTCCTATAAGCTTTTCCTATGACAATATTATCTTAGTTTCCATTTATTTCATTCTATAATGATTAAAGAAATTCGAAAGATAAATTCAGCATGCTGTACACGATATAACAAGTGCCATGTTAAATTATAAATAACAATTTAAACTAAAAATATATCTAACATACAACGTGTTGCTTACAGAATAAAACAAGAAAGAGTATGTGCAATTTTATAATGTTCATGTTTTGAATTGAATGAATTCAGATTCTGACGTATGCGATTATAAAATACCTGTTTACAGTAATTAAAAGTAATCTTAATCAATGCGAAACTGGATAAATATGTGAACTTAATTACGAATTTTATCACTATCTAACACTTATTACTAAAACCAATACAGATATGGACATCCTTTTCTTTAATGTCAACAATATACCTTCGACATCCTTTTGTATGGATAAAAATTAAAAACATTAAAAATGTTATCAACTTCATTTGATAATTTTGTGTATGTTTTCAATAATCTGAATAAAAAGATTGCACAAGGTACGCATTCATAGAAATAAATATTTTACATAATGAATTGATGATAGTTTGGACCCTAAAAAGACAAAGAAGAATTGAATTTGATTTGATGGTTGAAGTGCTTATTTAAATAATAGTATTATATCAAAATATTATTTCGAAAGGAATTTTGATTCAATATTCATTTAAGTTACAAACATGTTAGCTTCAAGACTTAACATGGTTCTTTAGCAAAATATAGATTTCATTCGGTTAAATCCTATATAATTCTGATCTAACCCGTGCTTCTTTTCCGTGATCAATACTTTATTTTATGGTCTTTGAAGCATCAAAGGCACGCACCATTTTATCTTAACGGCCAATAAAGACTAATTGAATAACAACACAAAAATAATTTATTACTACTTACCATAATAGTAAGGTGCTCCATAACAGTGAGGTTCTCAACGAAGAGTTCGTCCTGATGCATGTAACCACTCTCCTGGTGCATGAAGTCACCGACGGGCCGCCCGTTCATAGCTATGGCGCCGTCCACCACTGTGCCAACTAGACGAGGAAAGTTAGTTTCATTTGTAGGCTTATAATCTTGTAAGTGTAGTCTAAATTTTGAACAAAATGAACAAAACAAATGTTTATTTAATTTTAAGTTAATTTTGGACTGTTAAAGTATTACTTTTTGTAGGTTTGTTATCGATAAACTTATAATTAGGTGTTGTATATTTTGCTATTATTCCCAGTTTATTAGATACTAGCGACCCGCCCCGGCTTCGCACGGGTGCAATGTTGATATACTATCGCGGAGTTTTCTGTAGACCTTTTCATTGTGTACAATACTTAGTACATTATTTTGATAAATCTCGTAGGATTCAGCCTACGTTTGCAATGTAAGCGGAAAAAATGTCATTATTTGCGACATCTCATTAAAAACCTCAAAAATAACAGTATTTGTCCACTATTTAATGGATGATATTATTATACATAAAAACCTTCCTCATGAGTTACTCTATCTATTAAAAAAAACCGCATCAAAATCCGTTGCGTAGTTTTAACCCTTAATTTGATTTTGTTCACTGTGAGAAACATATGAGAAAAAAAATGATTTCGTTATATTTTTACACCAAATTCGTATTTTTTGTAATATTATCATACCGTATATAATATTTTTTAATAGTAAAAAAATAGTCTAAGCACCTGGCAACACTTTTACTTGTCATTGTCAAAGCAAAATGTCGGCGCCTCGCGGGTCGTCTATGTTCCGCAAGGTAAATATAAAGATTTTACTTGATTTTCTATTTTTTCAAGTATTTTAATGCTTTCACTAACTTAGCTAGACTATTTGTTATATTTTGGTGTGTGAATTATGTGCCTTTATGTGAATCCTCAAGTTTTATGACCCGCCAAAAGCTTATGTTTATTGTGATGAACATTGCCAAATAACCTATAAAGTACCTACAATTTGTTATGTTCATCACGGTGAACGATGCCAAATACCTAATGATAAATTAATCCAAAATAGTTATGTCTTTTTTTTTAACATTTTGAAGTTATGGGTTTTATTTTGCTTATTTCGGTATTTTCTGTTGCCAACAGCATACTTTGCATGGACGCACGGCAAAAATATTGGCGCTTGTGCCTATACAGCATGCTCCCTCAGATACCAGTGATAGGTCCGACATGGACTATGAATTGGCAGATCTGCATACTCCAAGTTTAGCTTCATCATCAGCATCATCTTTAGATTCATCTTTAGAGCGAATGCATATTTTAAGCAGTCCTGAACCTGATGCTGAAGATCATGACACTGGGGACGATCCACCTGAATTTGATTTTACAGAAACATCATTGCAATTGACTCCAGTTCTACGTCAAATTTGCCCAGCTACACCGACTAGAGAACCGAACTACGAGAACATACCTTCCTTATCTTCTATACCATCTCTTCCGTCTGAAGCCCCTTTATCAACTCCTGAAAGTGCTACCAGGAAAACTCGAGCCCAAAGGCACATTACTCCAGTGCTGGCTAAGAGACGAAAGAAAGTTCCGAAATTTGTACTAACCTATAAATGGAAAAAAAGCGTCACCTTCCGTCACCAAGCTACAATTGAAGAAAACCAAGACCATAATACAATGAATGCCTCTTTCCTGCCCACTGCAGATTCCCTAGAATATTTTAATTTATTTTTTTCTTCAGACATTGTGACCGATATTACCGTACAGTCAAATCTATACTCTGTTCAAAAAACTGGCAAATCTATTCAAGTGACTAGTGGCTCGCCCCGAGCTGGACCTCGCCTTGTAATGTTTATATTCGTCGAGACCTTACATTTGATGTTACAATACGTCAAATGTAAATTATCTACTACGGCTGTAGTCTGTAGTAGTACAGACTCTGTACTACTGTGGCTTATTACTACGTATTCATGTCCGCGGACAAAACGACAACTGATAAAAATTAAAAGTAATCTACAAAATTTTATTGTCGACTGAAGTTGAATTTTAAAGCAAAAAGACGAAGGACTATATCGAATCCGAAACCTAATTGTGGCGTAATTGTTTTCTCAATTTTCATACAAAATAATACTAAGTTTTTGTGAAATGCTAGAAGAGGCTGTATTATGTTATAAAAGATATTTTGTTATGTCTTTGTTTTGTTTTTTATATAAATAAAAATATTTTGTAAACCGCACTACCTGTTTGAATGTGTACCCTAATTTGATTATGTTCATCACAGTAAACATTACAATAAAGTGGTATTTCTCGACAGATTTGGCAATGTTCACTCTGATGAACATTGGTTTCCTGGAAATCTGAAGGTCGCAACATTTTTTTTTTATTTTTTCTGGATTCCTTACTACCCTAAACTTATAAATATACATAAATTTTACATATATATAACACATTGAACCTCTACCAAATTAAGGGTTAAGTAGTCATTATTTAAACTACTTCTATTTAATTATTAGATTTTAGTTTGAAACTAAGA
>LQNK01000702.1:3662-19592 GCA_001586405.1 Phoebis sennae
AAAAACCTAACCTAACCTAACCTAACCTAACCTGGTCATGGTTACCCTGGACATTGAGGGTGCTTTCGACAGCGCGTGGTGGCCAGCCATAAAGTCACAACTCCTCCGACGCAGCTTTCCAGCAAACCTAAACGAACAATTATTAAACTACCTAAGAGACAGAGAGGTAGCACACCAGCAAGGACTGTGGAACCTCCTTGATTGAGCTAAAAGCCACTGCTAATACCACCCTGGCGAAAATCTATGCCTGGGGCCTCGGCAACAAGCTTCGCTTCGCCACCCCATGACACTAATGCAATAGTAGTCACAAAGAGACTTACAATGTATTTAGAAGTATTTTGAAGAAGTGAAGATTGTTTTTACAGCCAAACAGAATTTTTTAACCATAAACAATAAAATTTCGGTATATTTATGAATAGGTTATAAAATTAAATTTATATAAATAATATTTTAATTAGTGATGTTTAATGTAATTTAAATATTCTGATTTTGTAGATATTATTCAACAATCATACTTTTGCATGCTTTCTACTAAGCGAAACATGAAGATCATAATATATTATAAATAAAAAATTTTTTGTACCGTTTTTAGAAAAAAAATATTTTTTTTTATTCCATATTAACTATTCAAGCCCAGAAAACATCACAGACTTTTTGGATGTATGGAATACACTTGGTTCTCTGAAGAATAATTTCGTTCTGGATTTCATCCCCCACAGAAATACCGAGCGTAGCCCTGTCCATAGCACGCTGAGTGACTTTCAATTCAATACTGTATCTATCTATTTGTGGCTAAATGTCGTTACACGATAACTCCTTTTTATTGTAATACAGGGCAGCCATACAAAATTCCATTACAACGATTAGTCACAATCCGCTGATATAAAGTTACGTTTAAGTTTCCGCGCCAGTCAACCTCCGACCACGAGGGAACAATGTTGTTCCTACTGTGCATTGTTTTGGTCCTCGTGAGTGCGTCTCCGCGAGCCTCGGGGTTTTTAAACAAAATATATTTTGATAATATGAAAAGTGACGATCGATTTTGGGATGAATTCGATAAAGGCATGGAAAATTTAGGTAAAAACATTGAAAATGTGGCACGTAAGTCTGGGAATACGTTTGGGAGTGTTCAAGGAAACAATTACGTGATACAGTTTGCACTCGCCGGTTTCTATAAAGAAGATATATCTGTGAGAATACAGCACGGGTCGCTACAGATACGAGCTCGCAGTAGAGATGCTGGTAGTAATGTAGTAATTAGCGATGGCCTGCCGTCGTTTGTGGGGGGACCGCCCAAGTGGACGTATGAGAAAAATATGTTAAAGGTAGTACTACCCATCACGAAACCTCCCACACACACAAACAAGCATGGTGATGCTGCGATTGTTATCAACTAACCAAGTGAAACCAACCGTCTCGAAATGTTGCTTACCTATTATAGTTAAAAATACGTAAATACGTTTTATCCCAAAAAACCTACTACTAGTCTCAGTTTTGGTGCTGTTTTAAATTATTGTAGATTATTTTGTCGTTTAAGTGGTGGAAATGAATTAAGTAGTATCTAATAATTTACAATTTGTTTGTAATAAATTATTCGAATGCTAATATAGCCGTTTTATTAAATTATATTTAGAAGAAGTAAAAATATTTTTTTTTCTTTTACGATTAAATAACTGAGGGAAATGTTGTTAAGAAAATATCACCTTGAAGATATAGTGATGACATTAAACACAAGTCATATTATATATTATTATCGCTTTATTTTCTATGTTAGAGTACTTCCAGTTCTGTTAATAAGTAAAACATAACTATATTCATAATCTTAATAAAAACATGACTTATCATATTGAAGTATATCCTACAGTGAGGAACAAGGGTTATTCATAAAACGAAACAGAAATAAAACAAAGGAATCCTTTAAACAATATATTACATTCTCGCGCGGATCCAAGAGAGGAAGGAGGTGACACGCGCATAGCCGGAGGGCAGGCCCGCCTGACAGCCGCTTTGTGCCACGAACGACGTCACACCGATCTGAAACATGCATTGACCATTTTAACACCCATATGCATAAACAATACTTAAGTAAAGTAGCATCATTATGCTTAGTAGCACCCGTATTCACAAACGATACTAAGAGTTGTCACACCGCACATTGTCAGTGCATGTGGGTGTAGATTCTATATAATCATGGTAAAAGTCGATTGAGCGACACAAGCTGATCGACATCACAGAAATTGCTAATAATTTTACTCATCATCAAGAAAAGCGTTAACTTTAGAAAATTAAAAGATTAAAAATAATTGTTGAATTTTGTTAGACGATATATTTAAAAGTTGTTTATTTAAGTTCAAGTTCAAACGTTCAAGTTACATTTACAAGCTTTTTTACAATTTCTTGTAATTTACGTTCATCAAAAATTTTATTAAAATTAAAATTATTTTGTTTTTCTTCAAATTAATATAACCCCATTGTATAACAGGGAGAAATTTTCGTAATGCCACTTGAAGGGAAAGTACTCTTAGTACTGTAAATCGTGTGTATATAGTCTCTTAGCTAACAATTTAAATGGGGAGGAATTAATCAGTACCACCTCTATGACATGACGTTTACAGTACTATGAACCCCCTGCACCCCACCCTGCCGCACTTACGACGCATAAAATCGTTTGCGATGTCTATTCTATACGTCAGTATTATACTTCAATGGCTACGTATTGTAATTTTGTGCAACATGTGTCATATGTTATATTGTTATTTGTAGTTGATTTTGTGTGTGCTTGTGTTTACTTTACTCTCCTCTCCTCCCTCCACTGTACTCCACTCACCAAGTATCGCACGCCACTGAATTGGAAGTCCAGGGACCCGCCGGAGTCGCCGTCGCAGGGGCCCACGCCGCCCAGGCCGCTGGTGCACAGGTTGGAGTGCAGCACGGAGGTGGGCCCGAACACGTTGATGCACTCGAAGTTGGCGAGCACCAGCACGCTCACGTGGTGCAGGGACTCGTTCGAGTTGCTACCTGGAGCGGGGAGAGATTGGACTGGTTTGGAAAGGAATTTGACACTTCTTTATGGAAATGCATTTTGAAAACTATAAAATGTAACTCTTTTTCACAGTATTTCCATAATTAATAAAATTTATTTAATTCACAACCGGTTTCGAAAAATCATCATCAGGTACTGTATTACTATTCTATTAAATGAACTAGTATTATAAATGTGGAAGTTCCGATGTTTGGTTTTATGGGTGTTTATGTGTCAAACAACTGGCAACTACTGAACAGATTTTGACGAGATTTTGTTATATACATAGAGTACTGGATTACTTTTTATTAATCTAGAGTCGTTGAATTTAACTTACGCGAAGCAGTATGACGCAGTAAAGGTATGATGCTCATAAGTAGTTTGTTACGTTTAGAAATGAATTAAGGAAGCTTTAATATCTTATTAATTCGGAGACCTTGAATAAATAAGGAAATATATTTCCACGAAGTATTTCGAACACTGCGCGTCTCTAGTCTACACGTTGAACGTGGCTGCTCCCGTCGCCGAGTCTAGATTTATTTGACGGTCATATAACTTAGTAAAGTGAATTATAAATCACGCCGCTGGTCTTAGCTTATCGTGTGTTTTTCCTTAGACAGTCTCTATGCAGAGTCTATCTCGAAACTATCACTAAACAATCTTTTTAAACAGTTGTAGAACAGTTGTTTAACCTTTGTAGTATTATTGAAGTTTACAACTCACTTCATCTAGCGAGGAGATCAGTAAAGTCACTCACCATCGCTGGTCTTGCCGAAGCCCACGGCCTGCGCCACCTCTCCCCCGTACGTGAAGTGCTCCAGCAGGCCCGACGGCAGATCAATTGGGCGGATGTTATCTGAAACACACGTTAGTTTTGAAATGAACTATAGCACCGAAGGGTGTGGGTTCGATCCCCACAAGTAGAAAATAATGCTTTGGGATATTTTACAATGGCGCAGTGTAAAATATCCCAAAGTATTTATACAATAGTATTTATTCAGTCTTCAACTTTGGCTCTTAAGGCGGAAGCACATTATTAAAACGGGATACGATCCTATTAAACGTGATACATATTGAGTAAGATCAAAGGTAGACATCATTCGACGCGATGCCATGTATACCATGCCATACAACACCCAAAAGATAAAACTTTTAACTAGTAACTTGTAAATTTTATCTTTTAACTTTTAGTCTTTAACTTTTAACTTTGACACTCACTGTTGAAGCCGACGCTAGGGATGGCGATCATAGCGATGTCGTTGTTGAGCGTGTTGGCGTTGTAGCTGGCGTGCACGTCCACGCTGGAAGCGGCCACGCGCGTGCCGCCGGAGAACAGGCGCAAGGAGCCCAGCACCACCACCACGGAGCGACCCTGACGATCAAACGATTAAACTAACATGCATGGTATACTCGTCGCGGAGTTCGTTACGAATTGTTTATGTCACCTGTGGAAATATAAAATGACCAATGTTAAATTTTATTACGATTAAGTTCGGAAGATTTAAAGAGCGTTGTTGAAAAAACATAAATGTCGTTTCTTTGTTTTCACAATACAAATAAATAATCTTAGTATTTTCTTGACATTACTTTTCATAAATAAGATAAAATAAAAAAAAAATAATTAATTTTTATAAATAAATAAATAAAATAGTCGATCACGAATTCACGACATAAAAGGAATCGATTTAATTTGTAAATAAAATAATCGATTTCAATGTCATCCTTTTTTCTTACTTGATCGATTTACAATAGATTGCAATATTCTAAATTGAGCACCTCACTAGGTCAATAAAAAACATCATCAGAAGAATCATGTGAAATGAAATAAATGATTTTTATTTTTTATTTTTTAATAATAATGAATAAATTCCATCATAAATACAAATATTCTAGTCTATTCTACAATCACACAGGTTGGCTTGTTTATATTATTTTGCTCTTTAATTTATACATTTGCTGTTTTGTATGTAAGATTTAATCAAACATTGGGAAGGAACTGGCCTTCTTAGCATAGGTATTGCTAGCAAAAAGACCAGTCTACATAATAACTGTCAAAGTCAAAGTGAAAGTAATCTATTTGCTGAAAATGTAGCATGTGATGTTATTTTGATAAATCCAATACATTTTGCCAATAATTCAGGCGTGCAAATATTAAAAGTATATAAAAAAATAGAGAAGTAATAAGATTGCACAATAATAATTGTACCTACTAATAAATGTAACAGACCTGGAAGCTCCGGGAGCGCCAGCAGTGCGCCGCGGTGAGGACGCGCGACGCGGAGAGCAGCGAGCAGCCGCACACCGCCGTCTGCCCCGTGGTGAGCGTGACGATCAGACCGCCCTGGAACGCGCGTCGATAAGCTGATACAATCCATATGTACATGCTAAGTTCTAAAGCCAACATCAGTAGTCAGCACTCTCTCCCATTTTTTGTCTGTAACTATATTATAAGATGGAAACCCCCAAATCAGTAAGTGTACCGTGACAAAGTTAGGCCGAAAAAAGAGCTTACCCCAAATCAATCTTAGTCTGAGAATTTAATGCTTATAAATATAATTTTAACTTAACCGCAGAGCTCATTCTACTGATTCTTTAGGAGATTCCTGGAAAATCTGGACATGGATGATCAGACTTGAAACAAGTACCAAGACCACACTGACACTACGCTTTCGTATGTAAAAAGAGTTTCAAATCGGTTCATAAATGCCAATTAGAATACGGTGAAATTGAGAACTGCCTCCTTTTTTGAAGTCGGTAATAATAGAAGATGCCTTTAAGCTGGGGTCCCACAGTCCACCTGGCGATACCGTTGCAAGTCGTACAACTTTTTAATGATTCTGCTATTTGACATGAAAATTAATTCACGTTCAATGACCTATTTACGATTCTCCACATTAAAGCGTCAAATAGGTGAGTTTTAAAAATTATTTGTACAATTATTCAAAATATGCATTCTTTCTATGCGGCCATTTAAAGATTTAAGAAGGTATCCTTTTTTGGCCTACAGATAATTTTGATTATACATTTGTCGAATCATTGGATATTTAATACATTGCATATAACTTGATATATGTGCTTATTATTATGTGCAACGATTATCTTTGTGTATAATGGAAAAACCAAAGCAGACGTATTTCAGATAGCTACAGTAATTAATAATGATCGAAGACAAGATATCGCACTTCCCGATAATCATTATGAAAACAAACAGTTTAGCATCGATGTGATAATAATTATGTTTTATCATATTTTAATACATCCTTATACCGATTAACGCTTTCGTCAAAATGAGTATAGGCTAGTTTCTGCCCGTGGTTCTGCCCACTTCAATTGTGTTAAATGGGAAAAAAACAATATGCTTTCAACTAGTTCAGCTCTTTTAACAAATATCATCAAAATACGCCCAGTAGTTGCGGCGTCATTAACAATAAAAATTAAAACTTTCACCTTTAGACGTCATAGTATTAGAAGGATAGAACCAAACAGAGACACATTTAGACGTCATAGTATTAGAAGGATAGAGCCAAACAGAGACACATTTAGACGTCATAGTATTAGAAGGATAGAGCCAAACAGAGACACATTTAGACGTCATAGTATTAGAAGGATAGAGCCAAAAAGAGACACATTTAGACGTCATAGTATTAGAAGGATAGATAAATCATTACAAAAAATCAATCCCTCCTACTTCCATTTCATTTCCAAGAGACATGTGACATGTCTAATGTATATAGCGTATGTTGCTACCACAATCGTAATTAATCCAATCGTAATGAATCCAAGATCCGTCAAACCGTTGGGGCTATAAGTCGTGCCAAAGAATTAAATTTTATTTCTTGGGTTTGCCAGTGATTAACGACATTTTAAGCTTCCAAATTGGTGTTAAAAACGAAATTATTCAAAACACAATTACTTCGTTAAAAGATTAAAACTCTGTACTAAATGTTTAAACGACAATATATCCTGATATTTTAGACATTCACATATATAAAAAGTGTATTTGAACTGCCTCGTCGGTCTAGTGGTTGCATTTATGACTACAGATCGGGGGGTCTCAGGTTCGAATCCGGGGGTGGGGGCTGAAAAAAAAAGTTATTGAGATTTTTCTGACAAAGCGATCTCAGTAACAGTCCTGAGTTTGGAAGTCGGCGGTGTTGGAACACCCCGTACCTCGGAGGGCACGTAAAACTGTCGGTCCTGCGCCAGATCTCTCGCCGGTCGTGTCGGTCTGCCCCCATCGGGTTGTGAGAGTAAAAGGAATAGAGAGTGCACCTGTGTTCTCGCATGCACTATAATATCTCCTGCGCAGCTGGCTAGTCTCTGTTGTGATTGGCCAACATGACCGAAATCGGTCAGGGGAGCTACTATTATTGTTATATTGTTATTTAGACCTTCTAAAAGTGCACTTTTTGATTCAAATATCACACAGAACAGTTAAACGCTCTTTACCAGTAGGATGTATAGGTGTAGATTTCTATCACAAAGGATTAATTTTTAATTTCAGTATCTAAGATAATAATATAAGTATTGATACAAGCTATTATTTTTAGATTGGATTACAATGATGACAAGCTAATATTTTCGGGAACTGTACATAATCTTTCGTAGTATCAGTTAATACGTACATCTACTTAACGATTGTCTTATTCCCAGTTCCTACAAAAATAAAAGGAGTCATTTTACTTACGGACAGTATAATATCCTACCAGGCGTAAGTCTAAAGCGTTTATATAATAAACGTGGCGTAAACATAACACGAAACTTGGTTCTGATTGGTTGATTAGAACCGCCCGTTATGAAAACGATTCGTTTGCGTTATTCTATGACGTTCCGTTGTTTATAGGAACCACATCTACGATTGTCTTCCAACTTATGGTCTAATTTCTTTTACTGTTTCGTTTGTTATCTTGTTTTATTTGTTTTAAAAAGTTGTCCAGCGATAACTTAACTATCGATGATTTTGAAATAGAATAGTTTAGACAAAAGTAAATGTCGAGCTCGAAGATGAGCGAAATCGGTGAAGGGGTTGCGAAGATAGGAAGAAGGGGGTCAAATTCTGGGGCGTCTGGCATCTCGAATGAAAACTCGAATCACAGCTTGAGATACAACTCTGAATACGGGCCTTAGTATTGTTTGTGATATGGTTGTTGGTGAACTTACAATATGGGGATGAGCGCCCAAGCTCGACGCGCTGCCCCCCACGATCCTGGCGCCGTCGAAGTCGGTAGCAGCCTCCGCAGCGCGTATCCTCGCGGCCGCAGGGATGCCCACCTCCGCGTGGTAGTCCACGAGGATGGGCTCGTAGGCCAGCGCCGCGCCCACACACAGTAGCACCACTAGAGTCTTCATCGCGAGTGCTGTGCTGGGTGGGCGATCGGCTTTTATAGCGCGCTTATCTGTGATTATTTTCGTCAATTTGATTAGGTTTTGAGTTTTGAGTTGTATCATATGTTCTGCTTTATACGAATATTTGGATGTTTGCGGGTCAATATTGTTTTTTTTTACGAAAAGATATCACATTTAAAATCCGATAACTGTGCGAGTGGCAGTTAGATGAAGGGAACTCCGCTTGGCAGAAAACAGGCAGGCTTGTGTTTTGATTGCGTTAAATTGGATCATTCGGAGACATCCTGCAAAGTAGAGTCCTGTATTCATGACAGTCAGAATCTTTAATAAAATTCCAGAGGACATTAAAAATTTACCTTTATTTCGCCGAAGGTTGACGCAATGGTTGATGAAGAAACAATTTTATGACATCGAAGAATACTTAGGTAAATTTAATGAATATTGACGATTTTATAAGTATTAATTTTGACATGGCTGAATTGAATTAGGATCTATTTATTATCTGTATGGATCTATTTATTATCTGTATAATTTTGCAATAATTTAATTTAACTATTAATTTGCACGACAACGCGACAGTCTTGAATAAAACCATATTCAACTATTAATAATGTAAGATTATTGTAAGGTTACAAATGAAACACAAATGAACGGGAAATAGAAGAAGATTTATTTAAATATTATCTAGTACAGCTATGAGATAGAACAACACTCGATATTCTGGACAATGTTCCGTTTATTGTAAGAAAAAGAAAAAAAAAGAAAAAATATTATTTTTTCACAACCTCAGCATCATGCTGGCTGCAGGCAAGCAGCGTTGGTCTTCCGTTTGATTGAAAGGTTTACTTACGTGGTTTTTCGTGAAAATAATTCAAGAAGAAAGAAAATTACAGGAGCCTTCGTTTTTTGCGTATTTTTAATGTATTTCTTTGCCTTTACACAAACACAGTAAAGGAACAGAGTCCAGACCTACTGGTACATTTACACACAGGAAGAAATTCGCAGATTTCATTTGGTCCTTAACTTTGGACCTGCTTATGCTGAATAAATTCATTAGTAAGAACTATTTACACGAAGAAATTGTACTTAATAATAAGACTAGATGAATAACAAAGCATTTCTATACGTTGTCTTCATACCTTATAAAAATGGTTTAACCAATAAGTGCTATAAACGATATCTTTACAGGAATACATTCATTTCATTGCATAGAAAACAATCACAAAGATCGAAGATTGTTTGCACTACTATATAATTTGATTAAGATAAATTAAAAAGCTTACATAAATAACATTTACACTCGATTGAATCATTAAAAACACATTTATTTTACTGCTAACAATCAAAAAATATTTTTTACTTAAAGTGAAACTAAAAAAGTTGGTATATTTTTTTGTGTCGCAATAAATATATTTTTCGTTCTTTCTTTTATTACATTTGCGTACATGAAGCTTTCCTCGTATAAATAAATCTGTATTCTGTTGGATGACATCTTTCTATTCTTTTTAATTCTAATCAGGGTTGCCAACTAACAAACAATATTATAATATGTTTAAGTATGCGATAATCAACACAATGATAGTAGTGAACATGTCTAGAATTTTAATAATAATAATAAACATTTGTTAAAACCATACACAGCCACACAGAAAAAAAATGATACAGTACAAAAATAAATCATAAGAAACTTATAACTAAAACAAAGTAATAAAAGTAACGTACACAATTAAAAAACAAAACATACTGTGTGGCAGCATTTACCCTCAAATGGTGCTGACTATTTACTGATTTGCTGATTACATATATTTTTCAAAATTACAAATCTTAAAATCTCCAGTGCCATATCCTAAAGTGATAAATGCAGCCTCGAGGCCGATTTTTACGAAAATAAAACTACTTTACAGATTTACTGTGCTAGGTATCGAACACATTTTGGAAAAAATTAGTAACTCCTAAGTTTTAACAAATTAATGTTATAGCCAAATTTGAAGAAACGCCGTATTTTTGAAATTTAATTTATAGATTGTTTGGAGATATATTGTTTATAGATAGTTTTTAAGATTAAAGCGTAATAGAAATAAAACCGTATATATTATAATACTCGCTAAATTATATAAAATACAAGTGACAACCCTTGCTTTAACTTACTAATAAATTTTTATTCAATTTGGCAAATCAATGGTTTCTTATAGTATTTGGCGTAAGTGAGAAAAAAAGTATTTTTTGGAATAATAGTTTATTAATAAGAATTTGTTATACTAATTATTATTATGTTTTATTCGTTAAGTAGTAATTTATTGTTAGAGATAAGACAAGTTGAGAAGAAATGTCTGTGAAATCTTATAGGATACAGTTTATTAAAATTTAAGACAATTTAACTTTTATGTTCCACAAAAATGTAAAGAATATCTGGAAAAAATACATAGTTTTGGAGATATTCGAATTTTAGGGTTTTCTTTTTATTTTCAACCTTAGAAACCTATGATTTAGCGTCATTTCTTTATTTTTTCCGTCTTAGAAAATGCTGACATTTGTAAAAAAAATAATATCACTGCATCGTACATATTATTAAAAAATTCTCGTTATTTTATACATGTTTAAAAAACTATATTAAGTGTTTAAGAGAATAGGGAAAATGTATTTAATGAAGGTAACAAATAAGAAGTAGTTAATCAATTACAAATTTTCCATATGCTTTGTCAAAAAATAAAATATTTTGATAATAAAATACATCATGACGCATTTTTTAACACCAGCAAAGGAATGTAGACAATCAGCTGACATGTTTTTTTTTTAACTTCAACGTATCGGCTTAAGATTGATTTGATAAAGCTAAACCATTAATACCAGATAATAGCCTCGTGTAATTATAATGATAAATGATGATATTGTAAAAACCTGGTCTTTGCCCCCCTTGATTTGACTAGACAATATAATTCAGGAAAATGATAAGAAATGTGTTAATTTTAGCATAATTTAAAAGGAAATATAAAGGGTTGACTTTTGTAATGCGACCTGTAGAGAGAGTACTCTAAATACTGTAGATAGAAAATTTCGCTAAAAAAATGATTCCTTTATTTTCTGTTTTTTGTGTAGGCGCGTGCACAGTGAGAGATTTTAGTGAACCCTATTTATGATATCTGAAGCTTAAAATATGGAGTAAATTTAGTAATTTAATTAAAATATGGGTATTGATATTTTCCATACTTCATTGTCAAATCTTAAAAACATCATAAGCAAAGAATTCTTCGCTTAAATAATTGGAGCCCTTTTGACTATTGTACTGCCGATAACGACTGTAATGTGAAGACTTATAATTGGCTTTATTTGTACCTAAAAATGTAAATTGTAGATATTTGTAGCCGTAACTTTTCTGTAAAGTAATAAAATAAAATAAAATAAAACTTCTCCCAACATTTCCCTTCACTGCTCTGCTCCTATTGATTGTAGCGTGATGAAAAGTATTTTATAACCAGCTCAGGAGTATGAAAAAATGAATGTACCAAGTTTCGTTACAATCCGTTAAGTAGTTTTTGTTTCTACATACAACGGATATACAGACAGACAAAAATTTACTGATTGCATTTTTGGCATCAATATTATCTATCCCTATCTATCTATCACCCCCTGATAGTTATTTTGGAAATATATTTCATGAACAGAATTAACCTCACTACAGATTTATCGTAAGTAAAGATAGGAAGCAAATAGAATTGAAATTATAGAATTTTCATAGGTATTGTGACATTTTCTATCTCTAGTATTATGAGTGCTTCAAGTAGCATTACAAAATAGTATAATCTTGTGTTTGTTTTAACGCGAATACTTTCCATTTGAAATAAAATACTTTTGAAAGAATTTTAAACGCGGTTTGTTATACATTATTTTACATTATTATTTAACCCGAAGTTTCGAGCACAGCGAGCGTGGTCACGGGAGACTGAGTCTCCAGTCAAAAAGTTTTTTATTTAAAGCATTACAAAATGTAATAAACTAAAGTCCTATACAGATTTCGCAGATTAGTTTGAATATAGAGAGATCGAAAGAGAAAAATGTTTTATATACCTAGGTAATAGGACCAACTACGTCACGTAAGATTTGCAAAACTGCTTGTTTCGTTTTTAACAATATGTATGATAATTTAATTCATGCAAGCATTTTTGTTAAGTCATATTTTATTGGATTTAGAATGTTTGTTAGAAATGTAGGTAAAAACGCTGAAAATACTTATGAAGGAATGATTCGTCAGTAAATGGTTTATGTAAATTTTCTCTGTAATACGAAAGATGTATAGAAAGAAAAGAAAGCTATAGAGAATCATTGAGACTAAAGAATTATTGTACAAAAATTAATCGGGCTGTATGAGTAAAAGTCCCCTACAATAAAAATAAAAAAAAATCAATCACGCGTAGGTTTTTTAAGAATGGGTGGTAAATAGGTACATGTAAAAGAATATTTTATTTCGAGCATTGAGGAATAAAATATAATATTATATACTGAGTGGTTGGTCCAATTAAATTATTGGTGAGCAACTTTAAATATTTAGATTTTTATTAATACTACGTTATGACTACATTAGATATAAAATAGTTAAAATAAATAGAATTATATCAAATATCACAAGTTTTAATAAAGTTAAGACTAAAGCTGAAATCGATTAGAAATAGAAGTTTTGCAATTGGATTTTTTTATTATTTGAGATGAATTTTCAATCAGAAAATACTAAAGTGGAATGCGGAAAATGGCAAACAATAATTGTTCAGTGAAACAAAATAAAGTCAACACACAGAGTTTTTTGCGAAATTTTCATATTTTAAAGTTGCTCATAATTTGTTTATTTAAATTATTCCTATTAATTTGAGGTTATTTATGGATATGTTGTTTTTTCTATAATTATTGTTATTGTTATAAAATATTGTGCATGCATATTACTAGAGAAATTGTATTTATTTAAAAAATTATATCGATTATAATGACTTAACGCTATTTTTAATACAAAAATTACATTTTGCTGTTAAAATAAAATAATTTATATTTATGGCAGAATAATAAATTGTGAAGGTAAACTAAAATTTACATTTAATATATTTTGGACGAATTAAAGGTATTTATACAGTTTTTAAAACACAGAAAGTGATATTGGTAGGTTTTGATATGGTTGGTTAGTACCTATACCAAAGAAATATGTTAAACTATTAACTTTTACAATTCTCATTCTTATTCATATAAGATTTATAATTTATTGCTTATATTTATCAAGGAAGAAATAATTAATTGTATTCTAGAAGATTAGTTTACTTATTTATACGGATCAAAATGCCCCATTTCAATATTTGTTTTCAACTTTATAACCGTATAATTAAATAAGGAATTAATACTCTAAGTTTTACTATAATACCTATAGTTTATAATAAGATAGTTTAGAAGTTAATAATAGCGAGTCGGTCGCATTTAAATAAATATTTATTATTATAATTAATTTTATTATGAATAGATTTAAAGCCATATAATTGTTTTATTTATTCACTATCATATCATTTGATAGACCGAGCTTTGGGTTTTCACCAAATCTCTATTTAAGAATGGCTAATATATTATTTCATAGCTTTATTTGGACCAATTATTATTAGAAGAGAATAAAGAAAATATTCATAAGGTTATACATGAAATATGTATTTTAGAAGAAATATTTGGATCACGTGAATAATTAAAAAAATACATATTTTTTTTCTGAAAAGAAGATTTTTTAATAGTGCAAATAACACTTTAATTATTGAATAATTACAGAAATTAGTCAAATGCTTTATTTTACAATTAAGTATTAATTAATTAAATTGGACTTCCGCATTAATACAGCGTTTAAAGGCATTTAAGGTATAGATAATATATATTCGTAGCAAATAGATAAATAATTTATTATATCAATAAGATTGATTTGCGATTGATAGACATTGTGAAACTTGCCAAGTACGTGATATATGTTTTGATTTTATAAAAATGACAGGAATTCCTGAAGTTATTAATATAATTTACTGATGGAAAATTAATATTTTTGCCAGTAATTTGATATAAGTATTATAATAACGTCATTTTTATTTATAATTTCTATAGAGTGATAAATATGCATCATTTGCGTCAAATCTAAAAACCAAAGTGCCTCCTTTTAGTGTAACAAAATTTTAACTTTTATATAAAAAAAAACATTAGAATATATTTCACTTACAAATCAATTTATATGCGCCTTGAAGTATGTGTGTGATTTACGGCCGTTTTCAATTTTCTATCTATCCCTTGTTTTGCTTACTAAAGTCAGGCAGATCTATCTATTTGCACTTACTTTGATTTCAATTTGCTGTCGACGGATAGCCTTTGTTTTGACTTATGACCATCAAATGTCATTTAATCTGAGATTACAATCTATCCATTATCTTTGATACATTATTGAAAACGGCCGTTAGTAAATCAACATTTTGGCTTTGACTAATATCACATTTATCAATAGTTGATAAGTTTCAAATGTCCCAATAATAAATAGATGCTCAACGTGCTAGTATCATCATGGCAATTAAGATCGTAGAGCATCGTAGCAGTTTCACACCGAAAGTTGCACCGCTTTGTGAGCGGTTCTTACGCTTTCGGTGTGAATTCTATATAATGATAGTACCCTGACCCACGGCCATGGTAGCCAATAAGCAGCGCAGGAGATATAGTACACAAATGTACGTGAGCACAGGTGCATTCGCTATTCCTTTATTCTCATAATCCGTTGGGATACACGTGATCTCCGAGGCCCGGGCTTTTTAAATAAAAAGCTACAGACTCGCCGTACTCTGGACCCGAGCCTGCTTGTGGAGGGGTGTTAGCTTAAGCGTTAGTTTGGGGTTTGTCCCTCCGCCGGCTGGTGGGGGGAGAGGGTTTGCTCGGACGACGCTTCGCTCTGCGTGGTGTGGCCTCTTCCGTCACCTGAAAATTTGTTAACGGGGGGTAGTCAGAAAATTAATATCTTTGCATATATTTAAGTTTTATGTCATTCTTCAACATAGTATAACAGTGTCATTACGAAATGCAAAACACGATGTTAACTTTATTGTATAAAAAGAATATCTTTATTATATTAACAAGTATAAAATAAAATATTTTCGCGTTTTATTAATGTAATATTTGATTAAGAGAAACAAAAAAACACTAAAATTTAATGTTGATTTAAGAATTCAAATAAATAACATGCGTGGTTGTCATAAACAGTTAAAAGACATTTATTCTACAATATTATGTATGTAGCAGTATTATAGGGGGCCGTTTATTAATCACGTGAGGTTGTCTTCGACTTTTTTTACCCCATCCCCTTCCCCTTGATACTTCAAAACTAACTCCTTCTCCCCCCTCCTTTGTCACAGCTCCTACAAACCTACTTCCTCCCCCCCTTTCGGACTCGCGTGATTAAAGGACGGTCCCAAAGCGGTCTATAGCTGCATTTTGAACTAGGTTGACATAAAATACCCACCGTAGCAGTAAGCCGTAGCGGCGCGGTGTGCGCGGGCGCGGCGGGCGCGGCGGGGGGA
>LQNK01000702.1:38003-66107 GCA_001586405.1 Phoebis sennae
GCGCAATAGTCCAGTGCTAAATCCATTGCATCGTTTCATTTTTAAAATCATTAAAGTTTCGAATACAATTAAAATTAAATGATCACAGCTTTTAATACGCAATTCTAATTTTCAATCCAAACCAATTTCAGCTCCAATATCTAGTTTCCGACTGATAAGTCAAACCAAACATTTGTTTACAGACGCGCTTATGAATCCAAATTTAGCGTTCAATATTCTGCTTCCGTCGAATTTCAATCAACTTGCAATAAAATTAAAACAGGACAATTCTTTTTAAAACTCATGACGTTAAAATTTAAACGCGTGGACTAAAAACTTTTTAAAACTCATGACGTAAAAATGTTTAAATTTTTACGTGGACTAAAAAATTTTGATTTAGACCTATCCAATGACCTATATCACTTTGATTGTCTCGTTGATCTAATTGCATCTTACTTGCTACAAATCGAGGGGTCTCGGGTTCGAATTCCGGGTGAAGCCGAAAAAACATTGTTAATGGGATTTTTGACAAAGAAATCTCAGTAACAGCCCTGAGTCTGGAAGTGGGCGGTGTTGGAACACCCCCGTGTCTCGGAGAGCACGTAAAGCCGTCGGTTATGCGCCTGATCTCTCTCCGCGAGTGTCGGTCTACCGTCCCATCGGGTTATGAAAGTAAAGGAATAGAGAGTGCATCTGTGTTCGCGCGTACACGCCTGCACTATAATATCTCCTGCGTACCAGGCTAGCATATATCGAGATCGGCTGCCATGGCCGAAATCACAAATGCGAATCTGATCGGAAAGTATAAAAAATCGGAACAAGATTCATACAAATTTCGACGGAAACCTCTTTATTCCGACCCAAATCGGATTTGTGAGACCAAGAGAACTATTATCATTGTCCTTAATTTCTTTCCTACTTGATTAAATTTAGTTTAATTATTGAAGATGGTGTTCAAAACCGGTCTGATTTTTGAATACATAATTAATATAGTGTAAAAAATTTATAACTGTGGAAATTAGTGCAGTGGTTTTTAGAGTACCGAACCCACAACAGACGGTTCTTTGGCGTCCGTCTATCTGTCTGTTTGTCAAAGCGTTTATTACAAATAAATCAAGATACAGTTCCATCAAGAGGTAACAATACAAAATATAAATTATATAAATTATTCTTTCCTACTATAATTATCAACAAACAAAATAAAATAATATACTTCGTCATGAAATATTATTTGCTTGCAATATCATAAAAATGGAACTTTATTCTGCAAAACATTTTCCATTTTATTTATCAACCATTCCAAACTAGAAATAAGCAGGAAAGACCGCAAACTTCTTAAGAAATTCTTAACTAAGGTTAAGTTAAAAAGTATTGCAATTAAGTGAGTTCCTCTTTGTCGCAGTTGGTCAAGCGGGATGTGACAAAAAGTCTTTGTTTCGAAATAAATGTGGATGTAGGTCGAGAGCTCTTTAATTTGAACTACAAGATGTTTTGGGTTCCGCTGAGATGAACGAAAATGGGGTGACATTTCGTGTGTGGAAAGATTGTGTTTTGACCTAGTATAGTCTAGTCACAGATTAGAGAATAAAAGGCAGATGGAGTGTTCCGAGGACTCGAGTGACGCTAACTACTCGTACACGTGCATCTGTGTGATGAAATTTGAAAATTACGAAGCACTCGTGACGTGTTGTGTCAGACTAGACGAACATTTTTGTATTTGCTTTTGAAGTTTTTATTTGCTTTCTATGTGGCAATGGTCTATTGCGCCGTGGAGCGAAGTCACACGGAACAGCTAGTAATGTACTCGTATAACATTATGATAATAACGTGATTTGCGAAGTTGTAAAGTTTGTTTGCCAATTCAGTTGCATGAAGAGGGTTCCCTTTTGAATTGTCAAGTTATATTATACATTCCAATCTAGACAATTGTTGCTAGTCCAGTCACCGTGAAGTCAAGTTTATGCTCATATATTGATGTCTAGCTCGTCTTTATTTACTGTTTTATATCGTGTTCTTCTTCTTTACTGTCTATTAATGTATATAGCATAAAATATACATACACACACACACAATCACATACGTGGATACACAAAACCAAACGCACACACACATTATACATATTTTTCCAAAAAAAAAATATATTACTTAAATAGACTCATATGTAAATTCAAATTCAAAATTCAGATGAATCCATATTCCATTGCTGCTATGTGATCTAATAAATATATGAAAACATTTTTGGTTTTGTCACGAAGCAGATAAATGATTTGATCCCACTTCTGATCTCTTTTCTGCTCATGCCAGATTTTAAAATTTCATACATTTTGGTGGACATAAACCTGTATGTCAAAATGATGAGGAGTCAATGTTTCTTATCTCACTTGCACTTAACAAAAGTTGTATATAAGCTTTGATGTGTGTTAACTATCTTACATTTTATCATAGTTGGCGGTGTTGAAACACCCCCGTGCCTCGGAGGGCACGTAAAGCCGTCGGTCCTGCTCCTGTTCTCTCGTCGGTCGTGTCGGTCTGCCCCCATCGGGTTATGAGAGTACACTTTTGAACTATAACATCTCCTGCGCAGCTAGCTAGTCTCAGTAGAGATTGGCCACCATGGCCGAAATCAGGGGAGCTATTATTACATTTTATCCAAATTTGTTTTGCGTTTGTCATTCTAAAATGTTATTTAAATTGGAACATAGCTTCGAACAGAGGTCGAAAATGTAGGTTTCTTTCTAGTAAATAGTTGTTAAACCCTATCAGGCCCTACGTCATTTGAATCATAATAAAACAGAGTTTACTTTAAACATTGTTGCAAGTCTAGAGTCAGCGTTAAGTCAAGTTTAAGCTAATAGGTTTATCTCTAGGTCATTCACGAGTGCACTTGTTTATATCTTCAGAGCTTCAATGGGGTCACATTGACACAACTTAACTGGCTTATATCTAGTGGTTTCTTCTAAAGTATAGATCAAATGGTCCTAGGGTCTTCATCATGGAATTATTAGAACAATACTGTAGAAAAATCGACTAGGTATATAATTGGCGGTTGGATTTTTCTGATGGGCAGTTTTAAGTTTTTGTATAACAGATCTCAGTTGCATTTGTGATGTTATATACGGCAAACTCTTCTATTGCCCGATACATTCATGTTACGTCCCAGTCTTTCACCCACTATTACAATATTGGGAGGTAGTAAATAATAACATGATACTCATAGGCCACGTTAACGCTTACCATCAGGCGTAACTGTGGCCAAACGTTCATCTAATTTGCATAAAAAATGAATATTACACCATAAAATATACGTTTTAACGAGTGCTAAGTGAAATACGAGAAAAGGGTAGAAACAGCGCTAAAAATAAAATAGAACGATTGCGTAATACTCGAAACATCGACGTACAAAATGGAAATTTAAATTCTTCGAGTGTTCGTAAAAATATATTATTTTCGAAAATTCCAGAACATTTTCACAGGTTACGAATAATATTCAGGTTTTATTTTTAAGGTTGTATTTTACAAGCGTAGTTTAATATTTTTTTAACTAGCTGTTTCGCACGGTGTTGCTCCTTTAGCATCTTATTAATTGAAGAATCCAATGGTCGCAATTGTATTTTTGTATGTTTGTATGTAAGTATGAAAAACTTTGTTACGATAACTTGAGTATTGTTAATCCGATGTTGATTATATTTCATAGCCGAATAGTTTAAAACAAAAAAAAAATCTAATTCGAACGTGAGCAAGATCGGTAGGGGGATTACGAAGATAAGGGGGGGAAGGTCATGATGGTCAATATAGTCAATCGTCAATATAGGTGAATGTTTGTCCTAGGATATATTTTCTCTGGAGTATGTATAATTTTATATTTTTTATATTAATTTTATCAAGATTGTATAGTATTTATACAATCTTGATAAAATTTTGTACGCAAAATCTTGAGTAATTCTTCATTGTAAATTTCTACTGTCTGAGTGTCAATTTATCTATAGTATGTATGTATTTACAAAAAAACATTTAAGTATGTCTATCAGTTATCTAGTTTCCATAGTTCTTAATTTGGGACTAGATGGCGTTGTGTTAAATGTCCAGGAATATTTATTTATCCATCGAAATTACCTTAAATTTGTTATTCGTTTTAAATTAATGTAATTCAGTGGACGCACAGTCACGTAGCAATCCGCCATTTTCCAACATGGCGGCGCGACATCGACAGAATATTAAATATTCAAATTTGTACATTTAAAAGCTTACTGTATTTTTTAACTGAAATAAAACGGGAACAGAGTTTCAACGGTAGCAATTACATCTATAAGTCTCGTTGGTGCAGTGGTTGCATCTTTGACTACAGATTGAGGGGTGTCGGGTTAAATTCCCGGGTCGGGGCAAAAAAAAGTTTTTGAGTTAACTAACGAAATGTCTCAATAGCAGCCCTAACACTGAAAGTTTAGATGTTTGTGTATCAATCACGTCACACCCACAGAACGGTTCTTGATGAAACATCGTTTATAGATGCTTATTACCTGATCTCTTAGACCTCGCTTCGCTCGCAAAAACGATAACTTGAGACTTCTTTATCCGATCTTGACTAAATTTCGTAGACAAATAGAGCGAAATCGGTGGTGGTTACGATGTTAGGGGTCAAATAGGTGAATATTTGTCCGAGGATATCAACAGTAGTTAAATAAAAGTGGTAGGGGTTTTGAAGATAGGGGGGGAGGGCTGAAATAGGCGTCGCAGGTGTGAAATGAATGGTCCTGATTTGTACATTAAAACGCGAGGTCTAGCTCGGAGCGAGCCACTAGTGGATCTATAGAGTCAGATATTAACACAAAGGAAGCCGCAATAGATCAATAATATATATACATCTTTTTGTAAAACCAGGTGATAGCCTATCCGTATACAAAGTATCATCAAAATGCGTTCAGAAGTTGCGGCGTGATTAACCCACAAACAACTAAACCCTCACATTCATATTAGTGGGGTAATCTCTATTTGAAACCACAGTATAGATAGCCATCAGTTAGCCAACTTCTAACTTCAACTGTGCTTATCTGCGCCCAGCTTATTGACTTCAAGTTTAAGTTACACTTAGTAACTATTGTATCCTATTCAAATTCATATAATCTTGCTTCAGCGTTTCATAATCATAGCCCAGAGCTATAAAGGCCTAAGTATTAAGTAATCTTTTCTTTTTTATGCCAGAACAGGCAAAGGAGCAAGTGGGTGTCCTTATTAAAATTGTTTTAAAGGTATTACTGTGAAACCATTCCACCAAAATTTGATGAATAAATAAATAATTAAATGGTAAGTGATCACCACCGCCTAGGAACACCTGAAACACCAGGAGTGTCGCAGGTGCTTTGCCGGCCTTTAATGGACAAATACGCTCGTCTCTTGAAGGCCCCAATGTCGAATTTGTTCAGAAATACCGCAGATGGAAGGTCATTACACAGTAACACAGTGCAATGCTGCTTCGATCTTCTGCCGGGGGGTGGTACTTACACCGGTGCACCGTTACACCTTTTATTTCTGAAGATGTTATGCAGCAGAATTACTCTCTTTAGAACACGTCACCCACATGTAGAAATGGCGTGGCGACACACGTATTCTAAGCCGTCGACGGGTATTTTTTTAAATAAATAAAATAAGTTTAATTAAAATTTTTATTACAATGTAAATATTCCGTAAATTTTAGAAGCTATGCTAGAGCTTAAAATAACATTGAGCGCAGATTGTTGCGGTCTCGTTGCATATTCATGACGCTCACACATCATCAACCTTACACAATTTGTGTGAAATATTATTCTGTTAATTTTATCATTTTTGGCTTTTAATACCTTTTATATCTTACTAGCTGTTCCGCGTGGCTTCGCTCCCGAAGCATCATGTTATTTATATTACCTATAAAATATAGCCTACGTTACTCGTGGATAATTTAACTTTCGAATGGTGCAAAATCAGTCCAGTTTAGAAGTTTTTTATTTGATCCTATTCATTACAATCAACCAACCAAATAAACAAACAAACAAAGTTTTCATTTTTATAATATTAGTATGGTTTATACTTTTCTTTTAAAATGTCACGAGTTCATTTGAAAATATTTATCCCAAAGGACATGGAAAAAAGATACTAAAAAGAAAAAAGATACATTTATTTCAACACACTTCTAGGTACTATCAATAGTTTCCAATTTCTATTCTGTTCTTAACCTATAATTTATTTTAATTATACTTTATTTCGACTTACAAGAATTTATATTGAAATTTCGCAAAACCTAAAAATATTTTAACACCAAATATCCTTTACAGAATACAAAAAGCGAGTTAGTCACTGTGAAGTGAAATTGGTAGAGACAATGCACTTTGACGGGGCGAGCCTCCGGGGAAATCTGTGACTGAGGTCACTGGCAATCACTTATACTGTGCCAATTTATACGCCAAATTATGTCCATACCTATAATGAAACCATATTGTGAAAAGAGTTTTTATGAATACAGTTAAAAAACAAGTTTATCGAATTTGTTTTTTTTTAACTACAAAACGCTAAATTATCTTTAGCAAAAACTGGCTAGATTTTAATTTATCATTAGTATGTACTAGCTGCGCCCCAGGGCTTCGCTCCCGTGGGAATATCGGGATGATATATAGCCTATAGCCTTCCTCGATAAATGGACTACCTAACACTAAAATTTTTTTCTGCCTAGTAGTTCCTAAGATTAGCGTGTTCAAACAAACAAACTCTTCTGCTTTATAATATTAGTATAGATATATTAACAAAAACCTTGGCTTAGTTGTGGAATATTGTTTTTAATATCCAACAATATTTATTAATATTTTTTAATTATATTTTAAAAACTGAAGAAATTTGACACAATTCAATTTCTAACTGGGATTTTGCCCATAAAATACATTTTATATCTAGAAACGTAGTCGAAGTCACGAGACAAAGTTAGTTTAAAACAAAATTAGTTCAGACAAAGCAGACTAGACACATAAAGTGAGATCCCGGGACAAACCACCCGGGGCTTATGCAACTGGCCTAACGTCAATTATGTATACTGTGGCATTTCGCACCCGTATTCTAAGAAGTTACCTTAATTTTACTTGCACTCAGGTTAGGGGGCGTCCATAAATTACGCAAGATTTTTAAAGGGGGGAGGGGAAATCTCATCTAATCTTACGTAAGAGGGAGGGGGGATTTCGGCAAATATCACGCAATTTTTTTTCTGATCAAAAAAAATATAATACTTTGGTCAATTTAATCCAGATCGTATATGCTTAAGATTTAATCTAATGGGTAATCGTAATACGATTAAGATCATTCACTTATTTTACACTTATAACTCTCAGCAATATTGGTAACATAAAAGTATGTTTAAGTTTCCATAGTACAAGCTTTGCTTAGTTTGGGACTAGAGGACGTTGTGTTAAATGTTCGAGAATATTTATTTATTTATGTAAGCGCATGTGAAACCGCGGGACGCTACTAGTTGTCAATAAAATTGGTTCAGATAATGTTAACCAGACACATTAAGCTTGTTCCCGGACTAACCCCAAGGGAGTTGTGCAACTAGCTTGAGGTCAGACAATTGTTTCTACTGTGGCACTTTACTCCATCACGTCCCATGCTTACCGCAGCATAGAAAATTTTGATTTTATTCGATTTTATTTGTATGATTTTTATTTTGATTTCATTTCAAAATTTAATCTTTGAATTCAATAATAATTATTTGTAAAATTTTTAATATCGATTTAAATGTATGTAATATTTGTATTTGTGAATGATTTTTACTATTTTTACTATTGATCCTGTTGTCTGAAATAAAGTGATTTTATTTTTTTTTACACAACTAAATATAAGATACTGACAGTGCTTCGGGGTTTCATCCACGTATAAAGATGAACACTATTCTCTATCCTTTCTTAGGTTTCAAACTATCTCTGTGCAAAAATTTTATTCAAAACTGTTCAGTGGTGTAAGCGTGATGATAGGGGCAAATATACAAACAGAGCGACAGAGTTACTTTCGCATTTCTTATTAAGGTAGGAATTTAATTGGTGTTGTTCTCTATTTTTAAGCAGCAAGCATGTATGAGAAATTCTAAGAAAACAATTATATTTTTAAATATTCGCTCGTCGGAATAGTCTCAAATGATCTTACAAAAAGTAATTTGATAAATACACAATGTGATTTGAAAGAATTTACATGAAGATGACAAAACAAGATTAACAATGTTTTGGAAAGGAAAAATAGACTCTTTATTACAAAAAAAATCCTCCTAATCCAGCTATTAGCCTATATCTATACATAACTTCATCAAAATCGGTTCAGTAGTTGTGGCGTGACGACACACAAACATTCAAATATCCAAACTTTTATATAGAAGGAATATTTCAGACACAGTCTAGACACATTAAACATACATCGGGGTGAGCCTCAAGAGAGTTGGCTGAATGGTCTGCGGTCAAACGACATTATTTACTCTGTGACACTTGATTCGAATTGACTTGTAAACTATAAAAGAAATATACATAAAATATAAATAAAAAACAAGTGAAATATATAATTAAACCAATTTATAAAATACAT
Organism: Phoebis sennae; assembly: GCA_001586405.1. Classification (NCBI taxonomy): domain Eukaryota; kingdom Metazoa; phylum Arthropoda; class Insecta; order Lepidoptera; family Pieridae; genus Phoebis; species Phoebis sennae. The sequence goes on from LQNK01000702.1 coordinate 46,569, forward strand.
ATTATTATTTAAGAAAAACAGCCCGACGGATGTATTTCTGAAAAAATCGATATTTACTTATCGCCTCTTTTTTAACCGACTTTAAAAAAGGATCAAAGCTTCTCAATTCGGCCGTATTTTTAATGTAACTGCATAATATAATATCCCCGGCTTTTCTTTTAAAAATACTGGACCGAATTTAAAAATTCTTTCACCATTCAAAAGCTACATTATCCACGAGTAACATAGGCTATATTTAAAGATTCTCCATACGAAATCATTCATCCAAATCGGTCCTGTAGTTTCGGAGCCAATGTAATACAAACAAACAAACAAATATTTTCTCTTTATAATATTAGTAAAGATTATGCTACGGGAGTAAAGCCGCGTGGATCAGGTAGTACTTAATAATTAATATAATAATAATATTCTTTTATCAAAGCTCTAAAATTACACTCAACTAGTTATCCATAAATTGTAACATTAGAATTAGAGTCAGTTTAAGCGAATCCCTGTAAGTCTGTGGTATCCCACAATCCGATATCATTTACATTGCTAATGTATTCCGAGACTCGCTTCACAAGACAGGCTATACATAAAATATATTTAGATTTCAATATAATGTACGAAATGAAATGAAATACAATACAATATTACACACAAACATAAGCATAGAAAAAGTAATTATAAAAAACTTAAAATAAAGGAAAGAGTGCAAATGGCGGTCTTAACGCTAAATAGCATTTTCTTCCAGGCAACCACTTTATATACTAAGACCTAATAACTTATATAATCCTACTAGTTGCGTACACGCACTATATATACAGCGCACGCGTAAATATTTTTTTAATGAAACGCCACATCTTAAAAGATAAATGACAAATGGACTGCGACCGAAGACTCGAGTGACGCCGAAAAGCAAATACAAAAATGTTCATCTAGTTTAACACAACACATCACGAGGGCTTAAAAATTTTCAAATTTCACGCACACAGATGCAGTATGAGTAGTTAGCGTCACTCGAGTCTTCAGAACATCTGCCTTTTATTCTCTAATCAGTGTGTTACACCTAGTGAAGTGAAGGATGCGGTGTGCTTGATGTTAAGTGACTAACCGCAGCCCATGAACATCTACAACATCAAGCGTTGCAGATGCCTGCCGGTTCGAAGGAAGGGGAGGGGAAACGGAGAGGCTTAATGATGGGAAATTGGGAGAGGAGAAAAACAGGTCTCCGGGCCCCGCTCACCATATGAAACATAGAGCAATACTGCTCCATGCCGATCTTCTGCTGGGGGGTGGTAATTACACCGAGGCGAGCTTGGCCTGATCATGGATTGCTCGGCTCCCACTCTTCTATTGCTGAAGGTGTTATGCAGCAGAATTACCCTCTGTTGCCTCTTAATGAACCCACGAGTAGAAATGGAGTGGCCACACAAAATCTCTAGTCCCAATGTATAAAAACCTTGCATAATTTTATACCTATTTCCGTACATTTTTATGTCGTTTTTAAGACTTAAGTTTTTAGTCATCCCTCATACCAAGATATTTTAAAATTCACCCTCGAAAGGGATTCGTTACAAAGAAAAAGTTGAGACGTTCATTATTTTTGCAAACCGTGACAATTTCTGACAGTCTGAAGATTTTTAAATATTCAATGAGAGTTGTATCTTAGTAATTTAGATTTCTCTGATCCATTAATATGAGAAGCATGGTAGTAACTGACATTAAATGTAATTATTAATTTAAAATATTGAATTTTAATTGTGGAGGATGGTATTATTCCTCCAACGAAAATCGAGTATCCTCGAGCAGTCCGAACCACAGGACTGGCCGGCCGTTAGGCCCCGAGGATTGATGTGTGGTATATATGCTTAGATGCGAAAACATTTCAACATTGTGATTTAGGAATGGTGACGTCGTCGTGACGACACAGAATGCTTAATTGTAATTTTGCACGCCGTAATTGTCAGAATACTCGTATGTACATACCTATTATTACTCAGATGTGTATCAAATAAAAGGTGTTGATTTATGCAGTACAACACGAGGTCTAGCTCGGAGTGAGCCGCTAGTATATAAGGTGCTAAATATGTGCGTTTCATTCGTTTACAGGACATTCAGAACGTGTCCCTAAACACGTAAAAAATAATGAAAAGGGTCGGCGAGGCTATGACTTATTTTTTTAACTTCATGTTCACGTGACGTATCAGCTGGCCGGCAACGCGGGTCAATTAACGATTAAAAAAAGTTGAGAGCGAAGAACGTAAATCATTAGTAAACGAGATCAAGAGCGGGATATTGGTAGAAGAAGCGAGATAAAAGATACTGTGGTGAAAAAAACGTCGACAAAAAAGTTCAATAAATAAATAACATTAAATTAACAAAGACTCGCCGACCCTTTTCATTATTTACGGGTTTAGGTACACGATCTGAATGTCCTGTGAACAAATGAAACGCTAGCTATGTAACACCTTATAATAAATAATAATAATAAAAATTCTTTATTGTACTTTTAAAAATAAAGAAAAAGGATAACAAACAGAGCAGCAGTTAGGAGAATTACAAAAGGCGGCCTTATAGCTAACAAGCTATCTCTACCAGACAACCACAAAAGTAGAGGAAAGCTGTGTCAGAGGAGAAAAATGGGTGGCGTACAATAAGAAATTTGTGAAAAATAAAACAAATGTTAATAATGACAAAATGAATAGACAAAACAGGTTACATATAATTAATTTAAATAAAATACAGTACAGTAAATGAATATACTAATATATATAATTATAGCCAATTTATTATAAATACATATATATATATATATATATACATATATAATACAAATATATGCAATATAAATAAATACGCAAATAAATATATAATAAATAGAATAAGAATAGTGCTAGCTTAGTTGCCATTAATAGAGCTGTAATGTTGCTTTAGCCTAGTTTTAAAGACAGCCAGGCTTTGAGCTCGCCTAACCGTTTCAGGTAAAGCGTTCCATAATTTTATTGCAGTTATGGTGAAGGATGAGTGAAAGAACTTAGAGTGATGGGAAGGTACAGAGAGAGTTAGATTGTGGGAAGACCGTAGAGTAAGGGAGTGGCTAGAGGAAAGGTAGGTAAAGTTTTCTTTCAGATAGGGAGGGGTTTTAGGATCGAACAGTACACAGTATAGCAAATGAAGAATGTGGGTATTCCGGCGAAAACGTATAGGGAACCACTTGAGCCTATCACGGAATTCAGAAATGTGGTCATACTTGCGCAAGCCAAATATGAATCTAATGCACAGATTTTGTAGGCGCTCAAGGGTGTTCAACTGATTTTCGTTTAGGTCGGGATAGCATGCGTCTGCGTAATCTAGGATCGGTAGGAGTAGGGACTGTGCAAGCGTAATTTTAGTAGGAATTGGTAATACATTACGGAGACGCCTGAGAGACGCAGCGACACCAAAGATTTTTTTACGTACAGCATTCAATTGGTGTGTCCAGGAGAGAGTCTGATCCATGTAAATGCCGAGGTTCTTTACGACGGAACAATAGGGTAGGACACAATTCAGGACTTCAACATTTGGGACCAACGTCCAGTCTAATCTCGATATTAGTTGCGAGCTACCAATTAGAATTACCTGGGTCTTGGAAGGATTCAAGCGTAAACCAAAATTATTACTCCATTCTACTACAGACTTCAGATCGTTATTCATTTGTGTCACTGCGTTGGGTATCTCCGTAGGGGAAGCTTGTGTGTAAATTTGTAAATCGTCTGCATACATATGGTAGAGAGAAGATATATTTTGAGAGATAGAATTGATAAAAATTGAAAACAGGAGTGGTGACAACACGCTACCTTGAGGCACGCCGACAAAGACATGGGACCAGGAGGACATTGAATCGTCTACCTTTATGCGGTGTCGACGGCCTTCTAGAAAACTCCGGAACCAGTCAACAACTGCTGGAGATATGTTAAGAGAACTAAGCAAACTCAACAGTATGTCATGATCAACGTTATTAAAGGCATTGCTGAAGTCCAGCAATGTGAGCAATGTGAGTTGCCTATTGTCCATCCCACGACGAATATCATCGGTAATTTTGACTAGAGCAGAGACCGTGCTATGACCGGGACGGAAACCGGATTGACAGGAATTAAATAGATTATGTTTGTTCATATGAGAACAAAGTTGTCCTTGCACCAATCGTTCAAGAACTTTGGATAAAAAGGGTAATATGGAGATGGGGCGATACTCGGAAAAGGAGGTTGGCTTAGGTGTTTTCGGTACAGGAATGAGATAGGCGTCTTTCCAAGCAGAAGGAAATACACGTGAGGAGATTGAAAAATTTAGGATAAAGGTAAGGACTGGAGCAATGATATCAAGGATGGGGACTATCATATCCCGGCCAATACAGTCTGTACCGAGAGCCTTCGATGAGATGGACATAATGTTCTTCTTAACATCACAGACAGAAAATTGACAGAAAGTGAACGGTGAGATATTCGGAGTTGATATAGCTGAAAGAAGAGTTAAAGTACGAGTTTTTACGTTAGCATCAAAAGTATGGGAAGAGTTAGAGAAATGCTGATTCAAAGCGTCGAAGTTAATATCAGAAGCCAAATTATTAGATGATTTTCCAACTCCGATAGACTTATAAATACATTTAATTGTAAAGTCGGTTAAAGTTCGAAGCGCTCGTTAATATTGTTGACATAATTATACCCGATCGATATTTCCATGTATAGCGGGAATGTACACAAATGCGCAGTTTTATATGCAGGGAACGTTGGCAAAAATTATTAAGTTTCCATTTTTAGTAAATGTTAAAGGTTATTCTGAAAAGTCTATAAGAACGGGAGATTTTACCCCGTGTGGCGACGGATTAGAATACGTGTGTCGCTACCCCATTTCTACCTGTGGGTGTCGTAAAAGGCGATAGAGGATAATTCTGCATAACATCTTCTATATCATAGCTACAAAAGAGTGGAAGCCGAGCATTGCACGATTGAGCCAAGCTCGCACTCGGTGTAAGTACCACCAGCAGAAGACCGGATCAAGAAGATAAGTAAAATAAATATTCCGAACATATAACGAAAACCAATGCTGGCTGTATGCATACGACCAATGTAAATTCGTCTTTATAGTATGAAGAAAATGCTAAAGTGGAGCGTATTGAAAGCCCCGTTGTGTAAAGTTGCTGCAGTTAATATTGTTGACATAATTATACAAGATCGATACGAAGTGTGCAATTACGCGATACTAGTCGCGCCCCGCGGTTTCACTCGCTTTACTTCTGATTCCGTGGCAACTCCGGGGTTAAAAGTAGCCTATATATTCTGAACCCTTACCTATATGTATACTAAGTTTCATCATAATCGGTTCATTAGTTTTTAACATACATACATAAAAACTATTTATTATTTTATTTACTTACCTCCCAGTTTGCATAAAACGAATTATCATTCGATGAAACGAATCAAATCAAATCAAAATTTATTGTGATTCACAGGTTACAAGTTGTTACAAAAAGAAATACCTCTGTGATCTGCCTAGTGGCGTACAATTATATCTTAGTATATTAATTCTCTTAATTCTCTCTCTTTGATAATCAAAATTATACAATATAAATTTCTATAATAAATAATAATAATAAATTAAAAGATGTCAATTATGTCATATCTAATGTCAAATCAATAGAGAATGATTATTTTTTTTATGAACGCATTGAAACATTTGCTCACAAATATAAGAAATGAGTGGTTACGATAGTTCATCACTCGGAGGGGAAATTACTGCTTTTAGCCGACAAAGGAAATCATTTGAGCTGACATTGTATATCTAACGTTCTTGTGAATGGATAATTAAGTATTTGGTAAAATATTCTTAGTGCTTCTATGTAACGATTCACATAATAAGGTAAATGACTCTTTTTTATTTGGTCTTAAATGATTGATTGATCTTGAAAAGTGCAAAAATATATACATATTATAATATTTTTTGGCCCCCAAATACCCGAAAAAATGCAATTTAAAATTAAGGAATTTCTGAAGGAGTGAAAACTCTAGCGGTCATGATGCTATGCTATGCTATGCACTTGATTGAAACAAATATTTGACAAGCAAAGTCAAATATAGTTGCTGAATTTTTGAAATGGGTTACAAGATTAAATCATAAATTACCTACTATATAACTGTCTCCATCGCATCTCCCCGTCTAACTCCATACAATCTATGCAAGAAATTTAAGCAAAAATGGATAAATAAGACGTATCCTCAACTTTTAGAATAGAATAGAAAATTTTTATTCAACATAAATACACAACCAAAATCATTAGACATCAGCTCAAATAGGAAATACACAATACACAATACACAAATCACAATACAGAAGGCGCAGTTAAACATATAGGTTATAAAGTATTGTTGATGTAGTTATACTACATATACAATATTGGACAGAATCAATACATAGACAAAATGAATACTTAAATAAAATTACAACGGACACAGTATAATTAAGTGACAGGTAATAGAAGAATGTCGAGATACACTGGGACCGAGCAACTTATACATGTGGTTATGAAAGTATGGAATGGGGTATTCCACTCAGCAAATGCTACACTCTAGTGTAGCAGACTTTTGACGAAACATTGCAAAATTATTCTTTTGAGAAGTTTTATCAGATCTTTTGAATTATAGTTCCGTTAAACAATACAGAATGTTTATATTTTTATGAACGCATTGAAACATTTGCTCACAAACATAAGGGATGAACGATTACGATCGATCATCACTAATTAGAGGGGAAATCACTGCTTTTAGTCGACAAAGGAAATCATTTGAGCTGACATTGTATATCTAACGTTCTTGTAAATGGATAATTAAGTATTTGGTAAAATATTCTTAGTGCTTCTTTATTACGACTCACATAATTCAGATAAACCTTCTTCTTGAATCACTATCTATTAAAAACAACCGAATTAAACTCCGTTGCGTAGTTTTAAAGATTTAAGCATATAAACGGACATAGGGACAAAAAAGCGACTTTGTTTTATACTACGTAGTGATAATGATAAATCTCTTTCGTCTTATTGATATTGTGTTTGACTTTAATAAACATGAATTTTATTTTGACTTTTATTATATCAATTATTTTAACATTCATTATATATATAAACGCATCTTAAAATATGTAATTAATTCTAAATTGTAAATCATGGAAAAATGCACGCTATGTATTGGCTAAACATGTGGACCCAAGTACTTTAAGACCTTTGTATACTGTCCATGTACTAAGCAAATAAATTTATTATTTTTTTTGTTATATGAAGTATTATATGCATTTGCATGCCTCTTGGCTGAATACAGCTAGATTTATTGTATTTCCACCATTGACACCTATATTCGCAAATAAAAATATTTCATTTCATTTCATATATAAGGTGTTTCATAGCTAGCGTTTCATATTTTTACAGGACATTCAGAACATGTTCCTAAACACGTAAAAATAATGAAAAGGGTGGACGAGGTTTTGTTGATTTAATATGATGTATTTATTGAGTTATATAATGAAGTATTCTCTACATTTCCCGAATATCTAACAAAAGCGCTGGAAATGAGCGATTATGATCGTTCATCACTTGAAGGAGAAATCGTTGCTTTTAGCCGACAAAAGAATCCACCATTTTGCTGAAATTGTGTTTCTAACGTTTTCTTGTGAATGATAATCGTATTAATACTTACTTTATTATAAATTGACTGTGTTTTTGGATGGTTTTGAGTATTACGTCGCAAATACTGATCGGATTTTAATGATATTATACTAACACTATCAGTATAACCTTAAACATAAATAATAATAATAATAAATAATTTATTGATTCCATTTACATAAGTTCAAATCAATATGACCCAGGTTCCCAATATAGTGTACACTGTTTTTCAGGAACCAGTGTCTCAAAAAAAAAAACAATTACACTTTACATTATGCATTACAGAAATCTAAAATATTTGCAAATCCAAACATAAACAGAATTTATTTATTTGTATTATAATTGCGTTGAGATTGCGCTGACCTCCGTGCTAGTCATAGACGGTGTTACGGCAGATCAGTCATTCTCGTCTACAAAATACGTATGATAGCTGAATCCCTGTGAGATTAACAGCCATTTTCAATAATGTATCAAAGATAGATTGTTATTCCAGATTATATGACGTAAGATTGACAAAAGTCATAGCAAAGGCTATCCGTCGACATCATATTGAAATCAAAGTAAGTGCAAATAGATAGATTTGTCTGACTTTAGTAAGCGAAACAAGGGATTAATATTGAAAACGGCCGTAAGCTAGTAAAAGTATTACAGTATAATTAAACAAAAGATAAAAGGAAAATTCTTACTAAAAGTATAACTAATAATATTTTTGTTACCTTATTTGTTCTATATATAATTTGATACTTTTGTATTATTTTCGTATTTTTTAGGATAGTATTATATTATCTGTGCTAACAATATTTACCCCAAAATAAATTTTTGACTCGAGCGAAGCTGTAGGTGGAACATATTCAATAAAAAACTTCAATTACGTAAAAACCATTATAACATAGGCATACAAAATACACGGAAAATGAATTTCTCCATATAAAAGGTTTTGTTTGGTTACGAACCCCTCAAATATTATGTATGTTTAAGATCATTGTAATTAATTTGGGTATTCGGAAGGGAAAGCGTTACGTCAATATAAGGTTTTGTACATTTGTAAATGGTTTAGATTGCTTTGAAAAACTTAAAAAGTATGATTTATTTCTTGAATATAAGATGTAATTTCTGCGTTTTAAACATTGATGTTATAAACCAATAGGGTTTTTATGTTGTTTCAAACGATATATTAGTTACATAATATAAATAGGTTAAGCCGTGTGGTGACGGGTTAGAATACATGTGTCGCCACCCCATTTCTACCCGTGAGTGTCGTAAGAGGCGGCATAACATCTTCAGCAATAAGAGAATGGGAGCCGAGTATTGCACGATTTGGCCAAGGTCGCACCGGAGTAATTACCAACCCCCAGCAGAAGACCGGTGTGAAGCAGTATTGCACTGTGTGCAGTACGGTGAACGGGTGCCCGAAGGCTTGTATTCACGACTCATTTCTTTCGCATCCTGTTCTATTCCTCTTCCAATATCCCATCATTAATCCTCTCCCTATCCAGCCCCCTTTTTAGAGCTGACAAGGTAACTGCGACACTTTGCTGTTGAAAATGTTTATGGGCTGCGGTCAGTCACTTAACATCAGGTGAACCGCATCTTTTGCTTGTTATAGCATAAAAAAGTGGTTCACCAGATTGTGTCGCAAATGCCTTGAAGGAAGAGGAGGGCATACATGCTTAAAGACATTTATTTCCCATAAAGAATACAAAAATGTATTCACTAATGTGAGAACACTAAAATTATTGGCGGATAGCACTTTTACTTTTTAAGGAAAAGATGAATGAATCCTCTATAAATGATGGGAATTTGGCAGAGTTCACTGGCCTGCTGTAGCAAAAAAAAAGTTTATCCTAGTAATTTTAAATTAAGTACAACTTACCCATGTTTAGGTCCGACGTGGTTGCGGTTAAGTTGTCAAGTTAGGGATAAAGTTCTGCACGCGGTGCACTTTACACTTTACACTTATTTTATCACTTTCACTTATTCCAGATAATGTGTTATAGCTTTTAAAATTTCTGTGAAAACATACAAAAATTAAAATACTTTTGTTACATCTACAAAAGGATAAACAAAAACAGTTTATAATAATTATTTTGGAAAATAATATATTCTGACAACCCGATTGGCGAAGTGGGTACAGCAACGGTCTATTGCGCCGGAGGGTGTGGGTTCGATCCCCACGAGCAGAAAATTATGATGTGATGAACATTGTAATTGTCTACTTTATCTATTTTAATATATCTATAGTAAGTATGTATTTATTTCCAAAAAATAAAGTGTAAGTATATTTAAGTACGTCTATCAGTTATCTATCTTCCATAAGCTTTGCTTAGTTTGGGGCTAGATGGCGTTGTGTTAAATGTCCATTGAAAAAGTGCAAAAATCCTACTAATATTATAAATGCGAAAATTTCTATGTGTGTCTCTTTCCCGCAAAAACTACTAAACCTATGATAAAACTTAGCATACACATAGGTAATGGTTCAGAATAACATATAGGCTTTAATCCCATAGTTGTGGGATCAGAAGTTACACGAGTGAAACCACGGGTTGCGGCTAGTAATGCATACGAGTAAACATTGGATATTTGCCAGTAATAAGTGGTATATTCAAACCTTACGTACGTTCAACGATGCAGCCCGCTGAGATCCATCGCCTTAATTACTATTGGTTATTAGTAAATGGATATTTCTCTATTTATCTATTTTTGTATGTTTAGTTAAGTTTAATTATTTATATTGTTGACAAAAAACTAATTTTCTTTTTTTCTTTATTTATTTGAACCTCATGCATTCAAAACACATCTGAAACAATTTATCCTAAATGATATGTAAAATAATAATAATAGCTCCCCTGACCGATTTCGGCCATGGTGGCCAATCTCAACAGAGACTAGCCAGCTGCTTAGGAGATATTATAGTGCACTAGTGTACGCGCAAACACAGGTGCAGTCTCTTTTCCTTTACTCTCATAACCCGATGGAGGCAGACCGACACTCGCGGGGAGAGATCAGGCGCAGGACCGACGGCTTTACGTGCTCTCATAGGCATAGGTGTTCCAACACCGCCAACTTCCAGACGCAGGGCTGTTACTAAGATTTCTTTGTCAGATAAATGCCCCATCTGGGCACCCAACCCGGAACCCCTCAATCTGTAGTCAAAGATGCCACCACTAAACTAACGAGACAATCAAATATATAGATATGTAAAATATTTTGAATGCATTGTTGGATACTGTCAGCTGTGTGGCTCTAATGAACTAATTTTAATTTCAAACTGTTATTTTAAGTTCTCATGTAAGTGATCTTATCTTTTTGAAAATAAAGTTCTTTAAACATAACTAGCTGAGTTTCACCCACGTATATACAGGGTGTCCCGCAATGAGTAAAGCATCTCTTAGGGAAAGATAGCTGAGCTCATAATCTATCAAAAAACTCAATATATGTCTTAAGAAAATATTACTGTTTTTGAGATATTGAGGATTTTGTAGTTTTTTCAAAAATTTTGACTTTGCCTAATGTTTTGTATTACTGTGGCCGTAATTCTTATTTGTTTTTCATAATTTTTTTACTAAGTTTTCTGTATGAGTTGCTAGCTTGGAGACAGGCATTGCATACTAATAGAAATATCAAACAACGGAAGAACAAAATATTTATTTCAAGTTTACCATTGGGTAAAATTTTGAAGTCAGATTTGATAGTCTGTGGTTTAAAAAAAATTACTACTCGAAGTCTTTCAGTGAACTTAAAAACTTCTACATTTAATAAATATTTAAAAATGGTATAAAACTTAGCGTTTTTCCTTAAAGCAAAAAAAATTGCAATTTGAATTCGATTTGAGACTGATTTAATGAAACGTCCAAGATAATATTTAGTATGAAATGTTTTTTATAGGAAAAATAATATAACATTTCATTATCGGTCAATAATTATAAGAATACTAGCTTTCCGCCCGCGGCTTCGCTCGCGTGGACCCGGCAATTCGAATTTTTCTCACCTTTTAAACCTTCCCTAGACCTCCACGAATAATTCAAGACCAAGATAAGATAAATCCGTTCAGCTGTTTTCGAGTTTTAGCGAGACTAACGAACAGCAATTCATTTTTATATATATAGATATATAATAAATGCTTTAAATAAACTTGTGGAACCAACTCCCAAAGTATTTTGATTCAAAACGTACACAAAGTGTTAGTAGGTCGAGAGGACGTGGAGTGTTATTTTTCCATTATTTTAGCACTCTAATGAGAAACTAGAATTTGTCATAAAGTTTTTAAAATATGGCGCTAGAAAATTAATTTTGATAAATATTAATAACCTCACAGGTGAATAATATTATGACTGACATCTTTATTGAAAAGAGTAACTATCGAGTTTCTTGGTATCTTCTCGATAGAATTGACTTTCCGAACCGGTGGTAACTTAAAAAAAATGACTAGTCATAAGTACTTTGTAAAAAGTTTACATGAATAAAAATATTTTCTATTCCATTATATTCTATTAACAAAAACTTCTGTAAATAAACGGGTTGACGGTTATACCCACAGCTTCACTAGAAATTTAAATAAACAGTCTTAAACTAACAAATATTAAACTTATTTCAATTCAATAAAAATACATGTAAAATATTTGTAATAAAAAATATTTAATTTCATTCCATTTCATACTTTTTAAATGATTTTAAACGCGGTTTATTATACACTAGCTGCGCACCAGGGCTTCGCTCCCGTGGGAATATCGGGATGATATAGCCTATAGCCTTCCTCGATAAATGGGCTATCTAACACTAAAACAATTTTTCGAATCGAACTAGTGCGTTTGCAATGTAAGTGGAAAAAAAATATTTAACGACATGACATTAGAAACCTCAAAAATAACAGTATTTCTCCACTATTTAATGAATGTTAACATACATAAAAACCTTGCTCTGTGTAGTGATATTAAATAACCTCCTCCTTTTTTTTGTAAGTCGGTTAATGATAGAAATTTTATTTTAACCCAAGAAAAGTCTCGGGTATTAAAATTTACTTAATTTATTAGAAGAGACAGACATACAAGAGTAAGTTTCGCATTTATAATATTAGTGTGTAATATAATATTGATAAGGATAGATTCACAATTTAACGCAAGCAAAACCGCGGGTCGAAGCTAGTGTTCAAAGTTTTCGGTCCTTTGGAAGTAGGTCGAGAGCAGACTGAGCGCTCCTGTTTCATTATTTTTTTACCTCTCTAATGAGAAACTACAGTTTGTCATAATTTTAGTTTATTTCGTTGCTTTTAAAGAAGCAATTATACGTGTTGTGACTGGGTAGAATACGTGTGTCGCCACCCCATTTCTACCCGTGGGTGTCGTAAGGCGACAGAGGGTAATTCTGCTAACATCTTCAGAAATAAAAGGGTGGGAACGAACATTGCACGATTAGGCCAAGATTGCACCAGTAAAATTAGAACCCCCCAGCAGAAGATCAGCGTGAAGCAGTATTGCTGCATTCCCATCCCACTCCTCTACCATTCTGTTCTTCTCCTCTTCCAATTTCCTATCAATAATGCTCTCCTTATCCCCTCCCCTTCCATTTTGCGCACGCGGCATCTGAGACACTTTGCTGTTGCAGATGTTCATGGGCTGCGGTCAGTCACTTAACATCAGGTGAACCGCGTGCTCCACTTGCCTGCTATAGCATAAAATAAAAAATACAGGATGTAACATAGAATGGATAATATGGAGATGGAGGACTTTATGACGGTTCATAAAAATCTTTCCGAGCGAAACGAGGTTCCAGAGTCGAGTCGAGTGCCCGGGCGGTGGTATGTTTGTATGTAAGTATGAAAAACTGTATCCGATAATAACTTGAGTATCGTTTATCCGATCTTGATAAAATTTCATAGTTTGGATAAAAGAAATTTTGAGTTCGAAGATGAGTGGCATCGGTGGGGGGTAACGAAGTTAAGGGGGTGAAATAGGCAAATGTTTGATATTTGTCCGAGGATCGCTCTAGATTGTTTTTACGAAAATAGTATAGATAAAGAAAAATCGGTGGGGGCCAACGATAGTGGGGGAGGGGGCAATATGCGAATTTCACATGAAAATAGCAGAGTGTGGTATCAAATGAAACTTTATACATCACGAAGGTCTAACTCAAAGCGAGCTAGTTTAAAATAAATAGCCAGTAAATAAATAGTTATGTAAATACACTAAAGTATGCAATAACTATAATAGTTTGAAACAACAATAAAACTAAATTGCTATGTTCGTAATACGTTTTTATTGCTGGCGGTATGTATAACAATTTTAAGCAAACTAACCACTCGCGACTTCGTACGTTTAAACCAATTGATTTATTTATTTACTAGCTTTCCGCCCGCGGCTTCGCACGCGTGGGCTACTAATTTCTGTATTTTTTAGAGGTGCACGACAAAACTTTAGAAAAATGACGGTCGCAGAACCGCTCATAGTTATATGCGCATGTCTATAGTGCTTTTTATAATTTTATATGGAAATAGGTTTCACCAAAATCTCACAGTGCGCGCGCCTCTTCCAAATACAGAAAGTTGCAGCACACGCGAGCGAAGCCGCGGGCGGAGAGTTATATATTTTGTGAAGGTTTTTGAAAATTTATTGAGTGTTTTTACCGTATCTATACGTAAAGAGTATAAAAAGACATGACCGCAAGTCAACCAAAATCTCACATTGTCACGTGGTATGACATTTTCACGACTTTAGAAGCATATATCTAAAAAAATATTTAATTTAGCAAAAAACGCATTTAGAAACCTTTATTTCATTTTTAAAGACCTATCTAATGACATCAAATTTAAAGATGTATTCGCGAATTTATTTTTTTACCCTCCGTTTACATGTATGGAGAGCCACCCCTAAAATTATTTTTTTCAAATAAAATATAGCCTTATAGGCTATATTTTATTATTTGCACCTAATATTGATCTGTCAGCATGTAAAATTTTATCAAAAACTGCCCAGTGGTTATTACGTGATTGACGCACATACAAACAGATAAACAGACAAACAAACAAACAGATAAACAGACGAACAGAAAAAAAATTCTAACCATGGTTTTAGTATCTATAGAACATACACGTTGCATATCAATTGCTCTTTTTGAAAAATATTCTATGCACAGAAATGGTTCGGTTACTGTTTTATTTATTATTTATTTATTTATTTATTATTTTTATTATTTAAACTCTTTATTTGTACAATAAATAGTGAAACAAAGATACAAAGAAATACTATCTAAAATAAAAGTAATTGTACAATTAGGCGGATTTATTTATTTATTTATCATTCGTTACATTTATTAAAATAATGTCTATTAAATATTTTAAATTTATTAATATTTTAACACTACTACTTAATATAAATTAGAAAATATGGTTTTGTGCCAATTGCGTCGCAATTACTGAAGGGATATTGATGAAATTCAGTGTAAAAAAAAGCTGTTACCTAAATTGAATTTACCAAAAGAAGCCGGTGGTAGCTAGTCATTCACATAATAAACTAGCTGAGCTCCGCGGTTTCACCCGCGTATACATCCCGTTCCTGTTGAATTTTCCTAACTAGCCTATGACATGTCTGGGATCTCAAACAAAATTCCGATTTGATTGAAATTCCTGTAGTTTCGGAGACTATTCAAAACAAACAAACAGATCTTTCCTCTTTGTAATATTAGTTAATAGCTCATTCAAAAGCATGAATAAAGAAAAGAAAGGTTGAATTTAAGGTCAATGTGAATAGGCATTACATTAACGGCCATTTTCAATAATGTATCGATGGTTATGGATAGATTGTTATGTCAAATTATATGGCAGTAGATAGACAAAAGTCATAGCAAATGTATCCGTCGTTAGGATATTGAAATCAAAGTAAGTGCAAATAGATAGATTTGACCTGACTTTAGTAAGCAAAACAAGGGATAGATAGAATATTGAAAACGGCCGTAAGTGTGTTCCATCCTCAACCGAGTTAACACTTTCCACCAGGTGGAACTATGGTCAAACATTTCTTTATAGCGGTATAAAAATAAATAAATAGTTGGTATTGTCGATAAATCAATAATACCGGCGCGTGCTATTACACGAGCAGTTTCATTTCCGCTAGTTATGGACAATTTTATTGCTTGCAATACACGGACATAGCTCTACTGAAGTACGCAGTTCTATTAACTTTTATTTAAAGTCAAACACATTTTTAACCGACTTTAAAAAAAGGAGGAGGTTATCAATTCGACCGTATTTTTTACGTATGTTACTGCATATCTCCGGCATTTATGGACAGATTTGGAAAATTATTTTTGCATTCGAAAGAGTAGAGTTCCACTCAGGTCCCATAGAAATTTGGTTCAAGTCTGATCATCCATGTGGAGGATATTCCAGGGAACTCCTCGAAAATCAACGGAATATGGTTAAGGTTTAATAACAGCTCTGTGGTTAAGGTTTAATGATAATAAATAATAATAAATAAAATTTTTATTTTCCTCACACTTATATACAAACATTAAATATAAATATTAATAGTACACTTTTTTGACTCTATAATTAGTGTGAGGACTGGTGTCTGAAATGGGCGTAAGCCTGTAGTACAGATCACCAGGCACTCACCCTGTACAACCAAGAAAGATTACAAGTAGTACAATTTATTGTAAATTTAGGTCTAGGCGTGATGAAGAAAACTAGATTTACAAATAGTAATAAAAGTTAAACAATATAAAAAATAAGAAAATTAATTATAAGCCCCTAATAAATTAAGCATGCATGTAGATTTAAATGAATCGTAAAATAAATTTCTAAATAGATGTGTGTGTATGTGTGTGTATAGGAGTTATTTGATTGTATGAAGTAACTGTTCCGTAGATTCGTAATCTAAGCTTATTAGCCATCTAGTCGAAACTCTTTTACAAGAGGATTTAGTAAGAGGATAAATTGCAAGTAAACCATTTAGTTTATTATACAAATGCGCACCTTGAAAGCAAAAGAAACGACGAGAAAAAGAGGTATTTAAAACGTATTGATCACAGACTCATCAGTTCTGCGCTTAGATTTGTAGTTGAGTGGATCATACGCAAGCATGGTATGTTGTTTTAGAACCGTGTGAAGAATAAATAATTGGCGAACCGTTAGCACTATATAGCACCGTTAGCACTATATGTGATGTATATATCAACTGAATTGTGACTAGATGATGTGATTACCGTTCACAGGACACTCAAAAGGGATAAATAAAAATTTTCGAGGAAGTCGGTACTATTTTTTGGCGAAAATTTTTATTAATACATTGCAACCTAACATCTAGCTCGGAGTGAGCCACTAGTATTATAACAAAGGTAAGAGTAAAATATAAAATTGTTAACAATAATGAGTTGAAATGACTTCATTACGCAAATACCAGGGTCTACGGTGTGTTTACGTTGGGTTTAAATGTTTGTGTTGGCTAACCTATTAGCAAATAACACATTATTTAAGGCAGAAAAAGGGCAGCAAAGTTATTTCCTCAGTCCTTTTTGGGTAAATTAAAAAGTAATAAAATTTAATAGCTTTATTTTAGAAAATATAACGAATTGCTTTTTTGTCCGTCTTCAAAAAGACGTAGGTTCTCAATTCGACGGTATTTTTTATGTATGTTACCGCATATCTCGGTATTTTTAGTCCAATTTGGAAGAAAATATTTTTGCTTTCAAAAGAGAAATGTGTGCTTGGTACTCGTGGTACTATATCTATTTTTTTACGTATGTTACCGCATATCTCCGACATTTAGGCACCGATTTGGAAAATTATTTTTGCATTCGAAATTTGGTTAAAGTCTGATCAGCCATATCTTCGTAATTCCCCCCACCGAATTCGCTCGTTTTTGCACTCAAAATTTTTCTCTTTCTATTCTAATTGCGTACTATATTTCATCAAAATCGGATAAGCCGAATTCCAGATATCGTCGGACAAACATATTTCTTTGTCACAAAAATACCAATAACATTTTTTTGGCCCAACCCGGAATCAAACCCGAAACCCCTCGATCTACAGTCAAAGATGCAACCACTAGACCAACGAAGCAATCCTTACTTACATACACACATACAATCGCCTATCTCGCTCGCTCAATTAGTATACAAAAGCCAAAAAGCAATCAACGTATATTAAAATGATGAACAAACCAAACCTTTAATCATGCACCGTTATGCGGAATATTTTAATTGAAAACCAAAACAATTTTAATAACAGTTTTCCCAATTGTAAATATAAGTGTTAAATCAGGTCATAAAGCTATGTGTACACAGTTCAGTACGCATATTATACACTAATATTATAAAAAACTTTGTTTGTTTGTTTGTAATGAGCTTAAAAAATTAGGTTTAAAAATGTGATATTAGTTCCTCTTGATGAAAGACTTAAAGATGACTTCAAACTCAGTGTAAAAATGATTTAAAACATGATTTGAATTTTTAACGGGTTTTAATCTATCTACACTATATTATAAAGAGAACTTTGTTTGTTTGTAATGATTAGGCTCAATAATTGCTGGACCGACTTTAAAAATTCGGATCGGGCTGAAATTTGATTTGAAAAGGATTTTGATCAAATCCAAAAGGATCAAGTCGGATCAAATTTTTCATTCTTACATACAAACATACATGATGAATTGACATTTGCATAGAAAGATGACAGAACTTGTTAAAACATGAAATCATAAAATATTGCCGACATAAATAAGATAAATGTGTAAAAATAAACAATAAATAATACAAAAGCTAGTTCCTAACAGCTTTCATAAATTTGAAAACGAACGCGAATAGTATTTCTAATTTATGAAAGTAACTTTTAAAAGAACTTTTTAATTGCGAGCATTATGCTAGCGCTAAAAACATTCGTTACAAATTAATTAAATTTGTATGAGATCTTTTCATTTTCATTCAGAGCTTTCTGTTTAAATATATTTCTAATTAGTGGTTATTAATTAAAATATAACAATATGTACACAAGTTGGGTGCAATGTACTTCACTTTTAATGAGATTAATTTTATTTGTACATTAATTTAGGTCCGTATTCATAGTTGTATCTCAAGTTTTAATTCGAGCTTAAAATAAAGATATTAAAAGTTGTCTAATATTTATCATCACTACATAGTATAAAACAAAGTTGCTTTCTCTATGTCCCTTTGTATGCTTAAATCTTTAAAACTACGTAACGGATTTTGAAGCGGTCTTGTTAAATAGATAGAGTAATTCAAGAGGAAGGTTTATATATAAGACTAGCTTTTGCCCGCGGCTTCGCACGCGTAGACTACAAAATTAACATAGTTGTTATAAAAATGATATTTTGAATTTAATTATAAGTATTTTAATTATACGCTCGTCTGTATAATTTTAAAATTCAATCGGAACCAATATTTTATATCAATGTTTTCTAAAAACTTAACAGTAACTTAATAGTCTCTAGGTCAGACAATTGCTAGGAAAGTATGTTCAGATTACATAAGGAATACTCATACAATAAATCAACTAAAAATAAAATAAAAATCTGAGATATATCTACCTAAACAAAATATGTATGTAGGTGCAATTTTTGTCCTATTCATCCTCCCTATGTTCCCTAAAGAAATAATAATAGAACGAAATTGAGACTTATGACAAAACAAAAAAAAATATTCCGGCCTCCGGCCCCCGGCCCCTGGACCCCGGCCCCCGGCTCCCGGCTCCCGGTCTCCGGGTCCCCTAGGTTTGAATAAACGGTAATCTTGTTAAAGACACAGAGTCACATGTAAAGTAAGAAATTCAATACATAAATATTGGTTTGCTTTTGGTATCCCACATATCCCTTAAAATAGTATTACCTTGATAATATTACTGAACCAAACTAATGGACATTTCT
>LQNK01000703.1:0-15124 GCA_001586405.1 Phoebis sennae
AGAACTGATTAGTAATATAAATGCGCCACAACAATAGGTATAATGCATTCTTAGGGGCTTTTTAGAGAAAAATAGTGTTTCACGGAATGTTCTATGTTCTTTTATACAGCTACTTTTTGCTCCTTGGGTTGAAACTTGTAAGTCTTCATAATCAAAAGATACACTTTAGCCTATCGTTCTGAAACAAAAATCTTTCTGACATGTTAAATGTAATTGCGGGTTAAGTAAAAGGGGATATCGAAAAGGGTATTTTTTATATTGCCACAATAATTTTATTGAACTGGTTGTTGTTATTGGTTAGAAAAAAACATCAGCCTAAAATACGAAAAAATATAGTCAGAATGCCAGGAAAAGGAGTTCGTAAATGACATCGTACAAACTTGGAACAAGGGCGTGATGTGAAATACAAATGATACGAAAAAAATAAATACTTATCACGTGCGTGCGAGAGACATATTATGTAATGGAAAAGCAACTCGAACAAGTGGTTCATATCTCCCAAAGGAAAGCATGACTACAGTGTAAATGATATATCTCAGTATTATATAATATTATGAGTCGTGTTTTCTTCAACACTGTGTTCTAAATGTAGAATCCTTTGTAAACAGTCTTCTTTATCACAAAGAACTTGTCATCGTTTAACTTTTGACAAACGTTTCTCACATTTTCTTTCTCAACTCACACAGAACACAAGGTTACACGAACAAGTAAAACAAAATACCGTTTTTCAGTTGGGCCAGTGGGTATTGTGATTAATTATGAAAGATGTTTTTCTGAGTATTTTTTTGATTATTATTTCAGCGTGTGCTGAATACATAATAGCGGCTCCATTAATTTCTGTTTTGTTTTAGTGTTTGCTTTCTATAGTTTCTAATACGTTATGTGATGAGATCATAATATAATCAAGTTATATACAATTTGATTAATTTGTTGTAATTAGTAATGCAAAAGCGAAGTACGCACGAACAAGCGAGTAGTTATAGTACTAAGCTTCGTTATGTGCAAAGCTCTTCAAAAGCAATACACGTCATGACTCGTGAAACCTATAAATTATTATCAATTATTATAATAATTGCAAAATGATGCAAATCGAGTAATTTTAAGTAAGGTAGATAGGTACATATTTTATTAGTCAAAATTTTATTTCTTTTAATTTTGGAATAATTATACTTATCAAAAATTACATCAGGCGCTGTATGTAAACCAAGTGTGCGTTTGTGAAACTGAGAACATATTATGTTGTATTCTGTAGGCCCATAATAATGAATCTTATCCAAATACAATTTTGTTAAATTTCTATTTGTGGTTGGAAAATTTTAGTTAGAGTTCGTCAATGTAATGTGTCAGTTTTTCTTTACTAGTTACTACTAGCACTGGATATTTATCATTGCGGTCCACTATGAAGTCGCGGGTGGAAGGCTAAGCTCAGTAATAAATGTTATTTTTATTTATTTCATTTTATTTTTTATTATTTTACAAGAACAAGTAAAACAGTATTTAAGATCTTAAGTTAAGAGTGTAGTAGCCAAAAAGTCTTCATTAGTCTGGGGTTGCTATTATAAATGCATTATTCTGTCGAAGTTTTTATCAAGACAGCGGGATTCATAAGTCAAGGTAACGCAATATAATTGTATAGACTTATTCCCTTAGCACTAAAACGTAGGTACACTTTGAAAAAACTTTTTGGCTTTTATATCGCTGAACTGAGGAGACTGCTTTAAATCCCTCTTACTAGCCCGGTACAATAAGATTAGATCTTGTAACTGAATATTCAAGTTTGGTAGGTATATTAATGAATTATAAGTTTACTATCATCTTCACCCAGAGACTTTTACTTATAGGTACCGACTTCATTTTATATGTATGAATGTATGAATTATTATATCTATTAGATATCATAACGAAACATAAGTTCCGACAAAGCTCAATAAGTGAAAAACTGAATCATAAGCTTTTCTTCACTGTCACCTTGTCATACTCGTATACGAATATTTTATAACACCACAGTCACAACATGTAATTAAATTGTCTGTTATTTATAATATGATAATAATCTATATTTATGGTATGAAATGAAACTAAAATAATTTTAATGAAAATATCACGACTTATTAACAACGTAACGTAATGCATTAAAGTAACCTTTGGACCTTTCCTACAACAAATAAATGGATATAGCATAGGTGCACAATATACTTATAATATAAAACCAATCACAAAGAAACATCGTATGAGATTGGAAATGAAAATCTCATATAATGCAGACGGAGAATGTACCCTGAAACGCGTGTTTCTTTTTTAATCTTAGTAAACAGATTCTTAATATTACTAATGGAATATTTGCTGTAACAAAAATATTTGTGAAAAATTATACGTTGTTTGAGCGATGGAGCCGACGTCTATGATGAAAATTTTCTAATTATGATCGTTCATTTTTTCTATATACATGTTGTTTGTGATATTTTATAATCTATTTCTCCATGAATCATGAAAATAATAATAAATTAATTTACTATGAGACAGCCATGATGTCCATGATTCACTACTGAAAAAATGGTTACTCAACTTTATTTGGTTGAGGTTGAGAAAATAAAGCAGGGACCTGTATCGACATACAAAGGCAAAATGCTTTGAAAATGGTGCGGCTGCACAAAAGACTTCTAATATTGTGTATCGACGGTTTTGGTTATGCTATCGACGAGACTCATCGTTTGCTCGGTATCAAAGATAAACCGCCTTAGCCTATAAAGTGCCTGTTTACTGTAGGTACCCGAATACCGATGTTATAGTTCGCCTAGGGTACTAGATAGTTAGATAGATCGCTTCAAAATACTTTTATTAACAGGTGTGTTTTGATATAGGTATGCCTGAAATTGTGTCTTTTATATTTGTGTTAAAGATTGTAAGGTACTTTTTATTCTAAAATCTATGTTCATTATGTTGTATTGAAACATAATTCGTTCAAAATACAATAGAAGTTACTACGAATAAAAATCGAAAAAATACGTACTACGTATTCATAACGTAAACGCCATAACTTAGGCTTAACCATAATGCAGAAGTGACAAAGGAAATGAGACATCCATTTATTGAATACAAATATATATATAAGAATAAATGAAGTATATCTACTCAATATAATGACAATAAATACATTAAGTAAAACACTAAAATAATAACACTCTCTCTTACAGTAAAATAATAAAGACTGTCCAAATGATATTAAGATATTAATAAAATATAAAAATTACAACAATTTATAGTACATTGTTGGTACAACAACAACTAATAGCACAGTTTATAATGAATACTGAAGAATTTTTCTTCTTATTAGGCTGCGTAATTTTTATAGGGCTGGATGACCTAATTAACCAGTGAAATGTAAAGCGATAATTGCAAATTAAATTAAATTTTTATTTGTCTATCATAACCTTCATAAAATGTTTTCATTTCGGCGTCGGTTTTGCTTTTCCTTTATTTCTCGGGGCCTTTATAGCTCTCAAACTTTAATGCCCGCGCTTACAAAATTGATGACTTGCGCTACGCAAAATCAATGAAATACATTTCATGGCAATAGGAAATGAGTAATCACAAACGGACAAAAGCTTTTTGTACCAATAGTTCACTCTTTTTAATGGTACAAAATAATACAGAACATAAAACATACCTATACCTTAAATATAAATACGATGTTTCAAATACGAGTAGATTTTAACAATGGAGCTGTACTATATAAAAACATTGGTAGTTGCTTACGATATAATCTCATATTTTCACTTGCATCAAAAGAAAACTGATAAAAGAAAAAGTGATGTATTAATTTCAAAAAAGCTTCTTAAATTCATTTGAATAACGATTATTTGGATTTGATTTGATTTAATATAAATAATAAGGCTACGGAGTTCCATAAAGATATTTAATAATAGTTGTTCACCTAATATATTTTTACTTATGTAAATTATCAATAAATTAATTCTCCCTGATTCATGAATAAATATTGCTCAATCAGGCAACATTATAATCAAAACATACGGTAGCTAGTCTATACCTAAACTAATAATACTTAATTACTTAAGTATATATGTATAGGTTAAAAGAAACTTAATAAAGAGTTTTCCATTTTCATTACTCATTTTATATAAAAGCTGCATATAGACGAAAATTGAGTACTTTTAGAAAGTTACACGACATACTTTGGTCTTTGCGGTTACTTTACTGTTTGTCCACAACCTAAAGCCGCGTAAAGATACAACTTCATAAAGTTTCAGTCCATAGGAAACAATATTTGTAAGCGATCTAATTAAATGCTACTTTGTAACTTCTTTTTTAACGTTTACGCAAACTTTTTATTCTACGTTTGTTATTCGTGTAACGCATTTTCCCGCCCAAAACTTTATTCACTATAATATCATTTTATAAATGAGCTAGATTCTATTCATATGAATCATTTATAAAAACAACAACAATATTTATAACAAAGTATACGTAAATTGTTAAAATTTAATTTAACAAACGTTAAAATTATAAATTGCTTTGACTAAGTTATTGGCTGAACATCAAAAAGCTTACCTTTAGATGCAAAGGTGTTACAACTGTTAAGGGCCGGAGAGGTCGAATGCCATGTGCTGTCAAGATCGGCAAGTGGATCGCAGCAGCGTGCAGCGCGCCGGAGTCCCGAGGCGGCACTACCGCGCCCGCCCGCCCCCACTGCGAATTCCTCGCCGTGATTAATCGCCGAGCCACCTGCGGAGCCTTTGTATACCACTAATGTGTTCCTACTCTAAACAATTCCCGATAAAATACAAGTGAAATACTAACAATATTTCAGTCGATGATATCATGAAACCACATTGTGAGCTGTTATTAACACGGAGAAACACGCTGAATGGAACTTGAAATAGGTTTTCTGAAGTTGACTTCTTTTGCCATTAATATGCATGAAGCACGTGAAAAAGAGTGCAACATATATAAGGTCGTGAGTATGAGAGTAGCGTTTTATCGTAGACTGCGATGCAAATATAATTATTAGATCATTGAGTATGCAGTACTATTTCTTTATGAGTGAACTATCTCGTCTGGCTTTTAAACTAATTTAACCTTTCTTTCATTTAAATTAACCGTGTTTTCGAATTCGATCAAACATTTGTAATGCATAATTTTGTTATCAAAACAATGACATACTGTCGTGAGTGTAAAAGTTATCTTAGAATTCTAAAAGCGCCTCATCAGAGGCCAATTTGGAAAAATAAACATTTTGACTTTGACTTTGACTTTAAACGGACAGATTCAAAGGGCAGTTTAGCGCACGCAAATCAGCCTACAACGGCAACGGTTTTAATAAAAAATGTATTGTGGAATGGTTCGTCCATAATGTTAAAGAACGCGTTTTATTTGCAATAACTTCATCACGCAGCTCAGATAGCATATTCCGAGGTAAAAAGTGCATGGCTATTTTTAAATGATATGAGAAAATTTTAATTGATTTGAGTAACTACAAGCAAACTGCAAGCAGATAACAAAAAAGCCTCATCAATCCTTAGCATAATATTATAAATGCGAAAGTAACTCTGTCTCTCTGTCTTTTCTCACCCCTACTACCACTTAACTGATTTGGATGAAATTTTGACAAAGATTGTTTGAAACTTTACAAAGGGCATAGATTTTATCCCGGAAATATCACGGGAATTGCTAAATATACGCGGGTGAGACCGCGGGGCACAGCTAGTTTTAAATAAATCAGTGGTTACATTTAAACCCATTAAAAACGACAAATGCTACCTACTCATCAAGCCTTCCTAATGTTTCCCTATTTACATGTATGTATTCCTAACAAAAATAAAAAATGGTATATTTAGGTCCCAAAAACTACTTTCAATTCATAGCTACCTAACTCTTACGATAACCCTTTTATTGTAATGTACAGTGAAAGGATTTACTTGAACTACATAAAACATTTGTTGAGCTAAGCTACTAATGTCCGGTTTCCATAATCCAAACACGTTAGATATATCGTTTTCGGGTCTTTCCCTTATAAAACATACCTAAATCAAAATTTAACAACCCGTAAGGGCGCAAGAATTGAGTCGTTCAGGATTATTAGATTCACATATTATTATTATATTATGTGAGAAGATTAAATGTAGGTATAGACGAAGTAGGCAGCGTTTAAGTAATGTTTCATGAAAAGAATTTTTAATTAACTTACAAGAAAAAAACCAAAAGCAACGTGCTAAAAAATGATAATAGTGCATAAATCGAAGTTATAAAATTTTTGAATGCAAACTTCAATGAAAATTGCAACAGTAGCGTTTTCAATTGGTATAGCAGTTTTTGAAGAACTCTGAAACAATAAGTATTTACATAGGTTCGATTGACTTTACTGACTGAGAAAGTTCGTTGTCAGACAATTTCCATCTACAATAAATTGATCTCTTATATAATATAGTTTCCGTACAGTTTTGTACAACTCTTTCACTCACACCGAAGTAAATTTCAAGACAAATTATGAAGTGATGAGTAACTCGATATAAGTACTTACCTACGTGAGAATAAGTAGGCTAAGAAACTTATCATTTATATAATCCGCCTTTAGAAACAAAGAAAAAAATAACACATATCGTGAACATTGTGGAGCATGAAGGCCACATTTCTAATGCTGGATACTGATTGCTGCATTATATTATGTGGGTCATTTGCATAAATGCAAGGTGCATTTATTGTGCAATTTTTATCAACATTTTGTTTCAGATCTTCACACGCATTTTGCTATAAATAGGTAAACGAATGTTAAATGTTAGTGTTCGACTCGGTAAAAACTTAAAACGGTTGTGGACTTTGGTGATACTTTATCTCAGATAAAAGAAATCTTTTTAGATATCTACATATTATTGAATGAAACTAAGAGTTTTTATCGAATTAAATCGCCTCGGTGAAATTTACTATTAAAGTTGATATTGATATTTTGCGCAACCCAGGGGAATGTAACATGTCATAACTCAAACAATTTAATATTGAAAGTCGAGGTTACTTAAGCACAATTTAGGTCACACTCGCATCGGGGAGGTTAGCAAACCACACATTAGCAGCGTTAATGGAATAACATTCCAGTCAAACTGAATCAGAATTGAAATTAGAAGAGGAATGAATTAATCATTATTCTATGACCTTGTCCAGAAGGTCGAATTTGCCGCGTAAGGTTTCATAAACGCCTAGTATAGGCCAGATCCCGTCCCCATATTATCCACTCATATCGATAACCAATACCAAAACTGTGAATTTTTCATGGACATCAAATGCGGGTGTGCAACCAGACATAGTTGTCAACGAAGATACGCAATAGCTATAGCAATAATAGATATGGCCAACACTTAGCGTCACGCGCGCAAATCGAGCGCACTTCGCCAGACTCCAGATAACGCGCAAACTCCAGAGTGAATGCTGAGAATGAGATATATTACATATATTTTCCCTCTAATTTCATCCCATCCAGCAACGGTAAGCTAACGACAACGGGACCGTTTCGTTTCATCTCCACCTTTCCCTTACTAACCCCTATCCTCAATTTTAAATAGGTAGGTAGATTTCTATGAGACTACACGTACACTCTATTCTTTGGAATGCAAAAATAATTTCCTATGAAAGAAAAACATATAAGTGTATATGTTCATTCATGTTGGCTGCGGTCAGGGTGATAAGTGCTATTATTATAAGCCGATTAACTAGGTTTAAAATATATAGTGGTGACTTATAAGTAAGTCACGTTAAAGGGAGTGTGGACTTTCAACTTTGACAACACATCCAATACTAATTGCCGATTCACCACTGTGAAGGTGTCTTTTCTGTAATAAAATAATTATATAAGAAAAAGATCTACATATATGGAAATATTCAAATTAACGTTTAATAAAATAAAATATTCTTGGACCTTAAACACAACGCTACAGATATCTCCCCATCTTGCGCAGAAAGGCACCATGAGGTTTTTAGTGAGTTAAAGTCTGACATAACTCTAACTGCTTCCCCTGAGAGGCAGGAGGGTATATTTGTGGAATTTCTTCAGTTTAAAAAAACAAACTGAGCAAAGATTGTACTATGGACACTAGATAACTGATAGACACCACCCCATTTTTACTCGTGAGTATCGTAAGAGACGACAGAGGGTAATTCTGTGGCATAACATCTTCAGCAATTTTACTTTCGCCTTCTTCCAAGCTGGGTAGATTTTATGTTGTGGTTAGTAACTTAACATCAAGAACGTATACATCGCTTATTGCTGTCACAAAAAAAATACTATCTTCGTCTCGTGGGAATTCTTATTTTGCAATTATTGTAAATAGGTTTGCGTTTAGTTTAGATTTGATAATGTTCTGTTGCCTAATAATAAATGCCTCTGTTAACAAATCGGGATATAAAATTCAAAGTCATCACTATTAAGTATTTATTTTATTAGCTATAATTAAAAGGCCACAAATTATTCATATAGTTAGTTTTAAGTTGAAATAAAATATACAATCAGTACAATATTTTTATCACATATTAAAATAAAATAAAATAATAAAAAAAACTTTGATTTTTATTGAAATGCAAATAAACTGTAGCATTTAAAAGCTGTATAGAACTAAAATAACTTAAAATTTACAATAAATCTACAATATTTTTTGTATTTATATCAAAATTAATAAATAATAAAACACTCTTCATTATACTTATTAGTAATGGCACTAGTTATATTAGTTCTTTTTTATTTAAGGCACCAGAACACGTGGAAGCCATGTTATATTTTATTTTATTAATATTACGATTGTATGTTAAACTCAAAATAATAAATACAGGCAGTTTTTGTGCTCAATCATACATTAAATATTATATCAAAGGTTAAAATTACGTACATAAAAGAGTACCATGGTATAAATCAAGATCATTAAAGAAAATTAACTGTATAATTATCTGAAACTTATTGTATCTTAGTCAACTACACGAAGAACAATCACATTCTACATACACGCACACATAAGTACAAAAGCGTACTATATAAAATATATGAGATTAATCCAGACCTTACACATATAAATTGGAGAATCATTAAAAAAACTTCGCAGTTTTACATCTATTGTATACAAGTTCCACAAATATATCAAAGGCACATCATAAGGCTTATGTAGCATCTATATTTTGCACGAATCTAAAACATTTACAAATACATGACTTTTCGAATACTGACTTTACATTTATTTGTTATTTTATGACTATTTGAACTACACATAATTATTTTTTTAAAGTATACTTTCGCTTTATACCTTCGATGGTTATTTTCCAGCGTATGTTGGATTTTTGAAGGTCGACGTCGCCTGCTTGTAAATAGGATTTTCACCCTGCAACAAATACACGTTACGTTTATTACATTTATAATATTTATGTATAAATTAAGCCGTGTTGTATTGTTTAAATGAAAAATAGCCCGTCCTTAACATACTCTTACTATAATACACAAAAGCATTATTTTAGTGATGTTATGTTGAATTAACAAGTCTTGTATACGAGTTTATCGGCAATAATCACTTATAAATACAATACAATACACAATATTCCTTGCGTTTTCCTTTGCTTACCCGACCATAAAAATATTCATTAATAGTTATCTTTCAAAACTCGACTGTGCTTTCTATGAAAAAATAAATCGTTACCTTCCTTTTATTAAATTTCAGCGCCACCTTTTTTTAGCCGTTTTGAGTTGTCGGGCGTGCCAAAGAAATGGGCAGACAAACATACATACTTACTAACATACGCTCAAAAAACAATATCCTCCTACTGTCGCAGTCGGGTAAAAAACGTACCGTGTCCCATTTGGCCATCATGCGTTCCTTCTCGAAGCGCGCGAACTCCCGCCGGTCGTGGATGGTGGTGACCATCTTCCACAGCATCAGCAGCGCCAGCCCCACCAGCACGATCGCCGCTATCACGCCCAGCACTATTCCTAGGATGAACACCTGGAAACAACACAAATATATGTAAATATTCTCACAATTCTTATTAGTTTTGAGCCAAATAGCGTACTAATTTTTATAGATTGTAGTTTGACCATAAGTAATGTCTGCTTATAATAACATAAGAAAAAAATATAATGGGCTATCTCTGGAATTTCCTTCATTTTATAAATTACTACTGTTGGTTACTTATTTAACTATTACCATTTATTTAATTTTCCATGTGTCAAAAATTATGAGCAGACTAACGTAGGTGGGCAAATATTGATTTTTACTATAAACCTACATTTTTATTTTGATTATAAAGATAAATTAGTTGATTGAACAAATGCCTTTGTTTCGTTTTTAACCGACTTTCAAAAAAAGAGGAGGTTCTTCAAGTATTATTTTCCGATTTATTTTCTTTGTATAAGCATCACTTATTTTAAAATGCAAGAATTGAATTAAACAATTTGTTTCAAATTGATTATAATAATGTTATAAAAAAGGAAATATCTGTGGGTATGTGTGTAATTCTTTTACA
This sequence comes from Phoebis sennae, assembly GCA_001586405.1. Taxonomy (NCBI): domain Eukaryota; kingdom Metazoa; phylum Arthropoda; class Insecta; order Lepidoptera; family Pieridae; genus Phoebis; species Phoebis sennae. The sequence goes on from LQNK01000703.1 coordinate 10,507, forward strand.
CAAAAACTACTGGATCAATTCCAAAAACTCTTTGGACACACCTGTATTTTATATAGGCTATATGGCATTATTCTCCGGGAACTAAATCACTTGGAACAGCTAATTTTTAATATGTTCGAACTACAGGAATGGAATACTGATTCCAACAAGTAATATATAATAAATAAATTAAGTCTAAACAAAATATTTATTTTCTCCTAATAACAAATATGTTGAAAGTATCACTAGCTTTACCTTTCTTGGGCATTCGTGTTCCTTCTGCGCCCTGATGTGCACGGTCTTGGTGTCGTTGTAAGAGTACACGTACACGTACAGACAATCCTCGTCGTCGTAGAAACTACACAAGTGCTCGTTCAATGTTTCGTTGGCTGTAAACAATACAGTATTATATTATTGGAATTCAATTTTCTTATGTTAGAAGAAATACACACTTCTTACTTCCATTCTATTGTCACCTTTTATTAAAATCACTTTTTAACCACGACTATACACCTTTGTCAACCTTACAAAGTATTAAGAAGGAATTATCTCCAATTAGTTAAGCATAATTACGTAAGTCTTATTTAATAATATTAATACTAGTTCTACTAATCCTACAAATTATAAATGATAAAGTTTGTGAGGATGTATTCATGTGCTGTATGTATGTATTTATGTTACTCTTTCACGCAAAAGCTACTGAACGGATTATGATAAACTTGTTATACATATAGAAAAGGGTTCAGAATAACATATGGGCTACTTTTAATCCCGGAATTACCACGGGATCAGAAGTTACTCGGGTGAAACTGCGTGGCGTAGTTAGTGTTTAACATAGATATAAGTATTCACCGTATGTGCGACATTTGCTGACCGATTGTGAAAAGAATAAATCTAAAAGAGAATCACTGATTAGGGAATTTAAATCCATAATTTAAATTCCCACTCATTAGGGAATTTAAATTCTGGAATTTAAATCCATAATTTAAATTCCCTAATGAGTGAATCAGTTGATCTGATTTCTTCCATTTCAGCGAGCCCTAAGTCGAAAATTAGAGAAAAAAACATTTGTAGTTTGGTCAGTGATCTCCTTTCAGGTGTAAATAATCATTATATTAGGTTTATATTACTTTATAATTTACGATGGGGCCTCATATCCAAAAGGATAAAAGTCCCTTTAAAACATACAGATTAAAATAAAGTATTCACCTTCGATCTTGCCCTCGACGACCTCCGGGTAGAGCGCGCAGTCGCCGCAGTCCCGGCCCGGCTGCTCGGGGTTGTACAGCGGCCCGCGCTTGTGCACCTCGCACAGCACGCAGTGCTTGAAGTCCTCGCAGCGACCCGGACATGTCTAGCACAAGATAATATTAACTATATTAGCAGACAATGAAAACGAAATGGCTAATGTAAACCATATAGGGTCCCGATCTTTTTCGCACAACCCGCGAGTAAAATATCTAACGTCACTTTTATTTTTCTACAATGTTTCTCATGTACTTTTACTTAATTATTTTTTCATGAAAATAGGCCCATTTTGCTTTTGTACGAGTTTCAGGATCAGAACAGCTTTAGGATCCTATGATATAAACTTTTATATATTTCTTACTCAGACTTTACCTAACTGACCATAAAATAATAAATAAATAAAATGAAAAGTATTTTCTACATTTGTTGTGAGGAGGCCGGTTAAATTTTTTGATAAAGAGTTATTACACAGTTGCTTTTTGTTAATAAAGTTTAACTTACCGGACAGTTATCGCAGAATTTGCCGGTGTAGTGTCTGTCGTCGTCAACATTGCACACGCACTGGCCGCAAACGCATTTGCCGTTTCCGCTGCATATTTTACCGTTCTCTGCAAACAAAATAACAAATTATTTATCCCTTGTTTTGCTTACTAAAGACAGGTAAATCTATCTATTTGCACTTCCTTTGATTTCATTACGCTGTCGACGGATAGCGTTTGTTATGACTTTTGACAATCAAGTGTCATTTAATCTGAGATTACAATCTATTCCGGTAGGCTCGATCCGTTATCGATACGAAGAGATGTTGCATCTCTTTGTGTCCTGTATCGAATATATTATGGGGAGTGCTCGGAGGAATTGTTCGAAATACTACCAGCCGCACAGTTCCACCACCGACGTCTCGCCGTAATCTCCCCTTCCATCCACACCATCTGTGAAGCTGTGGAACGACCTTCCATCTGCGGTATTTCCGAACAAATTCGACATTGGGGCCTTCAAGAGAAGAGCGTATTTGTCCATCAAAGGCCGGCAAAGCGCCTGTGATACCCCCGGTGTTTCAGGTGTTCAAGGGCGGCGGTGATCACTTAACATCAGGTGACCCACTTGCTCCTTTGCCTGCTCTGCCATAAAAAAACATCCATAATGTTCGATACATTATAGAAAACGGCTGCAAACGGTAGGTTGGACTGACCGGGCGATATGCAGGCGCTCTGGTCCTTGAGGCACTGGCACGCGGGCCCGGTGTACTCGGGCCGGCAGCTGCACTTGCCGCACACGCACTCGCCGTGCGTCGGCCCCGAGCAGATCTGCCCGTGGTTCATGTCGCACGTGAAGTTGTCGCACTCGCAGAACGGGCCCGAGATCACCTGCACAGTACAACATTTTCCTTAATAACTAAATATGAGAAATGTATTCATAACATTCATCTATACATATAATAGAACTATAGAAATAAAGCTTAAAAAAGTATATTTAGTCAATTTGTAAAGTACCGGAGTTAGATCAAACACAAGAAAATACAATTCTGTACATTAAACATATTTAAAGAATAATTAGTGAGTGGCCTCACTACGTCTATATAGAACCCAAAAGTCTGTACGTTTGTCTGCACGTCACATGAAATTTATCTGATTCGGATGCGGTCTTCATAGACGCATTTGTCATTTTTCAACGTCTAGTGTTAAAAAAAAATTTAAACAGATTTGTAATTTCCTCTCGGACTGGAACGATGAGCCACTTTGAGCGGGTCGTCCATGTTGGTGACAGATGCCGGAGATGCAGGTACTGCGGTTGGGGAGGTGTCGCTGATGAAGCGACAATCGCGCTCCCAATTTATGGACACGCAATGCGCGAAACACTCATAAGCACAGAGCAAGTGCAAATTTCGATTTATTTACCATTAGAAAATAATAAAAAAATAGTACATATTTTGAAACATTATCCTAAACAACTTTTTCTCTTTTTCACTTGTAATATTTGTAAGACTTTGTTTAGTAACCTTATTGGCTCTTAATGTTGTATTTAGATAATATGGGTTGTTATTTGTCACTAGCTGACCCGGCGAACTCCATACCGCCATTTTTGAACGTGATGAATTTGACAGACGAAACGATTTTGTATGGAAAAATATATTAATTTGTGATTTTAACTATTCTATACACAATTTCTATATATTTGCCCACCGTTTAAACCTTCCTAATTTAAAGACTAAAATTAGTGAATTCAGTTCAGCCGTTCTCAAGTTTTAATGAGACTAACGAACGAAAATTGATTTTCATATAGCTAGAAGATATTGGTGTAAGGTGAGGCCGGGTCACCTTGAGCGGGTCGTCCATCTTGTTGCACTCGCACACGCCGCAGATGCAGGTGCCGCGGTTGGAGCACAGCGGGCCTGCGGTCGCGTTGGTGGGCCGGCAGCCGCGCTCCTGCTCCAGCGACACGCCGCTGTGCGCCGAGCACTCGCAGCTCTTGCCGAAGCGCCCGGGCCCGCACACGCACACGCCGCACGCCGAGATGCCCTGCCCGCTGCACACGAGCGGGCTGTCGTCGAACGCCTGCGCGCGATCACAACATTAGTAATCATAATAATAAATAAAAAATATTTAGGGACAATTATCACTACGCAATCTAGTCCCAGACTAGATTTATTATAATAGAGTAATAAACTAGACATTAAGCAGTGCAGAAGTCATTGAATTCCATTGCAAAAGAAAGCTTGTATTAGGAGAACAAGATAACCGATAGACATACTTAAACATTTTTTTTTTGTAAATGCATACATACTATAGATAAATCAACACTCAGAAAGTAGAAAATTACAATGTTATCATATCATTATTTTCTACTCATGGGAATCGAACCCACATCTTCCGGTGCAATAGACCATTGCCGCGTCCACTGCGCCAATCGGGTCGACATTATGAAATCACTCAATGATTTCACTGCAATATCGCTACATAGTAAAAAATCGCTCTCGATTGTCTATCCCTATACATGATTACATCTTTAAAAATATATATGGATTTGGATGCTTTTTTTTAAATACATAAAAAACAGCTCCCCTGACCGATTTCGGCCACGGTGGCCAGTTACAACTGAGATTAGCCATTAGCGAAAGAGAGATATTATAGTGCTAGGCAAGACATATTAAAGTCACAGTAGATCTCATCACTCATAGCTCTAAAAATTATTAATCAACCCACACCTTAAAAATACTTAAAACTTACATGATGTCCAGGGTGTTCACAGGGACAATCACACAACATCTCCAGTTCAACTGTGAGACTCTCCGACACTCCCACAGGGTATATAGTGAATTGTTGCTTCCACTTGCTTGGGTCTTTGGGGCACTCTTTCAAAGTGATTTCAGCCGAAAACTCCACAACATCTC
>LQNK01000703.1:19375-70134 GCA_001586405.1 Phoebis sennae
GGGGGGGGTGATTTATTGGTTTATGTAAATTATTTTAAATAACAATTAATTACCATCACTAAAATTTTTATTAATGATCAACAAAGTGTTTTCAATTTATAATCAAATTTCTTTTAATATATTATGTTATACAAAACAAAGTTAAAGGTAACACATAATTCACATGAATGATAAATGTTCAATTACGCATCATTACTCGTAAGTGTTGGATTTGTGGCTAATCCCATTTAAGGCGAATTCATACACATATGTGTCAAGGTAAAGGTTGTGTGAATAATTCATAAATATTACCTTAAGATTAATTTGCGAAATGCTCGGGTAGTCTTGAAGAGTGGAATGAGTGTAGGTATTATCCTCCATGTGACACTCTCCATCATTAGGCTGCACTATACCACCCAACTATAAAGCAAAATCAAAATTTGTGTTAATTTTAGAATAGTTTTTTTGGAATTTACATAAATTGTTAGGTTAAAGTAGGTATTCCATAATTATTTATTCATTTAAATTAATTTCTGATACAAATCATGTTAAAAATATAATAAATTGAATAATTTTCTACTAAAATAAGAGACCATTAGGTACTTGAATTTAATTAAAATTAAATAAAATAGCAATACAAAGTAAAATACTTTTAGTTTAAGAAATATGTCCAAAACTTAGTTACTTCTGCCTGCCTGTATATAGTTTTGGTGAGTAGTATGGTCTGTAGTCCCACCCCATTCTTCTCCCATGCTGTTCTACTCCTCTCCCAATTTCCCATCATTAATCCTCTCCCCTTCCTTCAAGCTGGCAAGACATCCCTAACACTTTGTCGTTGTACATGTTCATTGGCTGCGGTCAGTCACTTTACATACTACGTACATAAAAAAGAGCATACCTTTCCATCGCCAGCATAATGGAAGCCGGCATCAGTGGAGAAGACCAGCAGTTTCCTGGCGTGCTCCCGCCAGCCGATCTTCTGCTTGCACACCACGGCCTGCATGATCGCGTCGAAGCCGCCCTCCGGCGCGTCCAAGTTGCCGGACACGTCCGCGCGGGCTACCGCTTTCTATGTAACAAAGAAAAGAAAGATTTGATTAATTGTTTGTTTGAATTGAATTTTGTACAGAGATTGTGTGAATCCTGAGAAAGGAGATAGGATAACTTTCATTCCGGCAATTCCACGGGAACGGGAGATAACGGATAAATGGAAAATATACGCTAAGTAAATAATAATATATAAGAAAATACTGAATTAATCAATTAAAAGTTATTGTGTAAGAAAATATTAATTATGCAAAGATATACATTTTCGATCTTTCGTTTTCAAGGCGCTTTTAATATATGCACATCATTCATATTTTTTATTTACAATTGGTTCAGCTTTTTTTCAAATTTAGTACCTAATTGTAGTAAATTGAAAAAATAATTTATTACGATGCCTCACAAATTAAATTTAAAAATTAAAAATGTATAAGTTAACTTACATCGAAAAAGTCGGTGTCGTTGCTAAGTGACATTTGATTCTTATAACCATAAGGCGCTGCACATCCATCACACGGAGATATGAGACTAAAAAAAACACACCATGTTTTAGAATTCATCGAAAAAAAAGAAAGCAAGGCCTTAAACAATAACGCCTTTGAATTATAATAAGGTTTCTTATATTATGTACTTACTTCTTCGGAACAGTTGACACATAAGGCATGACTAGTTTGTCAACAAAAGAGCCGAATCCGATTCTGAAGTTGGATGTGATGTTCCTCATGGTACTGGACAGCAGACTGCCGAGCGTACTGAGCTTCTCCTTGTCGTTCTTCATGGATCTACTCAGGTCCATAAGGTAATACAAGTCCACGGGATAGTCTTGGGCTTGGGCGTATGAGAACGTCATTTTTTGCATTTGATCTAAAGATAATTTAATTTTTGTTATTCATTATTTGAAAAATTTATTTGATTTATATGATGAAATGATTAATCATAATAGAATTTATGTAGTAGTAATGATTACAAGCTGTTTTTTTAAACGTAACTATAGTTTTACGATTTAAAAAAAGCTACTTTGACTCAGGAAACTTATTAAAACAAAAATAGAACTGTAAATAACAATTGACAATCGGCTTGTCACATACAATTAACGAATAGTATGAATAGTTATATATATAATAACATTTAACCAAAAGCCGATATCAAAATAATATTTCAATAAACATTAATTACATTTAAATGACCTCTACAGTGCAAATCTGACTTCATTTTTATGAGTCATCACAAACATTAGCTTCACACTTACTCATTCTCAGCTGTAATTTGACTCGTTGAGGTTTGATCTGTACGAGATTCTCGCCGGCCCCCGCCGCCATGTATCCACTGCCACCCTTATAGCTACTGCTGCTACTGCTACTGCTACTGCTACTACTGCTGCTACTCATCGACTGTTCGAAGTACGACGACTCCATACCCATTCCCATTCCCATTCGTCCTCTGGCTAAAATACAATTAAGGTTGTGATTTGCAATACATATTCTAAATATGTCTAAGAAACGAAATACATGTAAAAATACAACTCTTAAACGACCTGCACCTCTTATAAGGCGAGATACCAGTTCGGAATTCAGACCAAACACTTACCTCTAGTCAACTCTCTGTTAAACATAGGGTCGATAGATTGTTGATTGTCCGGGTTGAAAATGTATGCTTCATCGCACCCCGCCGTGCCGCCTTCCATAGCCGGGTTGAAGCATCTCGGCCCGTTGAACTCGGGGGCGAAGCACCAAGCACATGTTGCAGTCCGCGCACAGTCGCTACACGTTGTCTTACTCGAACATGGGTTCTGAGCCAAGAGCTGCTCTGCTCTCTGACTGTGACAGATGACCAACACGCATGCCCACACGCAGACTCGCAGTATAATCGATCGTGCGTACATTTTTATTTCGATTCGTTTGTAGATCGATAACTGTAAACAAATATTTTTATCAATAACAGTATACGACAGTTTCCTTCAGCTATTTTTTTCTATTATTACATTAAATATTTTCTTTAAATGGTTTACATTTAGAAAAATATATTCACGATCTGTTACAACACTGGAACTGTTATCAGTTTAATTCTTATTATTTGTTTACACACTTTTGTTTGCTGTGTGTCTGTACCTAACATGTTTGATAAGCTTGGAGTCTGTTTTGATATTCATCATTATGATATATATATGTAAAGCATATTTAATGAAAAATCGAGTTTGTCAAGTTTATGGGACGTTCACGGTAGTTAATAGTTATCCGTACCTGTAGGCGTTTACGGGCGCGGGCGAGAAAGGGCGCCCCCGCGTTACTAACGAGGTCGCGGCATGCCGTAACAATTGGGCCATAATATGGAGAAACTCATTATAGAGACTCCAGGATAAATCTGACACATTCGCAAACGATAATCAAACAATACGTGACGGCAAAGGATGTGACTAATAAGAACTTATTATTCATATTTATAAAACTATCATCATTAACGTCACAAGTACCTATACACCCAAGTGTCAACATTAATTCTATTTCTCAGATAAGTGGTGATTAAGTTATTATAAGCGGGCAGTTATTATTCAAATAATAAATACATAAAAATACTCCTAAAAATTGATTTTCAAAGATCATTCATTCACAACATTATGTTAGCATGAATTTAAAAAATCTTTTTCACTTAAGCGTATATAGAATCATTGCATCATGAATGCATGACTCTGACTTTACCTTGTCCTCGTTTTTAAGTATAGCTCTACAGAAAAACGTTATAATATACTGTTAAAAATTATGCATTTACAAATGTTTTTCGATACAAGTATTAAGTTAATTTTTTTAATCAAGTCAAGTTTTTTTATTAATACTTAATGTAACCTTGATAACATAACTTTAAAAACATAATTTTTAACTTACCTACATAAATAACATAGTGTAAAAATAAAGTTGTTTATTACGGAGTTTGTATGCAGAGTTAATGATTTCGTAAGCTCACTGTCCGACCAGTGACCCAGTTTACGCTTTAAGGTATAAAGTAATATTTCGCACTTATCACTGCACTTGACTCACTAAGTCACATTACTAAGAAGGCAAAATAATTTCTTGTTATTTGTGTCATAAATAAATCATAATCGAAACACGATGACGTTTAAATTTTTATTTGTCTCAATATTAAACACAATAAATATCACAAATAGTTGAAAAACTTATGATTATTTAAATATAATAAATAAATATCGGCGCTTATTTGAATTATTTCTCGATTACAAATTCGGTTTGCTAGAGAGCTGCGCGCGACCAGACCGCGCCGGATACACGCGTGACTAATTGTACAGAAAATAACTTCGTCAGCGGGTGATACAGCGGCGCCGTCACCATGCCTTCTTGGAACCTATACGTGCCAAATCGGAGTCAATACAATAAAACAGGGGTATGACAGCACATCACTGACGACAGTATAAACATCCCCCAAAAACGTAACATACATTGTACGTTTTATTTAATCCTTGAAGGCGATTCAAGGTGAAATCAAGAAAACTGGTCGTCAATACGATTACATCACAACTAAGTTATGTTGAAAACTTTATATTAAATGTTCACATCAAACATTTTTGCTAAAAACAACCATACACTTAACTAGGGATTTATCGCTACGATTAATTCTATTTTAACAAGGAATTTTGACTGTCTGCTTAAATTTACTCTACCTCAAATCTAAATTGAATAGTAGAAGTATAGTTTGTTTACAAATATCAATAACTAACCCCTAAAACAAACATTGTGTTTACATAACAATAATTCTAACGTAACTCCAGCTTAGACATAAAAGCAGACGAAACAGTTAGATCTGGTAATCTTATGAACGTAAGTATAGACATTTTTTATTTCAACAGCTATAATCCCTTCCAGGACTTTTTGCCGGTCTTGCGGCGAGTTTCCTTATACAATGTCGATAACGGTAGAGGGTGCATGGCGGGTCGTTGACCGCTCCCGTCTGGCGAGCGCGGCGCCATCAAACATAAATCCCTATAGGTATTATCGAACTACAAGTGTAATAACTATTCATGTCGCACATCCGACCGATATTAACGTTTCATTTCATTGCACTAATTAATTATCATCCTATACCATAAATAGCGCATATTCTCTGACCAGCTTTCCCGCCGCGAGGACTACAATTTGGATATATTTGTTCCTTAATGGATTTTCGAAGAAGAACGTCATATGACATTTTTTACGACTAAAAAAATATTTTAAGAATTAACATTTATTTCATTTTTGAAGAACAATTCAATCCAAAAGAATCCAATTATACATATTGTAAAACAGTAACCACTAACCAGACTATTTCTGTCATAAAAAAAATAATGATTGCTATGCAATATGTGTGATTTACACACTCCAAGGCTTTAACTGAAAGTATGAAACTGCATTTTTTTAGGGCAAAAGCTAAACTACAGATGCAGTTTCACATTTACCAGGAGCAACCTTCCGTCACTATTACCCAGCCACTATAATAAATAAATAATGAACAACCTTTAAACTCTACATAACTAACCTCATTTTCTATTCAAAGTCATCAACATTAGCTAGATTAGAAGCCTCAAATAAGATTTGTTGATCAGCATACAGAAATTAACAATGAAAATCAAATTGTAATTTTTTTTTCTATACTTATAATAATTCAAAATGTGAATGTTAAAAAAATGTCTTTGTGTTAGATAGACATTATGGTATGAGAATAAAGCTGTGTAGATATATGAGTATACTATGAATTTAAAGATATTTATTATTTAATATATAACCATTATTTATATCACATTTGTCATTTTAATTAGTTGTTAAGTGTAATGCTCCATTGAGTTGATGTTTAGTGAATATATAACTCATGTAGAGTCCTATTATATGAGCGCTCATTCATCTCTTGCAGTGTTAAAGCTTAGATCAGCGTTTCCCAAGCTGTGTGTCAGAGGAAGTATAGAGGGGCATCACAAGGAGTTTATTTCTTCCCCTCCTCCCCCATTGATTCGCCTCTATTATCTGCCCCAGAATCCTATTTGGAACCAAAACTCAGCCCCCTGTTGACACTAGGGCTTTGAAACATATAAATACACTTGTAAGTGCATTGCCGATTGAAAAAGTTTGGGAACCCATAGCCTAGATCATCAACTTTCACAGTAAACCACTCACTATCATATATAATTAATTAAATCTATATTATAATTTTAATTGCATAGGGTATAGATACTTTTATCATCAATACCACTAATACCACTTACACAAACTATTTCTTTCTAATGTACCTCAAGCTTGTTTACTTAAACCCTACCTCTTTTATAATTTCTTTTAAGGTTATTGAACTGTTTTTTAGTCCAATTTTGTTTAGAAGAAAGGATAATGCTCAAATTTAGTTACATTCGCCACCATACATTTATACCACAACTACATCAATATATTTTATTTTATTTTATCAATATTAGTATAAGTTTGATTAACATGGAATATTGTGAAAAATATTACAAACAATAAGAGAATCTTATGGTAATGCTATATCCATACCATCTATTATCCAATAGAGGCAAAAAATAATATGTAACTAGTAGTATAGTGTACTGTAACTGTAGAAAAAATAATATAGTATATCTTTCTCAGCATAGTCATAATTTATAATATAATATTTAATTAAAACTTATATTCATAAAACTCATAATAAAATACTAAATATATGGGTCGCTTATATAGTATAAAATCTGCGTGGGTTTTCTTACCATGGTACCTAATGACTAATGAGCGATGTCTCTAAATGGTAAAACAAATAGATAGAATAATAGTTTAACTTACCAAATGACTTGTATTCTTATAACGGCATATTCAACACAAGACTCATGTATTTATTATACTAAAGGAAACGTCTGAATTTTTATAGTTTTAAAACTTTGAGAAGTTTTCTTTACCTCTTGCTCATTTTATGCTAATTTTGATTCGATTACGTCAAAATCATAAATAAATACAGATAATTATATTGTCTTACATGTACACAGATTATCACAGGGTGCGTTCGTTTTCAACTTATTATGTTACACAATATTACCGTCGTCGAAATAGTGACACCATATTTGACACACTTTTTCGTTTAACGAGTACTTCCGTATTTTTTTTAATATTATTTTTATATTGTGTGTATGTATATTATACACATTTTTACGACTGTCTTACAAGTTTCAGCTAGAAATGCATATAGACACTTGGGAATCGTTGATTGAATTGGATTTCCCTACTATCATAGCTATAAAGCCATAATAACAGAAATTGAACACAGCACTTAAAAACAATATTTACATAACCTCGCAGACATAAAACAAATCAAACATGTTATGAACGCATCTTTTACAAATTATGTTTGTGGGTAGTTGGCGACGAATCGATTTCTGCTTTTATGTTGGTACTTCATAATAACGAGCCAATAGAAACACAATTTCAGGCCTTTCTTCTTCAGAGAACATGGCCGACATTTAGGTACTGCTGTCATGAAGATTTCCCAGTGACAAATTTTAACTTTGTAGTTCTTCATGCACGGTTTTATGTTCCATTAACGTTTTATTTTTTGTAATTCCGTAGACGGTATTTAGTGTAAGCTTAATTGTTGTAAAATATGGCGGCTGATCGCGAAATAGCTGCTGAAGACAGCATTAGAGTCGTATGCCGATTTCGGCCACTCAATGACTCTGAAGAAAAAGCTGGTTCAAAATTTATTGTGAAATTTCCTTCAGGCCCCGATGACAACTGCATTTCTATAGGGGTAAGTGAAAATTTAATTAGTATATAAATATTGACTTCCTCTATCATCGCCCTAATTTAGACCATGATGACTAATACATTACGGCTGGTGTTCACCTGCTACGAAATGGCCTTTCTTTTTTATTCCGCTTGGTTGACTATGATCGCAATAGTGAAAATTTGAAGATTCCTGGTGCATTTGACGCAATATTGGCATAAGAATCCTTTTCTGTCGAAAATCAATACAAATAGTTTTCCGACCTTGACCTGAGAATTCTTAGGATTGTATGCCTTAAAATATTTTGTTCATTGTTTACTTTATAGTTTAAAAAAAAACAATTAATGGGAATATTCAACAATTAATATCTTAAATGGGTTTATGATTTTCATTGATTTTATTTTTTTATTTATTATGATTCCGAATGATAACATGATTGTAAAACAAATAAGCATTTTGCAGAAATTATTGTTATTGATGATGATGATTATGTCATTATACACATGATATACTATATCTCACATAAATAATTAGCATGTTCATATACACACATACTTTCATAATATATGGCTTCATAAGTTATGATAAAATAATTATAATTTTTAAATAAAACAATCTTTGAGACACTAATGATATTGTTTAATAAATAATTTATTTGTAGATTACAGTTTGTGTGTAGTCATGTAATTTTAAGTCATATCCTATGATAAGCTATACATGAAATGTGTATAGTTATAGATTATTATTTTCTTTACAAAATGATAGGTATTTTCTTATAATTAAATAGTCTAGCTTTATATAAATAAAACATATAAAAAAAATTATTTTCAATGTTTTTATAATGACTCAAAACTTTATTCTTTTTAGGGTAAAGTGTATTTGTTTGACAAAGTATTTAAGCCTAATGCAACACAAGAGAAAGTTTACAATGAGGCTGCAAAAAGCATTGTATCAGATGTGCTTGCTGGTTATAATGGTACTATATTTGCCTATGGACAGACAAGTTCTGGAAAGACTCATACAATGGAAGGTGTCATAGGTATGTCCAGTTCTAAAGACTAAAAATATTTGGGTGCTAATAAATATATGATATTCTTAACATAATGTTTAATATGTTTTTCAATTTAACAGGGGATCCAGGAAAACAGGGTATTATACCACGGATAGTCAATGATATATTCAATCACATCTATGCAATGGAAGAAAACCTTGAATTTCACATCAAAGTTTCTTATTTTGAAATTTATATGGATAAAATCAGAGATTTATTAGATGGTAATACATTTATATAATAACTTCAAAAATGTGTAATAATTTATAGTTAGAAAGAAGCATTTACTTTACCACATATTTACAGTTTCAAAGGTGAACCTCAGTGTCCATGAGGATAAAAACAGAGTCCCATTTGTAAAAGGTGCTACAGAGAGATTTGTGTCAAGTCCAGAAGAAGTGTTTGAAGTTATAGAAGAAGGAAAATCAAATAGACATATTGCTGTAACAAGTAAGAATTTATACCAAATGGAAATAATGAAATAAAAAATAAATAAATGTTTCTTATGTGTAATATTATTATTGCATTCATTAAAACAACATCACATTTACTTTACAGACATGAATGAACACTCATCTAGATCTCATTCAGTCTTCCTGATTAATGTAAAGCAAGAAAACTTAGAAAATCAAAAGAAACTATCAGGAAAGCTTTATCTTGTGGACTTGGCTGGTTCAGAAAAGGTTTATGAGCTAAAAAAATGAATGTAGCTGTTATCATTAAATAAAATGTGTTTACTAAAAAATATATTTTTCAGGTGTCTAAAACTGGTGCTGAAGGTACTGTGCTTGATGAAGCCAAAAACATTAATAAGTCACTATCAGCATTGGGTAATGTAATTTCTGCCCTTGCTGATGGCAATAAGTCTCACATTCCCTACAGAGATTCCAAACTGACCCGTATCCTGCAAGAATCACTTGGTGGTAATGCTAGAACCACTATTGTCATTTGTTGCTCACCAGCTTCCTTCAATGAGAGTGAAACTAAAAGTACACTGGACTTCGGTAAAAGGTAATAAAAATTATTCATATTTAATGAAATGGTTATATATCAATGAGTGTGGTGAAACTAATAGAAATAATATATTAACAGAGCAAAAACAGTCAAGAATGTTGTGTGTGTCAATGAGGAACTTACAGCTGAAGAATGGAAACGTCGCTACGAACGGGAGAAGGAGAAGGTGGCCAGACTTAAAGGAAAGGTAAGATTTTGGATTACATTCTTTTAATTTAAAAAAATATGTATGTAATGTTTCTAAAGAACTTATATAGCCAAAATAAACTGCATTAAAAGCTGCTTGTGATTCAGATTATAATGTATGTAAATATTATATAGGTTGAGAAGTTGGAGGCAGAGGTTAACCGCTGGAGATCAGGAGAGACTGTCAGGCCAGAAGAACAAGTCAACCTGGTTGAGATTGATGCTGCTACTCCAGTCACATCATTCATTGAAGAGAAACCTCCAGTTGCAGTAAGTTTTAAAATCTGATTATGTAACATTAGTCTCAGTTATTATTCCCACACTGGATAAACTACTAAAACATACATTATTATTGTCTGATAAGAATTCTAATTCATAGTTATAGATTTAATGTTAAGCTTCTAATGAAAATGATTTGTTCTATTACTTGTAAAAAAAATTATCAACTAATATAAAATATCAATACATATATAATTATATAATTAGAGAATAGAAAATAATGAAAAATTATTAAGAAAAACAAAAATACGTAAGACAAAAATAGTTACTAACATGGAGTGAAAAGTGAGTCAGCAAGTGTAGTTGCTAAACCAGACAATATTCTAATCATTCCATTTGAACAAGTGGATTACTCAGTTGGTCTGTGCAATAAATTGCAATGTCTCATTTAGCTTCAGCTAATTTTATATGAAGATTCATGTCTAGAAATTTTACTTAAAATATAAATATTGCTATTAAATTATAGAAATATGGATGTGTTGAAAAAAGCTTTTTATTTTCAAAATATACAATAGCTTAAATAAATTACAACTTTTATAATATTTCTGTTTAAAAAAAATATATACATATGTTATTACAGAGTTGTAAAATATTATACTTGAAATCACATATACACTACAAAAAATTAAAATGTCAGATACATCTGTCACACATTAAAAAATAAAGAGATCTAATAAAATGTGTGTGAGTGTGCAAATTATACCAGACAAGCTGAGCTTCGCGATTTCACCTGCGTTTATCACCTGTTCCCGTAAGATTTTCGGTATAAAAAGTATCCTATTTGTCCCTCCTCAGGTTTCAAAGAATCAAATATTTCCTCTTTATAATATTGTTATACAAGATAATGTGTTCTGCAGCCCGTCCCAGTGGCCGTGTCGAGCGCAGTGGAGGATGCGGCGATGCAGGCCAAGCTCGAGGCTCTGTACCAGCAGCTGGACGACAAGGACGAGGAGATCAACCAGCACTCGCAGCTTGTGGAGAAACTCAAGGAGCAGATGATGGAGCAGGAGGAGCTTATCGCCTGCACCAGGTACGTCAATATATCATTACCAGTGAAGTGCCATGTCCTCTATTCATCAAACAGAGGACAGTCTCTGGTGAAACAGGTTATGTCAGATTAAAACCTCCTACTGACTAAAACCTCACGGTGGCCAAACGTCTACGCAAGTGTGAGGGCCCCGGCGGGGGGTGTCCCCTGCCAGATCGATATATTTTATTTCTTATCCCCACATTGGATCAAATCCAGGACTTCAAGGCTGTAATGTTAACCAATAAACCAACAAGGTGGTCATATCATTACCAAGTATAAGGTGGTCATATGAGTACCAATTTTAACACTTCATATTTCCACTCCTTATTATGTATTTTAATTCATACATTATGCATGCAGTATGTATATTATAGTACTACAACTCACATGTTTAAGTTAAAAGTGAGTTATCGATCAAGACATCAGTAATTAGTACAATTTCAATGTCTATATTGAAATACATACTTGTTACATTTTCGTTTACTTTTAATAAGGCTAAGTAATAAATAAGACATAATGTTTCATTAAAATTTTGCACGTGAATGCACATCAACGCTAATGATTATTGTGGCAATAAATTTCAAAGCAAAAACAACTTTACCATTTACTGTGATGGTATGTCGTGATAATAATCCGTATTATCATCACCGAGCATTTTGATACTAAATGTCTCATCTAAGTATTGTTTTTAATTATACTACATATATATTATCGCACGATTTTTCTTATTGAAAAATATGTATGAAAATGAATTTATTATTGGATGAATATTATTATGTTTTCATATTGAATAATATCTGCTTTAAATATCAAAATAAATTAATAAATACATTGAAATACATATTATTTTATTGTAGATTTAGATAAAAACAAAAGTAATTAAAGTATAAATATGAAAAGATAAGGATCGGTAACATGTTAGCAAATCGGCATAAATATGAAATCTCGTTATCGTAAATATGAGACGACCGGCGGACAAATTTGTCATTCTCTTATTGATTTCATAATGAATTTTACTCCACATCAATTTTCAAATATAAACTATCATTACACAGACGCGATTTCGAAGCTCTGCAAGGTGACATGAATCGTATCCAGCAAGAAAACGAGGCAGCTAAGGAGGAAGTTAAGGAGGTTCTTCAGGCATTGGAGGAGCTTGCTGTGAACTACGACCAAAAGTCGCAGGAAGTTGACAGCAAGAGTCGCGAATGTGACCAGCTCTCTGAGGACTTACAATCCAAACAGGTATGTTCATTTACGTGATATTTTTTAGTACTTTAATTAAATTAGTAAAAGAATATGAAATGAATCCATTGTCTTTTGCAACAGAGTGCCTTGACAACAGCAACAGCCGAACTTCAGCAACTGCGCGACCTCTCTGCCCATCAACGTAAACGTATCGCAGAACTTCTGACCAACCTCTTAAGAGATCTCTCCGAAATCGGAGCGGCCGTCGGAGGCTCCGAACTCGACTTCAAGCTGAACGTCGACACTGTTGGCAAATTGGAAGAGGAATTCACCGTCGCTAGGCTCCACATTAGCAAAATGAAGAGTGAGGTCAAAAATATTGTGCAACGCTGCCACTCGCTCGAAACTGCGAATATCGACGCTAATCAGCAGGTCAGCTTACGATCGTTAATTATCACTTTTAACACGCAATATAAGAGTTAATTGTAATGGAGTTGAGGGTCTTTTTTCTTTATTACTATAATAATTTTTAAAAGCCATGATATATATTTTTTGTAAGTCACTAAAATGATTGCATGAATAGAAATGTATACAGAATTAATGTTCATGCTATGAATGTATATTTTTCATAAAAATATACATAAGTACAAGGTTTGCATTTAAACTTTACACTAATTTTTTTTAAACAATTTAACTTTATATAGATCGAGAAATACGCGCGTTCGTTGGGTGAATGTCGTCTGCTTATCTCGCAACACGAGGCGCGCTGCGCTTCTCTCGCCGAGTCGATGCGTGAAGCCGAAAACAAGAAAAGACAGCTCGAGGAAGCCGCTGACGCTTTGCGCGAGGAGTGCGCTCGCTTGCAGGTAAATAATGTATAGAAATTTCTTTTAGTAATTTTCCATACAGCAACAATTTGAAATTAAATTAATTCATAGATATTAACTCACCCACAACCACTCTCGTTGTTAAGTGTTCGAAACGAAAGTGTTGTAAATATTCTTAAAATACACGTGAATAACCCGGGTGGAGTTAATAATATATCACTTGTATTTTAAGTCCATATATATCCTTTCATATTTCGTGAATTTATATGAACCCCTTCCCTCCCCTTCGAACCACACGTGATTAATGGGCGGTCTCTTATGAGTTCGCTTTACAAACCGCAACGTGTCCCGGCAGGCGGCCGAGCGCGTGCAGCTGGCGGCGGCGGAGCAGCGCGCGGACTCGCAGGTGCGCGCCGCGCTCGAGGCGCAGCTGGAGCAGCTCCGCGCCTCGCACGCCACGCAGCTGGCCGCGCTGCGCGACGAGCTGGCCGCCCTGCAGCGCCAGCACCAGGAACTCAAGGAGTGAGTCGCCTGTCTTACACTATTATAGACTTGCCGCTGAGAGAATGCGTTCCTGACGGTCATCAATTGGTTAGGGCTAGTGATGGGCGGAAAGGAACAGATACCTGAATACTCGTTTTTCTTAATTTATTTTTTCGGATTTGCGCAAAAGGAAATAAAAATATGAGACTATTACTTAGAAGTATAATATAAAATGCAAGAAAAGGGGGAATACGGACCTGGCGCACCTCTATTCACAGTGTTTTACTGTTTCACGCCAATTTATTATAAGGATGGTAACTCCCCGACGTGAGTTTAACCAATTTGTAGACAAGCAATGCTCGGTTTCCACTATTCAAATCGAGCATCTGATGACACACTATTTAAGAGAAACTTGCGGAACTCGTTTTATTTAATAATTGTTTATTCTTTTATTTGAAGGGAAACACATTTTTACTTCTCAAATCCAAATATTTATAAATCATTACTTTTACACAATACTGGTTTCTTACATCATCATCAGATAGTCTGTACTGTGTAATTTCTTTTCATTAATATAATTTCATTTTGTTTGTCAATAGTACCTACCAGGAGTTGACGCTGGCGCGCCAACAGCTCCAGGACGACTACGAGAAGCTGAAGGGCGAGGAAGCCGACAAGTCCGCCAAGCTCAAGGAACTCATGTTAGTGTCGCGGTCACCGCGCCGTAATCTAGACAAGGCCGAAAAAGAGGTCGCCAATCAGCAAATGCTGCTCAAGGACGACTTTCGAGATTTTATCCTGTCTCCGAAGAGAGATAAGATCGGTTTCAATTACGACATGGGCCTAGATATCGAAAAGGCTTCGGCCAGGGAGGAAAAGTCGCTCTCGGCAATCTCTAAAGCTCCTCGCCACTCCTGCAACATCCATCCCCTCCAGTTACATTTACTTATATCCGTCACCATGATACTCCTCACCCACCGATATCCTCAAATTGTTGTTTTGGTTTAAGCTCGTTGGCTTGTTTTCTGTGATAACCTCATGGGTCTCTCTCACATTGCAATTTTAGTAATTTAAATACAAACCAAACAATGTTCATTAACGACACGTCTGCAACGTTAAAACGAATTCAAGACGAGACCCATGAACACCATGTTTAACTCATTGACGCTTTTCTTGCTCGTCGCAACTGCCTCGTATCAAATTGGCAATAACACAAATTAGTTTAGTAGAAAAATACGTATGAGGCAGTTGCGACCGAGTGTAACGACTTTGATTTAAGGAAACTAATTTATATTTTTTTATGCATTTTAATTGCTTCGCTTTGAAGTTCGTCATGTGTCATAAATCTAGTCGAACATATAAATAAGAAAAATTATTTATCAACAAAATGCTTAAAGTAGTTATTAATAATTAGCATGTTTAATTTGTTGTTTGTTATTGTGACTTAAGCATGATGAAATTAAAAATTATACTATTAAGTAGTTCTAAATATTGGTTCATTAGTTCTTAATATTTTAACGTAGAGTCGTTGTTGTCGTTACTTAAAAGTTTTTCATACAGTGGTTGTCTAATAAGATCTAATCGTCTATTAACGAAAATTTTCTTGTTTTATCTATTGTAAGTCTTTTTAAATGCTTTGAGGTATAAAAAGAGTCAAATATAGTTTATTCTAATTAATAAAATATCTGGCTTAACTCAATTTGCACAAAACAACTGTGTACAGAGTTAAAAAATATTTCTTGACACTTGTAAAATATGTAAATAATATCAATCATATGTACAGAGATACTAAGTACATAGAATATTTTTAATAAATATTTTTCTACCACATGTGGCGACCATCAGTTTTAACGGTTCTTTTAAGTATAAATGAATATCAAACCAAAGATAAAATTATAGTTTTGTAGTTAGGGCGAAATAGTTACTATCATATACTTAAGTATTAATAAAGATGTAAGCGAATACTAGCTAATACTTGTCTCTTGACTATTATGATATAAAAAGTAGACATAGCTTAACTGAAGAGTGCATTTATTCTCAAACATTTCAAATCGTAATATTTCATTCCAAGAACTGCATTTACATATTGGCATTTATATACATTTTAATTTGTTCTTTAGCGCATGATCACTTCATCCATTCCAATTGGTTCTCCACGCCTTTTGTATTTTAATTGCATTTATGTTTTTCCTAGTGTCCATATCACTTCCTTAGTCTGCACTCAAATGCCGAAGAGTGATTGTTGCCTCAATTTTCTTAAGTTGTAAACATGTGCAAATGAATAAAAAACCTGATAATAAGCATACATATTACAGGTTTGCACAATGTTGCGACTTTTAACGATGTAGTTAATTTACAATTTAATCTAGAAATATATCGTATACCAAAAACTACAATACATATTTCTGGATTTTATTGTTTATGTTATGGTTACTTAATACAATAAACTGATTTGTGATACAATTATTTTACAAATAATAATCTTAGTTGGTGTAAGTACAAATGACATGTAGTGCAAGGTCTTGTAACGCCTCGCTTTTTTATATTTTTAAGTTATCATTTTATTCCGCACGTATCCCATTCATATTCATACTGCCGGGGGTTGGCATTCTCTGAGAAAATGGCCTAAAACGATACGCGACTTAATATGGATGGGTGCGTGCAGGAAGATATCTCACTTTACAGGTAAATGTTGCCATTTTAACCAATTATTTTAATATGTAGGAAATTTACTTTCAAATGCATTTTCACGAACAAAATCATTTAATAAGCTTGAAGTGCCTATCGCTGTTATGATATATAAGTTTAATTCCATTATACAGTCAAAGCGTGGAACGCCGCGAACAGGCTCGTGCCGATCTCAAAGGGCTGGAAGACACCGTGGCTAAGGAGTTGCAAACATTGCACAATCTACGAAAACTATTTGTACAAGACTTGCAGGTAATGTAATACTTAAATTTACGTGGTTACTGAAATTATAACATTATTAAGCTGTCAAAATTAATATTATAAGCTAGTCTGAAATAGGCCAAAAGCTTTAAAAAATAAAAATTATTCCTTAGTCATTGAAATTTACTTATTTAAATATAATATGTCTTAAATAGGCAAGGATAAAGAAATCTACCAACTCCGAGGAAGGAGCCGAAGAGGAGGGCGGTTCCCTCGCCCAGAAACAGAAGATCTCATTCCTCGAGAACAATCTGGAACAACTGACGAAGGTGCACAAGCAGTTGGTGCGCGACAACGCGGACCTGCGCTGTGAGCTGCCCAAACTCGAGAAGAGACTTCGCGCCACCATGGAGCGCGTCAAGGCACTTGAAACTGCACTCAAGGTAAACTTATTCGATATATAGATAAATTCATTCACGAAGACGCGCCCAACTATTCTTCTCAATCTTTGACAGTATATGTATGCAAGCTTGTGTTTGTGAAGTTTCATAGGTACACACTCATTGCACATGTATGAAATAGACTAATGAGGACAAACTATTGTGATCATGATCAAAATATTTCCAAATTCAAAAACTGGTGGGCGCATCGTCGTGAATACTTCTTTTTTCTAGTATTCTAAATATTGTCAGTTCAGTTGAAATATATTTAAGTTGGACACCTTGAATTTGTGTTCGGTTATTATTTTGCTTAAAAGTGATAATAAAATGATATTATAATTCGAAAAAAACACATTACAGGAAGCAAAGGAGGGCGCGATGCGCGACCGCAAGCGCTACCAATTCGAAGTGGACCGAATCAAGGAGGCCGTACGGGCTAAGAACCTCGCGCGAAGAGGCGTGCAAGCACAAATCGGTGAGTTTATTTATTTAATTTTACTTGTTCATTCATGTAAATACATTGAAACAAATAAAATTTGATACATATAGTTTAGATCCAAATGCATAACTGATTTAAGAAAAAGCACTGCATTTAAAATATTACATACATTTTAAAGAATCTGTACAAAATTTCATCCAAATAGATTTTGTAGTTTCGGAGCCTATTCAATACCAACAAATCTTTCCTCTACATACTATTAATATAGATACTGCACACCACAAACATTGTCATCCGACTCCATATAAGGCAGCACGTTAAAATTGCATTCTAAAAATGTATAAATTAAAGTGTCTCAGTCAAATAGTGTGTAGTCAACCGCACGAACTTCGGCGCGACAAAACTCTGATGTGCGGCATATTATCGACTCCGGAGCGAAGGGCAGGCGTGTTCACTAGGATGATTCGCGATAGGACAATAACTTTGGCTATACATGTCGTGATAATGTGATCCCAGTATAATACATAAAAAATAAACAAAATGATGTTTGTAGCGAAACCGATCCGCGCCGGCGGCGGACACCTGGTGGGCGGCGGCGGCGTGGTGCGGCCCGCGCCCGCGCAGGACATCAAGAGGAAGTCCATCATCGTCGGCGCCAGGGGTGAGTCGCACTGTCCCCATCAGCTTCAGACTAATTTATTTTATTAGCATTTACTTTAGTCGACCATTCAATTAACATTTCTTTTCATCATATTTTTTTTTAAATTTAATTATTATTTTTTAAGTTTCATTCGGATTTTAATTTTATTAATTATTAGATTTATATATCCCCAATCAACTACACATTTCGAAAATTCTTTAACTAATATTGAGGATTCCCATAAAAGTAATTGCCTTGTTTGAGTAACAACTTATATGAAATTAAATAAATACAAATGAGCGCTTACGAAACCCGATGACGTATCGCAATAATTTAACAAACCTTTTTACTCAAATATCCACACTCACTGATTACTCAACTACTACAATCTTATTATTCATTTTACATTTCAGATGAGAGTTGAAGAGATAGCCGTCGCTTCATAAAGAATCTAAAGTGAAAATTCATAGATGTATTTTTAAATAAGGCGGCAAAATCATTCTTGAAAAAAAAATAAAATTATTCTACTTACATATTTATCAAAAGCCTAATAAGTAAGCTACACGGCAAAAAAATAACAAAAATATAGTAGTACTCATAAGGCTTAACATTTCGAGCTATTTAATCTTAATGTTAATAAGTGCACATGTTTAGAAATGGTTATAAGCTTCTTGCAAGTTTTCCATAATCCCATACTCATGTCGACGAATATGAAAGGTAATATAGAATGACGAATAGACAACACGTTACGCATAGACTATGCATCAGGAATACTTGGGAATTCTAACTTGGTTTGAAGTATTACTTTTGTTCAGACTTGCGTTATCTTTTAAGCTTTTAGAAAAAAGGATCTAATAAAATTTTTATGAAATGACAAGTATTATATTTAGTTCCAATTAATTGCCTTTGTGCTAAATGAAATATTCTTAAATTAAGGAGTGTCCTTTGGGAAGAAATGTTATGAAGGTTGCATAGAACATCAGTACAAAGATACCGAGCCAGTTACCAATGCAATGGGGAACAACAAACAAGTTTCATTTCTTCCCGTAGGATGCGGTTGATCTATGTACCAGTATCTGAGAGGAACTGCTATGAGTTATTTCAGACTCGCATGTGCTACCGCACAAAGAAAAAAAATACATAAAAAATATAATAAAAAGGATTTTCGTTAACGTCATGGTTGTTGTGGCAAGTGTGGTGGCAAATGCATAACCCAGAGTGCATATTCAATGTGTAGTTCTAGTGTAAGCTTCTTTAATATATATTTTTATATATTGTGATAAGCGTTGTTATGCCGACATGTGAGCATTTAATAAGTTAACGAAACGAAGTATAGAACGGGTGCGATGGGTGATAACGTATCGACTTCGACTACTCAAGAAACACGTACACGTATGACGCGCACAAATAAAGAATGGGATTGGACACAATCATCAGCTTGCCTTTGTCGACTTCCTCTCTAGTCACAATATGGGGTACTAATTTGCAGATCTCTACAAATTCCAACATCCATATTTTAGCATATTCTATATATAAATGAATGAACTTCTCCCAACGATGTCTCGGCTTACATTCTTTATTGATGCGAGTGATACAGACCCATGACGAGCGTGTGTACCTAGGCGACTTGCTACGACGAGCAAGTTCTCAGCCTCTAGGTTACGAACTGCGCCACAGAGCACGACACTTTAGTGGGCGATTTTTATATTCCTTCGAAGAATATGAAAATCACTTTCAACTAAAACATTTCATTTGTAACTTGAAAAACCATTGTTGCATAATATTAATCATAGTCATGTAGAAAGTTTTTGCAAATTACTAGTTATCATCCATGACACCTAATATACTAATCTTCAATACTGCGTCGTACATTTTCGCTTGTGAGCTGTGATGTTTTGTAGAAGGATTATCCATATCGCGTGTTTCGGTGGTAACAGTAGTCATTTTAAAAACTCTTTCAAATAGGGCTTTTGTTCAAGTAGATTACACTGTTTTAAAAATTGCCAATAGTTGTACTACAATCAATGTATGCTATGAATTACAATAAAATGTGTTTAACGTTATAAATTGGTTTAGACGCCTGCGATTTGGTTAAAGTTCTCTATTTGCTTTTAAGATTCATTAGCTTCTTAGTAGATCTGTAACTTATGTAAGTACTTATGAAATAATCACGTCACGCAGTCTGAGGGTTCTTACGAAGCGAACGACGCGAAGTGCCCGCGCTGCGTCCCATTGGGAGTTATGGAACTATGGTCGACACATGTTCAGAAAACCAAAGATCAATCACAATCATTAGATTTATTGCCCGAGATTAATTACCAACTGAAATTTAATATAAGTCTACATTTTTGCTGAAAGGTTCCAAAGCTCCTTAATGTGTTGCAATACATTTATATTATTTAGGTGTAAAGTTTTAGTAAATTATTTCATACTTAAGTTAGATACTTGATTTTATTATATTTTATTTATTTTATTACATAAAGCTAAATTATGTCGTTTTTTTCACTTTTGAAGTGTTAAACGTTTTTTACATACCTCTATTTACAATGTTTTACAATCATGATCAAAACGCATATTCTTTCACTTGAAGTTTTAAATGTCGACAAAGATGCATTCCTTGTGCGAAGCAGTTTTGTGTCTTTGTTATAAGTTAACTTTTGTTATATGTAGAGAAATAAGAGGCTACCCTCGGTTTCCATCGCCGATGCATCGACAGCTCAAACAGGGCCGAGCCGCGCGGGCGAACCCCTAACCGAAAGGCTTGCCTTGCACCAAGTGATTTAGTTTATATCGACATCTTTTGTATGATGTATTTGATATATAGGAAATTCTCAAAACGAGTGTTTTCTTGATTTTTATTTATTATAAAAATAAAATATGAATTTAATTTGCTACAGTGTTTTTTATTTCATTTACGTCCTGGTATATTATAAAATTCCAATTTCATTTCATTACTTTTATTACATACGAACAGAAAATAAATGAAATGAGAAAAAATCCGCTATACATTTTGCTATCATAGCAATCCCTTTTATTCGTTACATGCAACATTGGAGACTTTATTACATCCTTTCCTTTCTTTTTATTCATTCTGTAATAATTCTAGGGTTTTTAATATAAAAAAAAAAACGAGAAAATGCTTACAACGGGAGGAGTTAAAATAAATTAAGTAATGTAAGCTATTATATTTTATTTAATTACATAAAGACTTTTGGTTACTAGAAATATACAGTCACAAGTTTTACAGTAATTGGTTACAGTGTTTTTAAAATAAAATTAATTCATTATATTCTGGATGAATAATACTTATGAAAAATAAGTTTGTCTTTAATAACGATTTTTCAATAACTTATAGATTACTAAAGCTAATTCAAGGCTATAATTTCCAAGTTATAAGGATTGATGATATGATGACTAAGTTGTACTGAAGGATTTTCTGTTTCATGGTAAATATTTTTTTAATCTAAATAACAAACATTTCACAATAAAGAAATAATAATGAGATATTAAAACAAATAATTTAACTACTTACAATAAAAATAAAGGTACAAAAGTATACAATGTTATATATGTGCTAAATAAATATTGTTTACCATCAATTATTATTCATAGTATGACGTTCAATTTTTATCACAGATTTTGTATAAATATATACATACTTAAAAATAGGTTCTTGTGTAAGGAATAGTATTATTTACACATCACAAAAATATCAATTTATTGCATACTATACCGGTTAGGTTATATCTCGACCTTATCCTTGGAGGATTTTACAGCCGTATTATGATACGATCGTATTTGGAATATTTTATTTTTAGAACATGTAGTTTCCCTGATTCTGCCATTTGAAGCTCGTTTGAAGAATGTATGGCTTGACTGTATTAAAACTTCCTAGTCACTGTTAATAATAAAGTTGACAAATGCTGAACCCCTGCTCAATTTATTTTATTAATTTATGATTTTATTCGCATAAAAAGCGTCAGTAGCGGTAGTCTAGTTAAAACAATATTGTTCAATACTAAAAACCTTAAAATTTACACCAAATAAAGCAAAAGAAATAAAAATATGACCATGCATTTTTTAATTGCAATGCACATTATAGTGTAAATAGTATGTTTTCTGTGGTATTATTTATTTCATTCGTATTATAGATTACTTGTATGTGAATTTATATAGAGTATGCATTTTTTTATTCCCTTTAATCAGGTTTGATTACAATCGTGAAATAACAAATTTATGATAATAGTTATTGCCTAATGAATAGTAGTACATAACTACACTTTTCTATAACGCCGACCTAAATTACGCTCTAAATTTCAAATTATAACAAAACTACTGCAATTTTTTAAGAATACAGTCGTCACAATTTTCTTTAGAAATAACTATCATAGTGGGTCATAAGTTGATGATTCATTGGAATGTTGGCGAGCCAGTACATTGTTAACACCATTCTCCTTGGCGGTAGATGAGGTCCTGAAATTGAAAAATATATATTGAAGTCAGTAACTTAAATATTAATAGGCCAAAATGGTGGAAAAGCCTTACTTTTGTTATTTTACTTACATTTAAATAGATTAACATGGAACGCAATCCGGTGTAGACGATGGTGCTACATACGGCAAAATAAATTGTTTTAAATATGAGTACATATTATTATTGTCGTGTTTGACAATAAATCTCCAATACGGAATCGAACACTGTGTATATATCAGGAATTCTCAAATTAACAACCTCTCAATTCCACCTCAAAATTCTCAACCTATACTAATATTACTTATATAATAACTATTTTGTTCTCCTTTTCTTCTTCTGCTATCAGTCTCCACTAATATTATAATACATTTGATTTTTTGTTTGTTTGAATTGATTAGGCTCCTAAACTACTGAACCCATTTGGATGAAATTTTATACAAAAATCGTATGAAGCCAGAGAAGCTATCATATATAATATATATATATGGCTTTTATCCCAGAAATCTAACGGGTACGGGAGACATACGCAGATGTAACCGCGGTACTTGTAAAATAAGAAAAAAAATGAAGGAGTTATTCACCCAAAGAAAGGCAGCAATGTAATGAGTTGGGCACGGCTGGTGCATTCTCGCAGCTCCGGCAGCACCAGCACCACGTGCCTCAGGTACGCCTGCAGCGAAACTCGCCGCTGTTCGACCACTTTCGCATCCTACAATACATTTTTATTTTAAACTACTATTCACATTAGGGACTGAAACCGCCAAGGCATATATTTATTAATTTAAATATAATAAAATAAATAAATAAATGTGGGTACCGTAAAAGAGTTTCGGTTTTACGGTTAACGGTTTGGACAAACTACGCGGGCCAGGGAGGCCTTACTCAAGTTGAATGATTTGGTTCAATTCAGTTCACGAGTTACGCAATTTCATTATTTTTGAGATTTTCTTTTGACTTTTGTTTGATTGTATTTTGTCTTTGATCAGGCATATGGTCAGATGCTCTTAGATGATCTGTAATTATGCTATCATCATATAAAATAAGAGGCTTTTTTAATTCTCAAAAAAATTAATGAAAATAAAATAATTGCTTGAAATTAATTAATACATTCAGACAAAAGGCCTAAACCGGTAAAAAATAATACATAAAATAGGACGATAAAGCAATAGCTTTGACGGTATTTTAGCGAAATATCGCTTTGACGGCATTTTAAATATTTGATGCTGTTTTTGGTTACATTATGCACTCAGTACTCACTCTTTTTCTCAATGTCTTTTTAGGTGGAAATTTATAATTTGCGATATCAGGATGGCATTTTTTGAGTTGGGTATGCATTTCATAGAACTTTGCGTATCTGTGATACACATTCCATTCCTCCTGTCCGACTTTCAAAAATATCTGAAAAAACAATAAGTAATATAATATTATGCCAAAAAAGGATGTTAATAAAAAATAATAATGAAATACTCTAAAATGATACCTGATAAACATGGTAGGAATTTGGTTTCTTTCCAACTAAAAACGCACTGGGAATGTATACTTTAACATTAGATTCTGGACATTCCAAAATTTCCAATCCAGAACTTTCTAAATCTTGGAGTCTTTGTTGTAAATGTTGATTGAATTCCATTAACTCCGCGTGCATTTCAGCTACCTAAACAACAACAATTTATAATAATGAATCTTCACAATATGATAATTTTAAATGGACAATCAATTCATAAATAACTAATCTTATCTTATCTGAAATATAAACAAAATAAGATATAAAGCCAGATTTGTATTTTAAATGAATATAAATATGAAAAATAGATGGATCTTGAATTTTCAAAATATAATCCAGGTAAGATTCGAAATCATTCAAGTTATCTAACTGTGCAATATTGTTTTCATTTGGTTGATTTGGTCAAATAACAACAATGTTTATTTTTGCTCTTTAACTTGAGATATAAGATGTTCTACTCCAAGCTAAGTGATTACTGCTAAACAAGTGGAAATATGAAAAAAAGTTACATAATATACTACAAAATTAAAAGAAAATATATCAGAGGTAAGGCGGTTTAAAAACAACAATTTTTATAAGTTCTAACCACAAACAGACCTGAACAAGTTTTCGTTCATACTGCGTTATTTCTTCTTCATGACCATTACTAGATTTCAATGCTTTGCCCATTTCAACTGCGGACATATAGTTCCTTAATTGCTCCTTTAATCTATCGTTTTCTCTGAAAATTGAATAATATGACTTCAATATAACAAAATTTATATAATATGGCGTCTACCCGGGTGGCGGATGGGGGATCAGTCAGTGGTGTAGCGTTGCTATATCATCGACCGAATCGCTGACCAACGATGGGTGTGGTCCTTCAGCATCTAGGGGGTTATGCGCTGGGTTAACAACCCTCCCATGGAAAAACTTACTGTTAAGAAACCGACAAAGACTAACTAACTAACTTATCTTACAATTATGTCTCTGCCAACTTACTTGCTTAAATCTAGTACAACCTTTTCCAATTTCTGTATTTTATCTTTGTTTGATTGTTCAATTTGATTAAACTTAAGTTGCAAGTTAATAAATTCCTTTTCCCTACATTCTAATACCGAGTCAAGCGCCTTTTCGTCGGGTACGCTTTCGTCTTCAGTAAAACACAGTTCTAAGCACGATGTGCTGCCATCAATGCTTCCCGCAACTTCCTCGCTGTCACTTTCATATATTTTTAAACAATTAACACTTAAATCAGATGCGTCGTCTCGTACATTATTCTTTTCAATACTGGAGCTGCTCGTAAAAATTTCCTTTGCACTTTCAGAGAGTTTAGAGAGTATTTGCAAGGGACTGTCCATAGCTTTAACACTATCTGGGAAGAAATGTCTTATACCACTTCTACAATCCGAACTAGTTGGCTCACTTGTTGATGCAATTGGTGACATTATCTTAGGATCAGGAGAGTTTAAACAAGTAGCGGGGGCACTCTTCCAGGAAGCTTCGGTAACACTATCAATAGGTTCTAAAGGTTTTGCTGCTTTTATATTATTTTTATGTTCAGATTTTTCAAAAGATATAACTTGTCTGAGTGGTTTTCGTTTAGAGCTATTTACAGATTTTATAGGAGTGGGTAGAGGTATTACAAGTTCAGCTTTGTTCATCTGACTAGCATGTTGTGAGTCATTCAACTCTGCCCTATCTATTGACAAAGCAAATAAAACAGTTGATAAGCCTGGAATAATAAAAAATATATATAACAAGTGATTAAAGTTTCAGACATTCAGTTAGTTTTATTTGACTTTTTTAATCTAATTTACCTGCAGCAGTATTTGGAAGAAGGTTTGCTTCAGAAGTCCTAACAATGGCACCTTCATCATAATATTCTGATAAAAGGCCATGGGAAATCCAACTTTGTAAATACCTAGAGAAAAAAAACAAAAACATAGTTAATTATATAGAACATATAGATTAGTGCAGCTCTTTTTAAGTAATCATTTTTCAATACCTTTCCAAAGAACGTTCATTTAAGGCCGCTCTTAGAAATGCTCTAAAATATCCCAAAGGAGTATTTATATTAGATAAAATTTTAAAACGCTCTTTTTCATGTTTTGTGAGGTGCAGACAGCAATAGCTCCATAGTGAATTTCCTAAAATATGTTTCCATTAATAAAGGTTAGTCCAGAAAACCAATCTTTTCAGATAGTCAAGCTTAAAAACAATCTTAAAAATAAGTATTGATATTGTTAAAATATATAGGCTTACCAATATTCATAATATTAAATGTAAAATTTAAACCTGCAGAAACAAAATTTTGAATTGTGTAATTTGATAGATTAGTCTTTAGTCCATGACTGAGAACTCTTTCCCATTTCTCACAAAGATGAAGTATTCTGTAACAAATATAATATATTATTGTTCATTTAAGATAATATAACTAAATTGTAATAAATAAAATTTTACTTATGCATTCTGGTTATCTTTTGTTGTTGTTTACACTTTTTAAACTAGTAGCTCGCTTTATCTTCACTTACCTTCATAGAGCAAAATTGGTAGGGGAGTTTTCTCCTGATATTTTTTTATCTATACTATATACCTTTTTAATACTACACACTCTCGCCAGGCCAACTCGACTCTGAGACGTTGATTCTCTTGGTCAGCATGAATTGTATATAATATTTACCTTATATCATCTTCTGTTGCTAGTTCCGATTTTCCTCCAAATCGGCTCTGACAGTTTTCAATACAAACTAGAAGCTCACGGAGAAATTGTTTAGCAGTGTCTCTTCGTTTTTTTACTTCCTCATCTTTATTTTCTATCGCATTGGCAAGGGTGTTTAATATTTTACTATTCTGAAATTGTATAAAACATTTATTAATTATTAAAGAATTTTCGCAAATTAGACGACACATTTTAAAACATAAGATTAATTCTTTACCATTTTAAATTTCGTTGTATTGTATTCAGTAAATAATATTAAATAGTACGCTAAAACCCATAAAACTGTTGTATAGAGGTATCATTTTAATACAATTAATAGTGTGCATTCATTCAAGGACAATAACAAATGTATCGTTACACAAAATATTAAATTTAAAGTTTCAACACAAATTAATTAGATAAGTTCATTATTGAATATTGTCTAATATCGCATATTTATTTAACAAAAATAAAAATCCATTTTCACTTGGTAGTATTTTGACTTTTGGTATAAATTTTGAAGTTTTGACTTCAAATGTCAAAAAAATCTACTTTTTTATATTTAATTTTCACGCTTGGATACAAGGGAATAGAATCTTCTTTTATATAAATGTACTTTGTTTTATTTCTCGGGTCTTTTGGGCGTTAACATAATAATGGTTGTTGATATGACTATTTTTATTATTTAATTTATATTTTCTCATCTTTAAATAAATAAAACCTCAAATCAATATTGTCAATAAATTATAAAAAGAATAGTACGAGATATTATTGTATCGGACCCTATTCACATCATCAGATGCATCCGCGGATGTGAAGATGGGGTAATCTGCCTATCTGTAGCAGGTATTTTACGTCTGTCGATACATCCGCCATCGATTGGGCTGTTGTTTTTTAACACAGATCAAAGGATTTCATTGCCTAGATATGCGCGACCGTCCACACATGGGCAGATGCATCAGTGTTGTTTTTTATACAATTTTACATTTTAACTATCGTTTTTAAAAAAGTTGCAAAAGTTCATCTTTTGCTCTTTTTTAACTACTCTATTCTATTGAGATGTACACTCAAAAAGTACTAAGTATTATAATGTATGTAATTTGCTAGAGCGCAGCGGTTACGGACTACGGCCTCAACGTCCATTATTAAATTTTCGCAATGCGCATGAATTTTCGAGAACGAGAAACGACTGAAGGATTAGCAGATAAGTGGACACTTCGTGCGAATCCGTCGCCGATGCATCTCTTGATGTGAAAA
The DNA here is from genome assembly GCA_001586405.1 of Phoebis sennae. Classification (NCBI taxonomy): domain Eukaryota; kingdom Metazoa; phylum Arthropoda; class Insecta; order Lepidoptera; family Pieridae; genus Phoebis; species Phoebis sennae. The sequence goes on from LQNK01000703.1 coordinate 47,517, forward strand.
GGGGTCTTATTATGATAACTACTATATAAATAAAGAATGCCAACATAATTTATTCGAACTTCGAAGAATTTTATTATAAATTTTTTATTGTTCCGCCAAGAAAAAAAAGCAATTGTGATATAGAAAATAAATTAATTTATTAAAAGACGATTTATATGAAAAATCATAAATATTGTTTGTTCCTATTTTTTATTCTATAGCTATAGGTATCAAATCAAAGAGGAAGTGATTGCAACAATTATTGCCAGATACAATTTGACTATCTTATTCTTAATGTTGGCTGCCATGATTCGATTGTAGTATTTAACTTCCGTTATCCATTTTAATAAGATGGCGTCAGACTATGTGATTTTTTAGTTTCATGTTTAGTGTATTAAAATTTCTAAGTGATTATTAATAACTTTTTTTTTTAATTTGAATAGAGGTGAATTGTGCGATATTGTTAATTTTATTGACACTACAGATCTATTATAAATTTAAGCAAAAAAGGTGTATAGTAATTCTTCGAATCATGAGCAATTACGAAGATGATCAAAGTGAAGACGGAGAGTTAGCACGCAGTCCAATTCAAGATGAAATGGATTTCAGGTTAGTTGTAGTCATAAATTTGAATTAAAGTATGATATCACACTTTGTAGGCTGCTCTTGAATAATGTCAGGTTATAAGGTTTGCACATTCATCGTTTAGTATTTGGTTACTTTATTGAATATAGCCAATATTTAATGTTCTCTATATATTTTTCATTAGTTTGTCTGACGAAGATCGAGATAATCCAGATTCTTTAGTAATTAAACCACCTCAAGCGGTAATTCGTCATCGAGACAAAAGGAGTCACAAGCGTTCGGGTAAAGACAGGTACAAAGAAGTAACAAGAAAGGAGAAAAAACACCTGTATAGGTTAGTAAACATGTTTTATTTTAAAGATTTAATAGATGTGCAGATCTGAATGAATGAATGAAATATTTACTTATTAATCTTAAATATTAATTTAAGGTCTGACTCAGTGGTCTGGAGATGTACAACATCATAATTGACTTTTTTCAACAGGGACCGTGATAAGATGGAAAAAACCAAACGTGAGGTTAGTAAAACAATTGAACGTGAAGATGTCTCCAAGGACTACTATAGAGATAAACAATATTATAGGGAAAAAGAAGTTTACCGTGATAGCAAAGACATACGAGACAAGGAAATATATAGAGAAAGAGAAGTAAGGGACAAAGATGTCTACAGAGAAAAAGAAATCTATAGGGACAAAGATCCTTATAGAGAACGAGAACATTATAGAGAGAGGGATATGTATCGAGATAATGCTTATAGAGACTTAGGTAGACCAAGAGAAGCATATAGAAGCAAAGAAGTGTATAAAGAAAAGGATGTTCAAAGGGATAGAGATGTGTATGTGAGTAGAGATAGACAATATAAATATTCAGAATCTGAAAGAAAGCATGTTGAAAATGAAAAAATTGAAACAAGGTTAAGAATGCTAGCTGAAGAAAGCAGAAGTTCCCATAATAATGAAAAGGAAAACCGAGATAAAACTTCTGGAGACAAGGAATTAGAGGATTTAAGAAGTAGGTTACTAAGTAAAAGAATGACTAAAGAACTGCAAACCCAGGATACAAAAAAACATCCTGATTATGACAAAGAAGTTAAATCAGATTCTAGTAGACATTCTTCTCTTGACAAGCAACATTTAGAACGTAAAAATAGATTAATTGAAGCAGGTAAAATCTTTCTTCTATTTTTTTAAATTCTTGTTATTAATAACCTTCTTTCATGTAAAAATTTCTAAATTTTTTTATATTAGCTTACCAAGCCAAGCTGTAGCCACATTTAATTTATTAGCTGGTGAATTCACATAGGGAAGTTTTGGGTTCAATTCAATTCAATTAAGTTTGAGGGTTTTCAAAAAATAAGTTTTTGATTTTTAATTACCTCCAGAGTCATGTACTTTAAACAACCTTTTCATTATCTAGCAGGGCAAATAGTTAATGAAAAAATATAGTAATATTTATTTTCACTGTGTTCAGATAAATATTATGTAGATTTAAAATACTGATCTTTTAGTTAAATACTTTGTTCTATCGATTTTGATATAAGATTTTGCTGTATTCTTATTTCTTACTTAGGAAGAATAAAGGACATTATTCATAGATTGTTTGCAGTTAAATAATGTTTGCATAATGAATATCTAGAATATATCTATTTGTACAGTATTTTTATAGTATTTACGAATTCTTGCATTTTAGAAAGGGAGATGGTAAAAAGAAAACATGAGTCACGCAACGAACTAGAAGCGCGGCGGGAGGATCGCCGAAGGCGTGGCAAGAAACGATCGGTCAGTCCAAGTGACAGCAGAAGTAAAAAGAATAAGACGACTCATTCACCTAACTATGGAGATTCAGTTGTAGAAGTGTCTGATGCTAGCGATGTTGAAATGAAGAGTGATACTCACTCAGAACCTGAAGAAGGTAATGATTCAGAATAATTCATCTTAAATCTATTTCAGTATTAAATTGTGTACTAAAATTATCATTACTAACTGTGCTTCGCCATGGTTTCGCCTGCATATGTCTGTGTCCTTATTTCCTGTGGGATTTGATCAAAATACTTCTACTTGGATGCCTATGTCATAACATCCACCTACATGCCAAATTACAGCCCAATCCATACAGTGGTTTGGTCTGTGCATGTAGATAACTTTCTACTGTTAGTCAGTCAATCTTTGAGTTTTATATAGATTAGCATTTAAAGTCATTAATCTGAAGAAAAACAAAATTATAACAATAGAAGATAAACTTCACATTCGCTAAAGCAATTATTATATTTATACTATATTTTTCTTGCTTTCCGATTTTAAAAAAGTTTAAGTATTGATGTAAGGAACTTCTTTATTATATAACTTTGGACATCTGTAAGAAATTAACTTTCTATATTGTCATTTGTAGGTGAACATTCAAATACAGAAACAGAAGAAGAGAGCTCTTCTACAGATTCAGAGTCAGATGCAAAGTCCGAGGAGGATGTGCAAGAAACTATTATGAATGAAAAAGTGACCAAAGATCCTTCAAAATCAAAATCACCTTCACCTAAATCAATTCATGCAAGCCCATCATCACATGAAACTCGAAGGTAAATCTATATTAAATTGTCAATTTTACAAAATAACATTTTTTTTTAAATGTTATGATATTAAAACTTAAAAGTATAAATATTTTCTCATGTAAATAAAGCACACTGTTTTATTTTCTTCAAAATAAAAATGTTATCCAAATTAACTATATAGAATTTGATTATATTATGGTTTTTAATAAAATATTTATTTTAATTAATATGTTTCATTAGGTCACACTCTAGATCAAAAAGTAGAAGTAGATCCCATTCATTTTCTCCACCGCCTCCTGATGAAAATGGGAAAACGCCAGTTGAAGAAGCTAAACCCACCGAGGATGATGAAAGTGCCAGACTCAAAGAAGAGGCTATTAATTTATTGCCACCATATTTTCCTGCACTTCAGGTAAAGGAATATAGATATATTTTAATTGTTATAATAAGATACTACTCCACATTACTAAAATATATTATTATTAAAATATTTTGTAGTATTAATAATAAGATATTTAATATTGAGTAGGTGTAAACTAACAACAAATGTAGATATTTAATCATCACATGTGAAATGTGATTTTAACTTCAGTGTTTTCCTTAACTTATGAGGAAAATTAATAATGGTCCGACAACAAATTCAGTAAGTTTTATAATTTCTTATGGATTTAAATGTAGCATTTCTAACATAGGTCTGCATAGGCACATTACAACAATTTATACATTTTCTACTAATTCCATTGTTTTATAGGGTTGTAGATCAGTTGAAGAGTTTCAATGTTTAAATAGAATAGAGGAGGGCACATATGGAGTTGTTTATAGAGCCAGAGATAAAACAACTGAAGAGATTGTTGCTCTAAAACGACTCAAAATGGAGAAAGAAAAAGAAGGATTTCCTATTACATCACTGAGGGAAATCAACACATTACTCAAGGTAGGATCACAATCTCATTTTTTTGATAATTATAAGCTCACTTGGGCCATCGTAATGCATCATAACTGACTGTTTAAAGGTATATCTTTAAATTTAATATATGTTTTGCTTTAGTTTCTAAGATTGAGCCGCGCGGTGACGCACTCGATGGCTCACGTGTGTTATTCACTTTATTAATGCAGTGTATTTTATTCCTACAGGCCCGGCACCTCTTACCTGAAGAGGGTTGTGCTAGAGGTGTGACCCAATTGCAAGGGTTAACAACTTCGATACACGGGCGGGCCTAAGTATCTTATAAGGGATTTATTCCAGGGGAAACCTTCCAATGTTCTCTACTCCTACACGCTTACTATTTTTGAAAAGTAATTTTCTTATCATAATTCATGTCACTATCGAATATCAACGATTTTCTGAAATGGCAATACAAAATGTAATACAAGCAAATGAAGAATCACAACTCGGCATTAAAGGTAACATTAAATAAGTGTGGATTACATTCATTGTGTTTTAATACACACTAAAAGTATTGTTATAAGTGGAAATTTACAAAGAAAGCATTGATTGCATGATACAGAAGTGATTAATTCATATATTTATTATTTATATAGTTTTAAGACCATAGAAGATACAAACAAATGTAACACTAATAGGATAATTAGGTCATCTTGGAATATCTTTTATCACCTGTGTAAGAATAGTGCATAGAATGTAACTTTTTATGCTTCTGTAAGGTAAGATGATTGTCGTTGTGTAGTTGTATGAATACAATGAAAAAATTCAAAATGAAACATTCAATATATCCCAATAAGTAACATTTAACATAAATGCTGCAATTTGTGGTCTTGATAATATTAACATGACCTGATCTTATTTAATTCATGCCAGAAATTTCATATCCTTCCTATCTCTAAAATGACTCTTATATGTTTAATAATTTTTATTTTGATATACCATGTCGTATATTTTTGCACTAATAGCTTACAATAAATCCTTCTTAGTTGCACATAGATTTTCTTAAATATACTAGATATAGACTTTCGTAACATTGAATTTTATTAGTATCAATATAATTTATTATTACAAAACCCCCTTTAAAAAAAAGTTATAGCACATTCCATCACATATTTTAAAGACATAACTGATTTATGAAGCTTGTATTAAACACTCAAAGCTATTTGGACCATTTCTGTTATATATGAGGTTATTCACTCATGTTCTCTTTAAAGAGTTTTCTTTATTTGTTTCTCATGTTAAAATATTGGGGCTGTGGTAGCAAAATTAAAAAAAAAGTTAAATGAAAGATGAAACTTAATTTTTCTTTTATGTGATTACTAGCTGACCCGGCGAACTTCATACTGCCATTTGAACGTGACTTATTTGACAGAGATGAACTATTTATATGGAAAATGAAATTGTGGTTTTTACAAATCTATCCAAAATTTACTCACCGTTTAAACCTTCCCAGGACTTCCATGAATATTTCAAGACTAAAATTGGTCAAATCGGTTCAGCCGTTCTCGAGTTTTAGCGAGACTAACGAACGGAAATTGATTTTTATTTATATAGATAGTCCTTTAGAGGAAATTCTTTATCAAAGCAAAGTGCTAAATTGTTTGATATCAACTAGGAAAAACTTTTCATATGGTTTATTTTTTTTTAATCTAACAATATAGATCACATCCAAATATTTAGTCATCCTAATATGAGCAAAATAGTTTTTCTTTTTAAGAGTTGCACAAAAATTAGTTCTATTAATACCATCCATATTGTGCAAGATTTATTTATTTAATATTTACTTTTGCTTTTCTCACAACAAACATTGAGATTGAAATTTTTATATGATTGATTTCTTAATTTCTGATTTTTATCACAAATTATCTATTGAGTTATGTCCATATAGTGGCGTGTGTGTGCTTCTAATTTATCTACTATTATTTCCGCATAAAGGATTTTTTCCATTTATATTTCTTGTATAGTTTATATACTCTATTTCTTCAAATATTCTCCTTGGTGCGAGAGGGATATACTAGACAGATCCTCACACATATTTCCCTCCTGAAAAAAATAATGTTTTTTGCTCATAGAGTTAATTATATTATGGAAGGACATGTTCTATCATTGGTCTGACATTTATGCAGCACATAAAAAGAGGATGTAGCTTTCGTATTATTTCGTAGGGGAAAATCCTTTTTTTAGTTCCTTTAATTTTAATACTCATTTCGTTATTTATTTTTATCTACTTTATTACGTATTTGTAACAGAAAAAGTTGGTTAAAAGAGAATAGATTTCTTGTGTATGATGTAATCATTACTTTTCTGTTATTTTTGCCTTTACCTATTCTTATAAATTTCCTAATATTTTTGAGGGAAAATCATATCATTTAAAGATATTTATGACCAAAACACTTTAATTTGATTATTTGTTTGTCTTTATGTACTTAAATTAATTTTCCAACCTGATTTACATTTGAATTCATTTCTTACAACGATTAAACAATATACATAGGATCTTTTTATAAACTCAACTAGTTCCAATAATTTTTAAATTAATATTAAATAAGATATTTTAACCGTACTAATATTTTCTTATATTTATACTATTATTGTCTTTAATAATAAATAACATTTCAGGAACTTCTCAATAAGCATAGTTTTTATGCTTAAACAATGCTTAAACACCATTGTATGGTGTATTTTATATATTACAATCCATTTGTTTTGTATTGCCATATCAGAAATGTATTCGATGATTTTAAGATGGACCTATTGGGGTGAAACCCAAATTTAATGTTAAATGTTTTTTTTAAACATAATATTTTACCGACCGATTTAATGAAAGTTTTGTGTACCTATAAACTACTTTGGACTTAAAGCCAGCAAACGTCCGGAAGCAAAATATTATTCCATTTCAATAGAATTTCATTAATACTAAGTAGTTTAAAGACAATTTTAATTAATGAACTTCTATTTGGATATAATCTTTTATTAAATTTTATTTATTAATTAGTATTCTAAATTGTGTAAGTTATTTGTAAAATCTGAGAGGCTTTGCTTATGGTGCAGTGTAATGAAAAATTTGTGGTATATAATAATATGCTTTCCTTTTTTTGAAATTGTGAAAACGTAACAATATAAGTTTATGTTTATTTTAATGATTTTCTTAGACTATCCATAAATACATATCTTGATATTATATTATATTACTTAGCTTAATAATAAATTCTTTATTTTGTTTTTATGGAATGTCTTGTAAAATGAAAGTGATATAGATCGAAACTATAACATCTGTTCCTTGATTTGCCGCGCAAATCATGTATTTGAAAAATTTGAAAATTATATATGATTCTTACAATCAGAGTGATTCGAAAACAAAAATCATATGGTTTAGATGTAGTGAATAATTTGTAGGTTGAAATGTAATTCAATTTTAGTACTTTATTCAGAGGATTTTTTTAAATATACACAACCTTCTATTAGAAATGGCTATCGTAATTCTTTAACTGTGTGAAATTGAATCTTGATGTCGTGTTGTGTTGTTGCGCTTTCTGGGTTTTCTTGCATTTCTGGCTAGCAAGAGCTATGAGGCATTTAATGTCACACTCTTGAGTATAGATTGTTCGCATCCGAAAACGACGAGAGCATTTTATTACTCTTGTCGTGTTCGATTGAGAACAGTGCGTGCCAGAATAGATTGTGCTGCGATATAACACAGTGAGTTAACAATATGTCTCTAACTATGCTGAATGTATATTATGCCTCGACGCGACACGATCATACTATGTAGTATTTCTTGTTTTTTCTATGAATATTGTGAAGCGAACTTCCTAATTACTTTCAAATTCACTATAAGAGAAAGAGTTAGATCGTACAAATTTTAATCTCTTGAAAATTCCACACTAACTTTTCAATTTCTTACTATGCTATAACGATAAGAGAATGTTTTTTTTTATATATTTCCCAAATTTAGTATATATATTTCCTTATTTGTTATGATTCGCTTACATCTTGTAAGGTAACTGGTATTTAAGCTTATGTACCCCTAGCGACAGTGTTATATAGTAGTGTAAGGATTTAAAGATTCTGAAGGGAAGAGAATGCATACAAAAACTTAGTTTATATATAATAATGTAAATATGGTATCTTTAGGTTACTTGTTTTTATTTATTAATTTAATTTTTATCGTCATTATGTGTTATATTTTAGTTTTTATTAACACAAAATTTCAATATTTATAATATTTTAAAATATAGTAATTTACATTTTTGTAGAGAGAACAATATGATTATCTTAAAAATGGAACCGAATTTCTTGCGCTTTTAAATCATTAAACTGCACTAAGTAAACTTTATCGAATTTCGTTATCAAAAATGCTTCGTGAATAATGTTTGAAACATTTTTTTTGTGTATAGTATAGATTATATGAAATTATAGCAAAATTCAAATACCATATATTCAGTATTAACTGCGAATTAAAAATTATGTAGCAAGTTCAGTTTATTATACTTTTTAACAGTTAATAATTTTAAATGTGTATGGTTGTTTAATCTTTTCTTAATTCATGTGTTTACTTGAATATTCAGATTTTACAAATAACTAACATAAGAACATACAACACACACTTGCAATTGGGTAGCATTAGCTGTTTAAATCATCTTAAATTTATGTTTATAACAAAAAGTGTTTAAATTTTATTTCTGTAAATACCAAAATATTAAACGACTTCCAGTGGAATCTTTTGGAAATAAAAGCATAGCAGGTCCACAATAAAATGTGGATTTTAGTGAAAATAAGTTGATATTGATTGAAATTGTTGTTTTACTATTCACATGCATTTAAAATAAATAAAAAAAATCCACTGCCAAGCCCTAACTCAAGAACCTACTGAAAAATAGACTTGAAGGTTGTTATAAATCTACCAATCAGTTTAATTAAATAAATATATTGGCCCTTATAATTTGATTAAGATTAAATCTATTTCCATGATTCAATTTTATTTATTGATTAGCTGACTCTTTGTATGCATAGCTATAAAATGCGATTATAATCTAATATCTTAAATTTAATTGTACAATGAAATAACACTGCATTAATATACAATAGGGTTTCTCACTGGTATTAATTTAGCTCCTACTTGATATTCACACATTGTAGGATAAAAGGACTTGTAATATTAATTTTAAAGTATTAAGTTTACATATGTTGTATTTGTACTAATTAGTAGCACATTTTTGTATTGTTGTAGGGTCAACATCCGAATATTGTCACTGTAAGAGAAATTGTAGTGGGTTCGAATATGGACAAGATATTTATTGTTATGGATTACGTCGAACATGATTTAAAGAGTCTAATGGAAACCATGAGAAACAAAAAACAAGTATTCCTTCCAGGTAATTTATTCATCAATATGTTTAAACTTATTTAAATTGATAAGAAACCAAAATCTTGTATTTTTCTAATTATACACTATTATCATATTTGTAATTGTATTGTATTGTAGTTCTATAATGACCATGTACTTTTAGGTGAGGTAAAGTGTCTAATGACTCAATTATTGAAAGCAGTGCATCATCTACATGATAACTGGATCTTGCACAGGGATTTGAAAACAAGTAATCTTCTGCTGTCGCATAAAGGAATATTGAAGGTAATACTTGGTCAATTCTGCTTATTTATACATTTGTCAAGGAGTTATTTTTTCAGACTTGAATTATCTTTATCTCATTTAAAAAAAGTCAGGAATATAAATATAATTTTTTCCTCAGGTTGGAGATTTCGGGTTGGCCAGAGAATATGGCTCACCACTTCGTCAGTACACTCCCATAGTGGTTACACTTTGGTATCGGGCACCGGAATTATTGTTGTGCTGTAAAGAATACTCCACCCCGATTGATATGTGGAGTGTCGGTTGTATATTCGCAGAGTTTGTTACAATGAATCCACTTTTCCCCGGAAAATCGGAAGTTGATCAGCTAAACAGGATATTCAAGGTGAGAAATTTGTTGTATAATTTTGTCAAGTCAACGAAATCCGCGATAAAAAAAAATAATTGTTTACCCCAGATAATATGGATTTATTAAAAAAAAAATTAAATTAAAATGATAAACGAACATTAAAGTATTGCATATAAGTAATATTGTATTGAGTGAAGTATCAACACAGTGTAAATGACAAGAAGTATACACTTATCCATTTTTTCGTTTAGTTTGTGTCTTATATATTTATAACTCTTTTTGTGTAGTGAGAAATATGCTTACATACTAAATAAAACAAAAGATACAAGATTATTGTAAAACATACATAATCAGCTATTTAACTCACAGCTTGCTGACATATTTTATGCACATGTTTGAACTACATTAATTTAGCTGAGCAATCACTTACACATCTCCTAAAAGGTCAATATCTCTATTCTATTAAAAAAATACACTCTTGTTACTCTTTTTGGCAGCAAGACTGCATACAATGGAGTTTTTGGAAACATATCCCTGGATACATACTCTATCGAATAATAATCTACGATTTTGGGGGCTCACGCTTGATTATGTTCATGTAAACTGCATGTTGCTCTATCTGCAGGTGCCACATTATAGTATCCACTCGTTGCACCACACCCTGTATATTATGAAATTCGTGTTTTAGGATTTGGGTACACCGTCGGAGTTGTTGTGGCCGGGGTACAAGGAGCTGCCGGCGGTGCAGAAGATGACGTTCGCGGAGCACCCGCCGGGCGGGCTGCGCCAGCGCGTGGGCGCCGACCTGCTGTCCGAGACCGGCCTGGCGCTGCTGCAGGGCTTCCTCACCTACAACCCCGCCAGAAGACTCGCCGCCGATGCCGCCCTCGATCACGCCTACTTTAAAGTGAGGACTTCATATGTATATTCTATTTAATAAATATAGATTCAGTATTTTTCCAGTGGGCTTTCGGGGACAATCTTAAACTATGACTTCAAAAATTTGTGAAAAGAGCGTCAGTTGATTTTAATAAGTGTCAAGGCGCCTTTACATATATTCATTGAAATGATGTCGTTGCAGGAGAATCCGGTGGCGATAGACCCGGCGATGTTCCCCACGTGGCCCGCCAAGTCGGAGGGCAACCGGCGCACCACGCACAGCCCTAAGCCGCCCGCCGGCGGCGCCGCGTACGCGCAGTTCGCGCGCGCCGACTCGGACGAGGCGCTCGGCTTCCACGTGCAGGCGCGCTCCGTCAGCGTCGCGCCCGGCTTCTCGCTCAAGTTCTAGCGCTCGTACACGCCGCCCCTGGGGTAGACGTATATGTGTGGGTGCGAATCGGACCTTGTTCTTATATGCATCGCCACGAGAGCGGTAACTTTACGGCGCTTTGAAAAGAATGTATAAATTCACCGATGTACAGGTACATGTAGGTTTAGTCCGTCTAGGTAGAATTCAAAAGTACCCCAAACGTGCTTTAAGTATATTTTATGGGGTGCTTTTAATTTTTTAAATGGTGTAATTAGCCATTACTGTATAAACTTATATCACAAAACTGGCCGAGATTGGCTGTCCAAACGGATCTCGGCTTATACATATGACAGATAGGCAGATTTGTTTCATGATTTCCTTCATATACAACCGAATATGTACACGTTTTAATGAAAATTTTATTTAAATTTATGGGCCATATGATAGTCCGATTGACCACCTTTAGCAATTAGGGTAAAATTGTTAAGTTTCTTGTCTTGAAATTTTCTGAAGGTCCTCAATAGAACTACATACAATTTATACAATATTCTTTTTCTCATTCTTGGTATTTATTAAATCAACTTAAAATAGTAAAAGGCATTTATTTTGATAGTAGTACCATGTTAAACCATTGAAATAAGCATAATAAGGATTTTTTTTAAATATATTTTCTGCCTATTTGTATGTTTATGTTTACCATCTCATGCCTCGAAAACAGATAGCAATTATTATACATATAACCTTACATTTAAAGCATTAGCAAGTTCAATGAACATTTCCACAAAATTGAATGAGAGCTTAGTAGACCGATGAATGAAATAAAAAGCTGTACAGTTTTAATACCTGAGTAAGAGAAGTAAAAAAATCGTTCAAAAAGAATATTACTGGCATATAAGGCTTAGAGTGGAATTGAAATACAAGATCCAAACTTACGAAATATTCTGTGCGCGAGTCAGCCCGCACTTAATCAGTTTAATTAAGGTTTGATCGTTTAGTTTATTTCCGTTGTACACTCAGCCAGGCTAAATTTTTTTTAAAGTGTGTTCAATAATCCAAAAACTACTTGTTAACTGTGAAGACTGTATAAAAAACATTGTTATATAAATATCATATTAATAAAAAGGGTACTTACAATAAATAATGTTTTGTCTTTGCCAGCAAATTTTTGATTAATATTTTTATTGTATAATCATTGTATTGTAATATATTAGCAAAACACCCTTTAAAGAACTGTTTTGCCAGATACTACTAATTTGTTCGAAGCTTTTTGACCTAATAATATTATTAATTTTAATTATATACGTATTTAGAGTAAAAATTAAATACTCGAAACAATATTTGAATGGTACATACATATTTTTAAAGCGTCAAGATATTTTTCTATTTGTAAAAACTATGAAATAGATACAAATGTAAATACCTCTTATAAATAACTATTAGCGTCTCTTGAAAGGTAATTAAAGATTTAGAATAAATGTGGTATAAAATATACTTTTGTTTTGACAAGACCTTTATTTTTTTTATTTGAACAACCCAAACTTTACAAAGACAAAGTTTCAATAACAAAATGACATTTAACTCAGCAGTGCTGTTTTTCAAGCCATTGATGCAACAAACTCAGCTGTTTCTCCACCGCAGCGCGTGAGGTCCCGCCGGCGCTCTCGTATTGCTCGACGCTTGATTCCCACGAAAATATATTATCTAGATCTTGTTGCGATCCAAATTCAGGGCTAAAAGAAATTTTGAAATTTAATGACTAGTCCGAGTATACTACTACTGTTTTACCTTAACGTGAGCAATTGAAAAATTATATTAGGTAGTATACATTTATAAAGGTAAATTCCGATGTTCTTGGCACGGGTCGGTACGGGTTTTGCGACTCAAAACGCAAATTTCATATTAAAACCTAAAATATAATCGAAAAGTTTATCCTCTGATTAATTATTTTTCAACAATTTGTAATACATTACCATATTGCAAGATACTCCGTATGAGGCATATGTTGAAGATCTACTCCTAAAGCAGAAGCACGACGAAGGACCGATCCAACGATATGATGTGCTTTACGGAACGGAACTCCGCGCCGCACGAGGGCGTGGGCTAGATCCGTGGCCAACATGCTGCTCTCTAAGAGACCGACTGCTTTCACATTATCGACCTGTGTCACATTGGAGAGGTAAAAAATTGGCGATCATGATTTTTCATAGCTATATAAAATCGATTAAAATTATATATTTATAATTAAGATATTATAACCGATAAATTTACTTGTAGTGTTTAGGATAATTTATCTACTTACATTCATGGTCCTTATGGTACCATTCGTTACTTTTATGCAGTGCAACAATCTATCATACGATCTGAATGTAATTTCTTTATCGACCTGTAAGTCTTTATTGTAAGTGCTAGGGAGTCCTTTAAGGGTGCAACTAAATGAAAAACTGTCTCCTAACAGCATTCCCGCAGCTCCTCTTACTAATTCTAATCCATCGGGATTCCGTTTCTGTGGCATTAAACTTGATCCAGTAGAGAATTTATCAGATAATTGTACAAAACCAAATTCTTGCGTGCTATATATTATTAAATCTTCTGCTAGCCTGCTTAAATGCAGTGAACATAATGAAGCCCAATTGAGAAATTCAACTGTGGAATGAAAATAAAAATATTATTATTGGGTAAGTATTCAGATATTCAATCCGTGAATAACGAGAACGTCGTTGAATTCACGAATGTAATTAAATTTTCCTGTATGTCGTAACGTATGTTACTACAGGTTGAAATTACGAGAAAAATTGTATGTACATACCTATATAGTCTCTAGATCCGACAGCCAACATAGAATTGGGTGTTATGTCGTTAAATCCCAGATTTTTTGCTAATCTTTCCCGATCAATGAGTAAAGCACAGCCAGCTATTGCGCCACTGCCGAGAGGGCACGTGGAAAGGCGCACAGCTTGTTCATTTAACCGAGAAACATCTTCTTTTAGAAGCCAGGCATAGCTACAACGTACACAAGTATTTTAGACATCCGAAAATATCGAGAAATGGGAGTTTCATTATTATAAAGCCGACTAGAATTTATATTTTGCATATAAACAATATTTTATCGGCGTTTTGTATTTCTTCTATAATAATTTATCGATAACTATTAATTTGACTTTAAAATATGTATAAGTGTCAAAATAAAATACTGTTTGACTTCCTTTACCAAATTACAATGGAATTTAAGATCATGCGCGTCAATCAACATGTTATTGTACTTTAATCTAGATAAGTACACGATAGCTATAAAATAATAATAAACCTATAAGCATGTGAACTTGGTGCATATATAGCTTCACTGTACCTTAACAAAAAATGACTCCATCTAATCGGTTGGGCTCTTTGAAGATGTGTATATCCTGGGGATATTATATTTATTTCATTTTTTGCACGACTTGTTAACACCTGTAAATTAACTAAGTTTGATTAAAATAACATAATATATACGTTACTTTCAATACAAAGCTTTACTTAAATATAAAGTTGAAGCTGACTTGAACTGTTCAAACATCCCGACCATTTTAAGTCGGCACTAATATTTTGAATATACGTACTAAAATAAGTTGTAGAATTTCCTTTTTCACTTCGTGCAACGCATTGAGCATCCAGAGTTTGGTGTCAGTGGCCGATTGATCGTTCCTGCTACGAGCCGTATGCAAACGGAGAGCTGCATCTCCTGCGTATTTTTGAAGTCGCCGTTCCACTACAGAATGTATGTCTTCCTCTTCATCTAAGAGACGACTATTTGCTCTTAAATCATTTTCGATATCGATTTCAACCTATAATCATAGTTCAAAATCAATAATGAGATCTTTATAATTTTAGTAAATATAATTGAAGACGGGTTTATGCCTATTATGAAAATAACTCATTATAATACTAATTTATTTCAGATTTCACGGTCCATATATTCTTAGTTATTACTTAAACCTACATTTGTTGGTAATTTAAAATTATATATGAGTTTAATTGGATTAAATATACAGCTGCTGTCAATATGTGTATGATCTTACTTTATTCAGTCCGTCTATTATAGCATTATAGTGATCATTTGAAAGATGTTTGCTTGCGTTCAACTCTTTAGCCCAAGCCCGGCTACCGCGAATATCTTCTCGAAATAGTCGACAATCAACTGCCAGAGAATCGTTTAATTTTCGAAGATCTAAAGACGCCTCCTCTTCGAAACATCCACCCCACAACTGATATCTATCCTAGAAAATTTAAAGACAAATTTATGTTAAATTGGTACTTTATCGTGGCGTCGTAAAATATTTTTTCGATTTTTTTTACTGTGTATACAGTAATCAAAGCTTTTTTATTCATATCTCTCACTTACCGTCGACATATTTAAGATTGGGACGATTTTATTTAAAAAATACTTTGAGCAAACAGACACGTACCAGTAACGTTTGAATAACGATATGGATTGTTGTTCTTAGTAGATTGTTAATTTTATCATCACTGTAGGTTATTATAGGTCAAGATGTTAAGTTTGAAAATGATTAACGATTATGAAATGTCTGCTGTCGTTTTTAAAATAATGAACTAAAAAGATTATGATCTCGTTTTAGTGCTTACAAACTAAGTATCTAATTGTATTCACAGTTTTAGAGTAGGGTATCAGTATGAAGACTATGTATATGTGTCCGGTTTTTAAAGTATGATATATAAGAGTTTACCCCGTGTATGTGATTATCAAGAGCAAGTTTACATTTCCAACTTGAAGAAAAAGGGGAGGTTCTTAACCTGCCTAAATATGCTTTTTTATATATTTGTTAACAAGTTTCCATGTTTTATTTTTACTCAAACGATGCAATCCATGAACGGAGTTCATAAAATTTCGAAAGCTGTCTCGAAGCTGATTTTGATGAAAATAAGAAAACTACATCATTGACTTTTTGATTTTGCAAAAAAAACATCCTGTATTATTTCAACGAACGATATGGTAAGGCACCATTATTATTAAATTTATTAGTCGCAAATATTCGCTCGCGATTAATATAGAGAATTAATGTAGAAAACAGTGGCGTCTTTTATTGTCGGAGGCCAAGATCCTCTTTGGGGTCATCACGCCAGTTAGTAAGTAAGTAAGTATAAGTAAGTAACTAAGAAATACAGTCGACTCTCGTTAATTCGAAACTCGAGGGACTCTTAAAATATTACGAATTATCGAGTGTTTGAAATATCAAATGGTTCGAAAATTTTGAGAGAAAATAAATAAACTTTCGAATTATTGAGTGTTGATCAATTATTATATATTAACCTATTCTTTAACATACGTGTACATATTGATATTGCGAATTAATATAATCTTTCGAAAGAACTCTGTTATATTGGTTTGCTTCAAAGCTCATTGCTGCTGCTCAGACTGCTCACTAACTTTTTTAAGAGAAAAGGTGCCTGAAATGTTTTTTCATCACGCGTGCCTTCATGATCGTTCATCATGCGTCGGCCGATATCGCCAGACGCATCCGCCGATGGATTCGCGCGGAGTGCCCACACATCTGTCAATCCATCGGATGTTTCTCGTTCTTGAAAGACGTTGGTCATGCGCCTTGCGAAAACTTAATAATGGACATTGATACCGTAGCTGTAGGCTGTAGTCGCTCTAGCAAATTACATATATACGTAGTTCTCCTTGAGAGTCCATCTCAATAGAGTAGTTAAAAAAGGAGAAAAGATGAAGGTGATGGATACTAGCTATATATAAAATAAAAAATTTAAATGATTCCTCAGTGTTTTTTATCAAGTAGAATGTTGTTGCCATTTTTGTCAAGTAGAATTAGAGATGCAAATGTAAACTGTTGAAACCATTGATACTAATAGTAGATTCTTTATCAAAGATGGCGGATGCATCGGCAGACGTCGAAATACCTACTACGGATAGGCAGATTACCCCGCCTTCACACCCGTAGATGCATCTGATGATGTGAAGTCATTATGCTGAGGCTAAACCTCAAACAATTCATCTTGTGACCACCTACGAAATTTCGAAACATTTTCTGTATACGTATCCCTCTCTAACTTTAAAGTGGTTTCATGAGTAAAAATACAGCAGATATATCGAGTTTAGTTGCTATTTTAACTTTCTTTCTATGTTTTGTTATCATTCTATGATTATGATACCATTGTCTATACGTAGCATAATTTGACACTGGCAAAAAGTTAAAGCTACTTGCCATATGAAAATAATTAATAAAACATACTTGGATTGACATTTAGCTGATAAATTGTAATTTATCTTGCAAAATAATCTTATTTTTCCACGTGAAAACTTTTATGTATTTTTTAACATTGCTTAGTACTAATTATTCAAACTTGTTTTTTGAAGTATTTTTTCCTAAAGATACTTCATGAAGGCAAGATGTTATAGGGGATCAAAATTAACCTGTACTACAGTTGTTTTCTACCAAGCGTTTTCACGATATAAGGAAAATAGTATAAATTAATTTTAAAATAGTTAAAAACAGATATGGAACAGATTTTAGAAGCTCAATCAAATAATTCAACAGAAGAAAACTATCATCATTATACTTTATTTGATGTAACAGTAGACCCAGGTTTAAAAGATGATGAGGGAAATGAATTACCCAGACCGTACAATAAAAATCAAATGAGAAAATGGTTGAAAAAAGTAAGATGGGAAAAGCATAAAGCTGAAAAACGCTTTAAAGAAAAAGCGCGTGCAAAGGAAAGAAAGCGTGAGGCACGTGCAGCTAACATAGATTTAGGACCGAATAGAAAGATGTTAAAGAAAATGAAATTGGAAAAGGTTAAGAAAAATATTAACGTTATATTAGATTTGAGCTTTGATCATCTAATGATCGAAAAAGATAGATATAAAGTTATAAAACAACTTTTACGATGTTATTCAATAAATAGAAGATCAGAATCACCACTTCAATTTCATGTTACAAGTTTTGGGGAAAAAACAAAAATTGATATTTCTAGACATAATGGTTATGAAAATTGGGATGTAAGTTCAATTATTAATTATTTCGGTTATTGGGTTTAATGTGAATGTTGTGTCTCTACTTAAATTAAAGGTGTTTTCAGATAGAGTATCATGAAAAAACCTACCTTGAGCTGTTTCCTAAGGAAAAATTAGTTTATCTATCTAGTGAATCTGAAAATATAATTGAGCAATTTGAAGAGGATACATACTATATAATTGGTGGTTTAGTAGATCACAATCAGCATAAAGTAAGTATATAGAAATTAATATGTATTTTAATTATTACATGTATGCAATATTACTTTGTTATCAATAATTATGTGTTGTTACATTATGTGTTGGAAGAAGCCCTGACCCTGCCTGGGTTAAGCATTACGGATTTTTGATCCTTTTTGATTTTCATTCCTTAACTTTGTTTTGTCTTTGATCTCAGTCATGATACACAGGTAAGATGAAGCTGTTATCACAGTCCATTTGTTGATTGTCCTTTCTTTATAGCCAGATATTTGCATTGTGGTAATACAACTAATTTATCATATATTAGCTGAGCTTTGGGTTCATACATCTTATGTCCTTTCATGGGTTTCAAACAATCTCTAAACAACAAGATTTCATCCAAATCGGTCCACTAGTTTTGGAGCCTATATGATTCAAACAAAAAATATTATCCCACCTTTTTATAATATTAGTATAGATGAATATAGCATCATACCATACCAACTCCAGGTTAAATTGATAATATTAGAATATAGATGCAGAAGAGTTAATAATTTGTTTAATAATTACATTTTAAAGCCATAAAAGAAGGTGTAGTAAATAAAATTCAGATCAAACATTTGTTTCTCTTTATTAAAATTTGGTTTTCTTTGTTTTCAGGGATTGTGTCATAAATTAGCAAACGAACAAGGTATAAGGCATGGTCAGTTACCTCTAGATAAGTATGTTAACATGAAGACAAGAAAAGTTTTAACAATAGATCATGGTATGTTTATTTTAATCCATATTTATTTTATTCCATAAGTTTTTTCTTTACCACCTTTAAAATAATATTCTATAATTATTGTCTCTTAATAAATAACTTTAAATATACAAAAATACATGTACATAATTGATTAGCATGTAACAATTATTTACATAAATTAAATTCATTGCAGTTTTTGAGATTGTGCTGCGCATTTCGGAGGGTATGCAGTGGCAGGAAGCTCTTCTGAAAGTTTTGCCATTAAGAAAAGGAGTGCATCTGTGTGATATACATAATAATTCATCATTGAGCACCAAAAGTTCCAAGCATTGTGATATAATAATTTAAAATCATAAATATTACAATACATTTTCAATTTTTTTTTTTAAATTTACAATTGTATCTAATATCACATGGTAGACATCAATCATAAAATATATTGGTAATGATACTAAATCATTTGAAATACCTTTTATAAATAAATATAATAATTTACATTTTTATC
Organism: Phoebis sennae; assembly: GCA_001586405.1. Classification (NCBI taxonomy): domain Eukaryota; kingdom Metazoa; phylum Arthropoda; class Insecta; order Lepidoptera; family Pieridae; genus Phoebis; species Phoebis sennae. Next base: position 67,223 of record LQNK01000703.1, read on the forward strand.
ATATTTATTTCACTTAAGTTTTCTAAAGACTAACGGCCATATTTAATAATGTATCAATGATTATGGCTAGATTGTTATGTCAGATTATATGTCATTAGATAGACAGAAGTCATAGCAAATGTATCCATTGTTAGGATATTGAAATCAAAGTAAGTGCAAATAGATAGATTTGTTTGGCTTTAGTAAGCAAAACAAGGGATTGATAGAATATTGAAAATCGCCGTAAGTTCTCAAATGGTGAAATATTTCAAGAATATGTAGTTATATTTTACAGTATTTCTTGCTTACAACAGGCATGCAGAGCATGAAGGCCACCTCTAAGTTAACTTAAAAAGAATCATTGCAAAGTACTTCTGGTTAAGTCACGAAACCAATATTTTTGTCTATTTTATAGTGGAAGGATAGAATGACAGTTTATGTAGTAATTAATACAATTTTAATAATGCTCATAATAAACTAAAAAAATAATATTTGCTTAAAATAGTCATAATGTTCTGAATCAGATAAACAAAAAATAAATATGTACTATCACAGAAATTGACATTTGTTGAACCATACACAAAATACTGAATTATTAATTAAACTAAAACTTTAAATCAAAAACATTCATATAAATTTATATTTCTGTAAGAACTTTGTTATAATAGGTGCAACAACATCAGGGTTGTTTAAATGTACGTGATGTGTACCAGCAACAAAATGACTTTCAAAGTTTGGATTATTTTTTTCGACTGTTTCTCGTAGGTCAACTGAATACTCGTCTGCTCCAAATGGAGAATCAATTGCTTTAAAGTATATTGTTGGACATTTCAAACGCTTCACTAGTGTTTCTACAAACATTTTATTCTCGGGCATAAACAGGGTATGTTTCAGTCGAGCATCTCTGCTAAAATAATATTTATTAGGATCTTTAGATGATGGTTTTACTCCTCGTTCAGCAAGATACTTAACACTTTCCTCTAACACAGATTTATTTGTTCCCAAATACCATTTCTTTATTAATTCGTCCATAGAATACGCTGGAGGTTCGGCATCTAATCTGCTATGCGTGAGTTGAATTTTACGCAATATTTTGGGAAACATCTCAACAACTTGATCTAAATCATAATCGTCAGCGATGATACTATCGAAGGCGATATAGAAATCTACGTCATCCGGAAATACTGAGGCGTAACGCATTCCCGCGATGGACCCCATTGAATGACATAATAGGGAAACTTTATCCCAATGGAAATGATCTTTGATAGTAAGTATTAGACGTGCAAAGTCCCAGGGATAGTATTGCATACCTGAAAAAGTATTATTATTATTTAGAAATCGGTTAATTTGTCGTTGATTAAAAAATAATTTTCAATAATGTTGTTAAACTGCCTAATTTATAAAAAATATAAACAACAGATAAGTACCGGGTGGATACCAGGATGACAGTCCATGACCTGGAAAATCAATTGCTAATATAGGGATATCATGGTAGATCATTGGCGCAAGCGGGTCCCAAGTTCCAGCATTGTCCTGCCAGCCATGCAGTGCTAAAATCGGCCGCCTTTGGCTATTGGGATCGCCCCATAACTTAGCAGCGAGGTGGCCCCATTGAACTGGGATTTTGATTTCTTTTACTGGAACCTGAAATTATTGTTCTTACTATTTCAGCATGAATAATTACTTGTACTCTAGAATGCAGACCTTGCGTATTTCAAGCGATGGATAATGAATAAAAGTTTAACAACAAGGCTAACTTTATAAATAATAAAATAACTGTGAATTACGATGAACGTATGTTTGAATTTGAGTTTTGTTTAATTGGTTGACGTTTTCATTTTTAAATAATAAATTTATATATACTTAATTCCCATTATGGGATCTATATTTATGTCTTTACTTTCAAATTCTATATTAAAGCAATGTTGTACGCTTTTAATTTTCTATTTATCTATTTGATTTCATTCCGGCATTAATTCTGATAATAATAATTCGTAGCAATATTATTATCACTTGAATGAGAATTATTCTCTTGGTATTTTGTACGTAAAGAATTGGATTTATTATATAATATAATTTACCGCATATTATAAAATAAATGTTTTTATCATACTACTAGTCAATGCGAAAAATATAGGTATACATAAGTAACTAATTTAAAAAAATTTGTTTAGGTAAATGACATTGTTCAAATCGATATTCATTTTTGCTTTATTTAGTATTAAACAAGGTCGCTACACAATTTTAAAGGTACAACGTATTTAATTAAACTATTCTATTGTAGGATGTGCGGACTTACTGTGCCAGTATGAATTTTGTAGCCAACAACACCTCCAGTATTTCCAAAACAACCTAAAAGGGATCTTATTTTTTCTGAGTTACAGTTCAAAATTGATGGTTTAAGAAATCTGTGAGCGAAATGAATAGTATTCATTTTAGAATCCTTTATTAAAACTACACAATAAATAACCTATGATGACAAAATAAGGTTAGATATTAAACATCGAACACTTCCATTTGAATGAAAACAACGTCTTAAAATTATTCTTGTTAGTTGTTATGTGAAATATTGTCTAAAACAATGAAAACATAAGATACATTTTTTTTTATGTAAACGCGTGAAAAATGCTATTATGAAATAACTCCGTGTGAGTACAGAGCTGACTAATAACTGTGCGCACTGGTTACCTACCTATCGCGCCAACGGTCAAGGACATTACTGTCATAGTTCCAAAATAATATGAGTTAAATGCTATTTCACATTAAGAAGTGTGTTCCATCCTCAACCGTGTTATCACTTTCCACCAGAAACTATGGTCAAATATTTCTTTATGGCGGTAAAAATATATATTTATGTAGTATACTACATAAATATATATGTAGTATACTACATAAATATATATGTAGTATACTACATAATATATACATGAGTG
>LQNK01000704.1:0-10567 GCA_001586405.1 Phoebis sennae
TTAAAGTTCCTACTCGCTCTTCACGTACCCCGCGTCTATTCAGCATACCACCTACCAGAAATAATGTCTCACATAATAATCCAGTACATAGAATGTGCCGCTTGTACAATAATCTAAACCCTGATTGTGACATATTCTTTGGCAGTTTAGGCGTCTTTAAAAATACTGTTTATAAAATTATCTAACATTGTGCCTCTATTTCATTTTTATTTTTATGTAATTGTTTTATTTTTTTTTTTTTGTGCTATTTCTCAAACTGAAACTTGTTACATAACATAAGCGATTTTAAGCTATTTTCTTCTTCAAAGTTGTGTACAGTAATAATTGGGTTGCGGAATTTAAATGTTATGCTAAATGTAAGTTAGATTTAAGGAATTATTCTGTAACCTGTAACTGTACCTGTTTACAATAAATAAATAAATAAATAAATATCTTTAAAGTTAGTTTAAGATTAGTAGAAAAAATCTTAATTTTTAAATTTTAAAACTTGGCTATCGTCCTTTTCAATCAATTTATAATCCCCTTGTAATCCTGTTATCACAATCCCACAGTACCAGAGTAATTTCCGTATAAACCTTATTTCCTTTATATCGGAAATGTAAAAAATTGTTTATTTTTACTTTCTTAATTTAAACATTTGTTCGGAGATTACCTATGGTTTTTGAGTATTTGTAATACTTAATAAAGTTTACTAATAAAAGTGAAAATAGTGTAAAAAAGTGTTTATTCAATAGTTAAACTGTCAATTCATATACATGCATAAAAGTTAACTATTAGAAACATTTCAGGTGAAATTAGAGTATGATACATTGCTCAGAAACGCAATTGTCACAGTTACCGGGCGTTTTACGCTATCGAATAGATAAACTAGCATTTAAGTGACTCAGAAACCGGGAAAAAGGTACATTTATTTAATATGACTTAAGAAATATAGGTTTAAAGAATTTATTTCTCATAAGAACATTGTTCACTTAAAATGAGATATAAACATTTAAAATTGCTTAGTATCTATCACTTCTCTATGACTAACTTACTTGTCTAGATTTAACATATATTGCTTAAGTTTAGTTTTAAATATATTCACTTTGCATTGCTTAATACTATTCGGTAATTTATTATATAACTGTGCCCCTTCAAACAGTATTGTCTTCTTTCCATAATTAGTTCGTGGCTTTATTAACACCAATTTATTTTTATTTCTTAAATTATAGATATCTGTTGCTTGAATGAATTTTATGTCGGACTGTATGGATTTTGAAACTATTTTTTTGATTAAAATACTAGTGGCGTATGTGTATAATTGGGAAATATTAAAAAATTTAGTTTTCTTGTAAATTTCTTTCGTAGGTGTTGAATAAGGGTAGTGAAATAAGACTTTAATTATTTTATTTTGTGTTCTTTGTAGTGTGTTTAAATGTGATCTCGATGCTGAACCCCATACCTCAATCAAGTATTCTAAATGGGATTTAATTAATGAATTATATATTAATTTACGTACTTGATACGGAATGCAGAAAGATGATTTACGTAATGCTCCTAAAAGTGAAATTAATTTAGATTTAATTTGATCAATGTGTACGGTCCAGGTCAGTTTGTCGTCTATCCAGAGTCCAAGATATTTTTCTTTATATGATCTTTCAATTATAGTTTTATTTATTTTAAGAGGTGTAAAGATGGGAATATTTTTATTTTTAGCGGCAAATATCATGTATGATGTTTTAGACAAATTTATTGTTAATAAATTTTGTAAAAACCATTCGTTGATACAATCTAAATCGTATTGAGCGTCAGAAGCAATATCGTGAATGGTCTTCCCAAAATAGAAAAGGCACGTGTCATCGGCATATAGTGTTAAATCACCTCTGATTCCAATTGAATTCAAATCATTGATATAAATCAAAAATAATAAAGGCCCTAAAATCGAGCCTTGTGGAATACCACATGTCACATTTTGGGATGAACTTTTAAATGAATTAATTTTTACTATTTGACGTCGATTTAATAGATATGAGCTAAACATAGCCAAACGTAGCTCATGGTGTATAGAGCAGTAAAAGTTATCATTTCAACTATCTGTATACGAAGTTTCATCAAAATCCGCTCAGTAGTTGCAGCATAATTGAGACGTGTAAACGTTTACATGTATAATTTTAGTAGGTTTTAAAACTACAAACGAAAGCGGAATATTCATGTTATGCAATCCCAAAATATTTCTAAATATAAGCCTCAGACTCAGTCGCGTGACCCAATTAACTAATGCTGACAGATTTTATTTCTAACAGTATAAATAGTGAGATCTTATAATTTTATAATTACGTGTCGACTGTTGAGTAAATGGCTTATGTATGTTTGTTTAATAAATAGCTGTAATTGTTACTTGCGTAATAAACTTAAGATGGATAATTTAAAAAAGTGATGCTATGTATTTCAACTCGTCAAATGCTTACAAAGTATGGTTTATAATAAACTAGCTATCCGCCCGCGGCTTCGCACGCGTGGGCTACTAATTTCTGTATTTTTTAGAGGCGCACGACAAACAAGTTTAGAAAAATTACGGTCGCAGGACCGCTCATATATGCGCATGTCTATAGTGTTTTTTATATTTTTCTATGGAAATAGGTGTCACCAAAATCTCACAGTGCGCGCGCCTCTTTCAAATACAGAAAATTGTAGCACACGCGAGCGAAGCCGCGGACGGAGAGTTAGTTATTTTTTGAAGGTTTTTGAGAATTTATTGAGTATTTTACCATATCTATAGGTTAAGAGTATAAAAAGACATGACCGCAAGTCAACCAAAATCTCACATTGTATGACATTTTCACGACTTTAGAAGCACATATCTCAAAAAATATTTAATTTAGCAAAAAACGCATTTAGAAACCTCTATATGACATCAAATTTAATAATGTATTCGCGAATTCATTTTTTTACCCTCCGTTTACGTGTATGGAGAGCCACCCCTAAAATTATTTTTTTCAAATAAAATGTAGCCTATAATTTGCACCTAATATTGATCTATAAGCATGTGAAATTTTATCATAAACTGCCCAGTGGTTATTACGTGATTGACGCACATACAAACAGATAAACAGACAAACAGACAAACAGACAAACAGACAAACAGACAAACAGACAAACAGAAAAAAAAATTCTAACCATGGTTTTGGTATTTATAGAACATACATATTGCATACCAATTACTCTTTTTGAAAAATATTCAATGTACAGAAATGGTTCGGCTACTGTTTTATTATATGTTTATATTAGATAATGTATTAATGTATATCATTAGTTTTTACCAAAAATAGAACCGACTTCCTGACATTAAAAAGTAGAAGATAACTTTTTTCATGTCAGGAATCATTTTATTTTTTCGAAATCTATACAAAGTCGGTGCAAATCATATTAAATTGAAAATAGGTAAAGGCGCCGACTATGTATAGATTTCAGCAAAAATTAAATAATCATGACAATTCGAATTGAGAACCTCTTTTTCGTTAGTCGGTTAAAAATAACAATATCTAGTACAAAATTTTTCGTTTGAAAAAAATACGCACAAAATTAAGCCTTTCAAAACACTTGAAGAGTTTCCAGTTAAAGAATCCCGTGGAATATTCCTTTTTTTGCGATTGTAATAAGGGAATAAAGTCAAGAATAGACACTCATATTACGAGCACCAGTAAATTAGGTTATTGCTGTGTTTCTAGGCGTAATTGTGTTCGACTACTATTTTTTATTTTATAAGGACGCGGTTATTGTAAATAGTTGAAAAATCTTATTTCTAGACAAATCAATACGAATAAAGTTTGTTTTTTTGAATGTGCTAATCTCAAGATCTACCTACTTGTTCGATTAGAAAAAGTATTTTTGTATTAGACAAATTTCGCCCCTTCTTCGATTAATTTTATGGGGAATTTCATATAGCAATCAAGGAAATCTATAGGGCAAAATATATATGGAAAATAGGTAATATATAACAATATGGTGCCGGAGTAAATCCGCGCGAAATAACTAGTTATTATTAAACCATCTAATTCGGTTTAAACTGCGTAAAATTCGAAATTCAAAAAATGGCGCGCATGTTTTTTTAAATTCCGATTGCGCACATGATACGTTCGGATTGGGATCCAACAGTCGAAAATCGTGTATCCCGGCGTGACTTTTGGCCTGGAATTGACGGCCGGGTGTCAGCCGGGGTATTGATCCGGGGACTTCGTGCACTTTCGGCCCTCCTCGGGCAACGTCGGCCGATGGCATGTCAACTTTACTTGGACACACTTTATTTGGGACAAGGTTAGGTTTGGCTTAGTTTTCGAGACCTGTAACGGTGCATTCTTGCAATTTTCATGGCAAATAATTTTATCATAAATCACTTGCAAGGCTGTAAAGTTGACGTGAAAATTAATGTATTAATATTATTAACGTAGGTACTTTATATTATGAGGATATTTTACGAGATAAATAGACAAAAACTCTAAGACATTTCACTCAAACTATTATGCATATATTGCTTAGAAATACATTTTTGTAAACACTGAAATACAGTTAAATAAACACGCAAACACAAGAAAATCACAATGTTTTATAGCATATAATTTGATACTCGGAAATAATTATTATACCTACACACACTTCAATAAGTCATTTCAATTTCAGTAATATATAACTATGATAACTACACGCCGAAAAACCTTAAGATTATACTACTAGTTTTTTGTATGCAGTATTGAGTTGAGTTTTTAACTGCGAATATCAGCATAAAAATATTTTTTATTGAGCATTCAATTATTCTATTCATAATTATTAATTACCATTAAGTCACATTGATATAATAAAAATTAAAGTACTTGAAATAAATACAATTCTTTACTAGTAATAGTAAGCGGTTATTACTCGCGTCGTAGGGTGTACGGTTTTATATTTTTTCTAATTAAATCTATACCATCACCTTTGACTCGCTTACTTTATCCCCTAATATTACAGGACTGTATAGATAAACACCCAGTAGAAGCGCTTGAGATCGATACTCCATCGATAAATAATAAAATTTGAGACAATCGTTGATAAACTCTAATATATGTGGGGAAAGCAATTGGCTACAGTTCCCCTCGCATGAGTATTTCTTTGCGATGTATGAAATATTCGTAATTCTTAGGTTTCCAGAAGATGAATCGTTATGATGAAACGGTAATACAATATCTCATTTAATTGTGTCGTAAATAAACATAATATATAGAACTCATTTCGATAGTAATTGTACCTTTGTACATACGTAAATTGGTATTGGAAAAGTATATTATTTTACGTTATGAACTTTTGTTTAAAGACACACATTTATACTTTCAATTCTACTATATGAACACTTTACAATAATTATTTATGTTAACACGACAGGTTTCTTAAATCTTCGTCAGGTATAAATAATTATAGTAAAAAGTGTAAATATAGTGGAATTGAAAGTATAAAAATGTGTTTGTCTTTAAATAAATGTAATATGCAATTCCATCAAGAAGTATCAATAACTATCAACTTTGTGAAAAAATTCATTTAAGTAAAATTTTGTTAAAAAATCTCTTTTGTTAAAAATCTATGCTGCAAAAAGGAAAATTTTATTACGGGCTTCATCAATTATAAATTTCGAAAATCACACATAGCTTTTAGTTTTACAAAGGCCAATACAAACATCGATATTACACTCATGCACTAAATACATTGACGGTATACCTAAACACCCACTTACGTACTACAGTATTCAAGCAGCGATGTATCCATTAATGTAATTAACGACTGCATACATTACAATAATGACTCGTTAATAATGTTTGACAGTTAATTTGATTATATTGATTTACGACAAGAATATTATCTAATCATTGGTGCACTCGTCGATGGTATAATAATATTTGGTTTGATTAAAAAAATGTAAGAGTAGGATTAGTAGGATTGTAGGATAATAATCCTCTCCTTATCCCCTCCCCTTCCTTCAAGCCGGAAGGCATCTGCGACACTTGATGTTGTAGATGTTCATGGGCTGCGGTCAGTCACTTAACATCAGGTGAACCGCATGCTCCGCTTGCCTGCTGTAACATAAAAAATAGATGTAGGATTAGTAGGAAAAAGAAAGGAAAATTAAGAAATATAAAAATATAAAACCAAAATTGATATCTTGTTTTAATCGTATTATTTAAAAGCCTACACAAAAGATAAGGGGAAGCTTGTTTTTAATTGAAAAAGTTAAATCGTACGTTTTATTTCCCATAGTCTCAATTGGGGAATTTACTGGACTTTTAAATTACCCCAACTTATATTGATTCGTAAGGGTAGGTCCTTTTTAATTTGGTATTGCTTTTTATACTTAGTTATATACATAATTATATAAGTTATTTGTTTTATTTATCTTTGATTAATAAACTTCATAGCACTATTAAAAAATAATTTAAATTCTTAGATAATACAGAACTACCAATATCCGTTTCGAAACGACGGAACGTTATAGTATTATAGTATTAGATACGAATTGTTTTTAGTAACGAACGGTTATAAATTTATAATCAAACCAATTGAAACCGAGTTTTGGTGGTTATACTAATGCCACGTTTATTATACAAATGCTTTAGACTTATGCCTAACAGTCCGTAAGTAAAACGGCTCGTTTTATTTTTATAAGAACTAAGCATAAATCGCAACCCTTAGTTATTATATGAACAAAATATTTTATCAATTTTGTGGGTTTAAAGCCAAAAAGATAAACATTAATATAATGATAACTGTAGCCGGATGTATCCAATAAAACTGTGCCTTAAATAAACCATATGTGGTTATTTTAACCCCCAAAACCCTTAAGAAAAAGCAACTACTTAATTCAACTAAAGAAACATGTGTTTATTGTCTAAAACATTACATTAACTTAGATAAGCTCAAGTATGGAAGTCATAAAAGACGCGTTAAGTTATCTTTACAGCTGAGATTAAGTTAACGACTAAGTGATATGTTATGTATTTTATTGTATTGTAAAATTAAGTAACCTTTGTAACTTTATGACGTTTTACAACTTGATAAGCGTAATAACTTTGAACTCAGTTTATGTAAACTAAGTTTTACCCGGTTATGGTATGGCCTAAAGATTAAACTATAAGTAGAAGATAACATACGGTGTATGTGTGTTGTTGGTGTTGCTTTTTTTTAAGTCAGACTTAATTGTCAAAAAAAGGGATAAAATAAATATTAAATGTAATTTTTGACGTTAGCATTAAAGCTTCAGGGCTGTGACAAATTCTGTACACACTAGGAAGTACAAATCATCGCTTTTTAAAGGGTATGTGTTTCGCATTTTAAGAAATAAATTTTATGTAGTGTAAGGAAACATTTAAATTGCAATATATTACAAAATATAATGTAATATACGACGATGCTTTCAAATTTTACACAAACAAACTTTCGTCAGTCTTGATAGACATGTCCCGGAATAAAGGTTGACATTTATCGAAAGTTTAATATATAAATTATATTATAAAGATTTAACTGTTTCTCGCGACTCCATAACATAAAGTTATCCAAGCCTTCCTCGATTGGTCTATTTAACAGAAAAATTTGTTATCGCGTTGAAATAAGTTCTTCGGCTTTATATTATTCAGAGATTTTATTTATTTATTTATTTACTTTAGTATAATCTTGTGTTTTGCTTTAACGCGAGTACTTTCCATATTAAATAAAATGCTTTAAAAAGTATTTTATTTAATTATTTACTTTATTTTATGGTAAAAAAATAATAACAAAAATAAAATGTCAAATAAGTAGTGCAATTGACATTCTTATGGCTATCAGCCAACTCTATGTAATTCTCTCAAAATGGACACAGTATCGTTTTGTTATTTACCCCCATTTGGGGCAATAAACATGTCATAAATTACCCCAATGGCTGGATGGTAAACAGGCACATAAAAACTGGATTGCTACTTTACGAGTATTTATCGATGTCGTGTAATATACTACTTATTGTTATGTTTTGTTTAGTAAGAAACTAAGAACATTGCATGTGCACACATACAGTTGGTCCGATTGGCGCAGTGGTTCAGCATTGGTCTATTGCGCCGGAGGGTGTGGGTTCGATCCCCACGAGCAGAAAATTATGATGTGATGAACATTATAATTTTCTACTGTCTGGGTATTCATTTATCTATAGTATGTATGTATTTACAAAAAAAAGTATGTTTAAGTATGTCTATCAGTTATCTAGTTCCCATAGTACAAGCTTTGCTTAGTTTGGGATTAGATAGCGTTGTGTTAAATGTCCAGGAATATTTATTTATATGAAAATTTACTTAATTATTACTAAACTAGCTGTGCCCCGCAGATTCACCCGTGTATATCTGTTTACCCCGTATGTGATCAAAATCCTACCGGATGCCTACGTCATAACATCTACCTGCATGCCACATTTTAGCCTAATCCATACAGCGGTTTGGGCTGTGCGTTGATACATCAGTATGTCAGTCACCTTCGAGTAATTAATTAATTCCTTTTTAGAGAAAAACACACTTTTCCAATTCGGCTATATTAGTAAAAATGCGTTTTTCTGTCAATAGAAATGATGTTCAATTCCATCAAGAAGTAACAAAGTATATTTTTAGTTAAAATTATAGGAAAAACATTGCAACGTGTTTCTCTCACATGCCATCAATATAGTTAGGTATAAGAGTATCAAAATTTAATTCATAAATGTTATTCGAATAACAAGACAATACAATAAACTCTTTACTTGTATTATGCCTTAAAATTTAATTTAAAGTCTACATATTAATTCCAAACCTATATCGCTAACGTAAAAAACACAAGTACCAAACTCAATCCAAGAATTGAGTTCCAGAAAAACATAATACGATCTCTCATTTTTAATCAATGGATTCCTTCATAAATCGCGCTCCTTACCAAATAAAGCTTCGATTATTGGAAAATTCTTTTAGCAAGGCCTCAGAGGCTTGCTTATGAAAGTAAATTTAAATATTAAGTAATGAAGGGAACAAATAAATGTACTCTGGGGAATTTCTTTCAGCCTTAAGAGTTTTAACGAGCTGTACTCGAGCGCTTTCTGAACTGTAATAAAAGATCATAATAAAAGTATTGCAGACTCAGCTTTGGGTTTCATTAGCATGATTTTAAATGTATTCAAATATTCTTTGAAGTTTCCATCGATTGCAGTATTTAATTCGAGCATTTCGGCCATCTTAGGTGTGTGAACACTGTGGTAACAAAAACTCATCTACACTAATATAATAAACAGGAAAATTTGTTTGTTTGTAATGAATAGGTTTAAAAATTACTGGACCGATTTAAAAATACTTTCACCATTCGAAAGCTACATTATCCACGAGTATCATAATCTATATTTTATAGGCTAAAACATTATGCTACGGGAGCGAAGCTGCACGGATCAGTCAATCCGAGCCAATTTTCCAAATATCATCTTCGTGGAAATAACACACCATTTTTGAAACCATTTAAAAAGTATCATATTTAATAGGAGACGAGGAGAGGAGGTAGGTACATTCGCTTTTGACGCTGCCTCTGTGGTTTCAGCTTGTAATGTTCTATAGCCATTAACATCTCATGCACGTTGTTTGTCCAATTTAAAAGTGATCATTTAAATTACCTTCTCTATACGTTTGTACCTGTCGTGAGATTACACTAAACTAGAACGCTCTATAGCTTCTAAGACCACAAAGAACTAATACCACGCGTACACATACAGGACGCATACATCTGTGACTCCTAACCAAGCCTTATTGAAACATTTCCTCAGGGATCGGGGAAAGAATTGTATAATTTTCAGTCTGAGCGCCGTTCGCGGCCCACTGACCGCCTTGTCCGTTGTCAGTAACATCTGAAGCTATTGTTGGTTATTGTATTTTCTGTTATTTGTTGCTATATAAGGACCGATTTCTGAAATTATTTCACCACTAGAAAGCTGCATGTTTACTGAGTAACATAGGCTTTATTTATTCTACGGGAGCGAAGGCTCGCGGATCAACTAAATATATATAATACTAGCTGTGTCCCACTTTTGCCCACGTTTGTCTCCCTTTCCCGTTGTATTTGTTGAGTTTCAATCAATCAGTGTACAACCATCCGAATTGGTTAGACATGAAGAAACAGACGTACTTTCGCATAATATTATAAATTCAAAACTTGTATTCATCTGTATTTGTTACTCTTTCACGCGAAAACTACTGAACCGATTATGATGAATGATTTGAAGGTAAAGATAACACAGGCTACTTTTAATCCCAGTTGCGAAACCACGGGGCGATGCATGTATAATTTACTGGCTGTGAACATAAGACAACGTCCCTTCGTCTTCGGGAAGTCGGTGAAACACGCTTAAGTAAACCCTACTAGGGGACTATTAAGATAGTATAAATTAGTTTGTATAGGAAGATAGAGACAGGTACTCTTAGCTGACCATTTGTTATTCCCCTATACTATGTGGAAATTACTCGGGCGTGGAACGTTCAAAGCATTTTATTTTGATGTTTATTATCAACACTATTTTTTTTTATATATATTTATA
>LQNK01000704.1:19404-31026 GCA_001586405.1 Phoebis sennae
GAGTAAACATTAAAAGATAATATCAAATGAGTCAATAGATTTTTTTTATTTGCGTTTGAGATAAGCAGCCTGACGGATGGACGATAAGATATCTTTGGGATGATGTATTATTCCATAAAAATTCCTGTTTAACAATGCAGTCGAGATAGTTGGTGAATTTGGGAGTTTAGTTTTAATTAGAAAAAGAAAGAAAGAAAAATACATTTATTCAGCAGTATCGATGAACACATTACAAAAAGAAAGAAACAAATCAAAATCTATACATATAATAAAACAGTAACCGAACCATTTCTGTACATTGAATATTTTTCAAAAAGAGTAATTGGTATGCAATATGTATGTTCTATAGATACCAAAACCATGGTTAAAAAATTTTTTTTCTGTTTGTCTGTTTATCTGTTTGTATGTTCGTCAATCACGCAATAACCACTGGACAGATTTTAATTGAATTTTACATGTTGATAGACCATGATTAGGTGCAACTTATAGGCTACATTTTATTCGAAAAAAATATTTTAGGGGTGGCTTTCCATACATGTAAACGGAGGGTAAAAAAATAAATTCGCGAGTACATCATTGTATGAGGTGTCATTAGATAGGTCTTTAAAAATGAAATAGAGGTTTCCAAATGCGTTTTTTGCTAACATACATATTTTTTGAGATATACTCTTCTAAAGTCGTGAAAATGTCATACCACGTGACAATGAGAGATTTTGGTTCAGTTGCGGACATACCTTTTATACTCTAAACGTATGGATTAAGACGTTAAAACACTCAATAAATTCTCAAAAACTTTAAAAAATTACTAACTCTCCGCCCATGGCTTGCCTCGCGTGGGCTACAATTTTATGTTTTTATAAGAGGCGCGCGCACTGTGAGATTTTGGTCAAACCTATTTCCATAGAAAATAATAAAAAAACTAGGTAATAAACAGACATGCACATATATCAGGGGTCCTGTGGCTCTTAAAGTACAGAAATTAGTAGCCCACGCGTGCGAAGCCGCGGGCGGAAAGCTAGTTACAAATAAAATAAAACCTATATATGTATTAAAATAAAAAAAAAAAACACTCACAAAACTTGTTACAAATACTATATTACAGAAATGAAAAAATCCTTAATTATCCTTTTTATTCGGCTTACTTCATGTACAGTTCTGTCACTTTGAATTCTTCTTTTATGTACATGATAGATTTTGCTGGTACCTTGTTAGCTTAAACAGAGTTTTACATCCGTAATTAGAGCCCCTTAAATCTCTAGAACTTGAGTGGCGATTTGACACTTGGCGTTTAAATTTATTTATTTATTTATTTATTGAAGGTTAACAGAAAATTGTTACACAGAAAAAAAACAGTTTAAATAGAGATAGATTATCTTAAAACTAAGTGTACAATTTTCGGTATGTAAACACCACATGCATAACTTAAATTAAGTCTCATTGAATTAAAGACTTCGGAACGCATTGAAAAATGTCTGACTTCGCATATTATTACTACTTTACTTACACAGTATTGTTTGTGTTAGGCTCGCTTTAAACAAGCTTCTCTTAGACTTATAAGACTTAAAATTCCTATCTTTATTTTACATATTAAGAAAGAAAGAAAGAAAAATATATTTATTCAAAAGAGACAATCGAACACTGCGACGAGTAAAATAAAAAAAAAAACAAATAGAAAATACGAGTAAAAAATAAACATTAATTAATTAATTAATCACTATCACTACATAGTATAAAACAAAGTCGCTTTTTCTGACATGTGTCATGTTGTATGTCCCTATGAACGCTCAAATCTTTAAAACTACGCAACGGATTTTGATGCGTTTTTTTTTAATAGATAGAGTAACTCATGAGGAAGGTTTTTATCAGCATTGCACCCGTGCGAAGCCGGGGCGGGTCGCTAGTTAAATATGTAGGATTCCCATGATTCTTTCTATGAACTTGCAAACTGGAAAACTGACCCTAGTTTTGTATTAACACCCTGTATAATGCTAAAAATAGTCACGTATTAAGAACAAAGGTTAAAGCTTCATGTTTTGCTAAATATAAAGTAACCACTTGATTGCTTTCCTGGGATTACGTCAACGGTTATAACAGTATAACGAAAGACGCAAACATTACTATTTTTGCGCGGTATAATTTTAGCTTCGGTGGTTGCATTGCTTAACGATTTCACAGCTATAAACTATGCAGTACTTACTGAGTCTTTTGTAGTGAAACTTCGATTAGAATTAGATGAACATTTAAAGTTCATTGATGACCCAATTGGCGGAGTGAATGTGGCAATAGTCAGTAAAAATATAAGTATGTCTATCAGTTATCTAGTTTATTTTTAATTGCATAATATGTACGTTAACGTTGCTTGGGATACAACAAAAGTTAAAAAATTACATTACGCTGAGATATTTCATTACTAAAAATTTTTTATATTTTTTTTGGCAATTGCCATGCTATAATGTAAGTTTCTTTTCTTATTTGTTCTGTCGCTGTATAAATGGCAATAAAACTTTTTTCTTTCTTTCTTTCTTTCTTTTCTATGGGTTGACTTTCGGGAGAAAAACTATCGTATGTCAGGACATAGGATAGTTTTACCCCAGGGGGTATCCAAAAATCTTCGGAGCCTATTCAAAACAAATCTTTCCTCTTCATAATATTAGTAATTACAAAAGAACTACATTTCCTTTGATCATGCAGTTATTCCGTCTACTCATCAAGATTGCATTGGTATAAATCGGCATTTCCTTCCGTATTCCCATTTTATTCCCACAAAGGATCCCCATGATCTGTCGACCGGCCATTCAAAGCCGGGGGTCAAAAGAAGTGAAATAATGACTGGGGGAAAGTTGCATTGCAAAAGATATTAAAGTCAATAGTTGAATAAGCTTTTTTTTATTAATGTAATGGGCTTTCACTTTATCGAATCAATTTCGTATTCGTAGAATTATCTCATTTAATCTATTCTCTCTCTATTTATATCTCGTTTGTCTTTAGTATAT
Source organism: Phoebis sennae (assembly GCA_001586405.1). Classification (NCBI taxonomy): domain Eukaryota; kingdom Metazoa; phylum Arthropoda; class Insecta; order Lepidoptera; family Pieridae; genus Phoebis; species Phoebis sennae. Next base: position 22,398 of record LQNK01000704.1, read on the forward strand.
GAATTCGCTGTAGTATAAAGTTTATAATAATAACTATTTAGGAACATTTAACACTCACGCCTTCCAGTCCCAAACTAAGTGAAGCTTGTACTATGGAAAGTAGATAACTGATTGATATCTATTTTCTATAGTACAAGCTTTACTAAAATAATTGATAGATTGTATTGTGACTTCTTGGTGGAAATGCATTTTAAGTATTGAATTAAAGATTTTTTTACACTATTTCCAATATTTATTTTAAAAACATTATTTAATTACAACCGGCTTCGAGAATTCATCATCAGGTAGCCTACCTTTAACTACCTTTTACTACCTTTAATTCAATACTTTACTAAAATACTTTTATTTTTGTTTATGCATTATTATTTACCCCGATGTTTCGAGCACTTTACAATGAGCGTGGTCACGGGAGACCACGTGATAATAATGTATAATAAACCGCGTTTAATATCCTTCAAAAAGTATTTCATTTACTACGGTCGAATTGATAACCTCCCTTTTTTGAAAGTCGGTTAAAATCATTAAATTTCGCCTAAAATACCCTCTTTTCCGCGTTAACCAATTTCATAAATTTTGAAAACATTTTTACACAAAATTCTAAACAAAAAACAACATAGATCGGGAATAGAGCACTAAATCTCAGCATATGTATAATTCAGCGCGACACAGCACATAATACCGCCAACCAAAGACGATCACTGACCGCCCAATTTCACGGTCTGCCAGACCGGCCGATTCAATTTCGGCGATTTTATCCGATCCACTGCGAGCAATGGTCCCTGGTGTTTCGATGTACATACATAATTAATCTATTTATTATTTATCGTTTTACATACACATACTACATATATTGTGTAAAAAAAGTCTGTCTAGCATAAAAGGGAGCATTCACAATTTCACAAATAAAAGATACCCTATCACCCAAACCCATTAATAGCCTATCTGTACACGAAATGTCATCAAAATCCGTTCAGTAGTTACGGCGTGATTAACACACCAACTTCGTCCAAATATCTAAAGCTAGAAACATCCAAACATACACATTTATATTATTAGTGGAAAGCAGGATTAATTTATGTGAATGAAACCTACTTTCGACCACCAGAAAAACTGTACAAGATTCTACTTATGTAAGGGTAAATTGATATAAATTTATCAAATAAAAAAGTTCTACCATTCAATTAAAATACAAACATTTCATAAATTTCACAATTCCACGCGGGCATATGCATCTGATCACTGTCCCCCCAACACATTGAAGAATCCTGACAGATCCCCTCTAAAATTCTTTCCACCATAGTTCATAGACAACGTATTGGTTGTCATCGTTCAGTACCCCATTTAATAGCTCATGACATGATTAATGGCTAGGGGGACAAAAGGGGACAAAGGGGGACATCTCTGCATACGTATTCAAAAGTAATTTTAATATTCGATAGCCCCCAATTCTCTTGGGCCTTCTTAAAATGATTTTTATTAATGATCTGCAAATATTTTGTTGAGTTTCGATTGATGACTGTATCAAGATGCAGGGTGCATTTGTTGAGTAAACAATGAGTAATGTGTTTTTGTTACTAATGTATTTTAACACTTCTCAAACGGTAATAGAAATAATCTTAAATGTATTTTAAATTTAATATTCTATGAAAGAGAATGTTAAAAAGTCAATCTGAACTTTTCTTATAGAATTTTATATCAGTACTTTAAAAATTATAAAGAAAAAACATTTTTTGTTTGTTTGTAATGAATAGGCTCAAAAACTGGACCGATTTTGAAAATCCTTTCACCATTCGAAAGCTACATTATCCACGAGTAACATAGGCTATGTAACATAATGCTACGGAAGCGAAGCCGCGCGGAAGAGCTAGTAACAGATAAGCTAAAAAAGAAATAAAAATAATTGAATCTATGTTAGCGTTCTTAATTATGTATAGAAAATCTAAGTAGGAGAGTGACCATAAAAGATATATAATTATAAATGTATTCTTTGTTTTTTGCGATTTTCAAGATTTTCGAGTATAAACTTAAAACTCGTTTTCTATCGGTTTTTGTTCAACTCGTGCTATTTCCCTTCAGTAATTGACTTCTAGCAAGTGTACAAATCGTCGGAATCCATCGAACACGTCGGCAAGTTAATTTGTAAGGCAAATTACAGTAACACGCGACACCTTCACCTAGGACCTAAATTGAGTAACGAACCTGACACCACTATTAGGTTTTGTGCTAGTACTTTTAGTAGACTAATAGGATTTAGTTTTACGTCTTTTTACCTGGTTTAATAAATATTTTTGGTTATGATTGCGTATGTTTGCGTATTAATAGATAGTTTTGAATATTAAAATTATACCGTATAGGGTACTATCTAATAAAGATAAGTGTGTATAATAAAGTATATAATTTTGTGTATATGTACGTTGCTGCCGTCACTGAAAATCAATGTGAGAATTCCAGCTGTACCTGGAATTCCATTTATACATAGAGTGGAGACCCAGTTGGGGCACTCATTTGTTTACTTTGTTTGTTTACATTATGTCTGTAAATGTATGTTTAATGAGTTATGTGTCCCAATAAATGATTTTTCTTCTTTTTCTTCTTCATTCATTCATTCATTTATTAAAACAATCTTAATATCTCAATCATGTGTACACTTTTGAACAATGTTTTGATCGTAACGTAAGAATTTATGTTTTAATCGATTTTTGACGCCGACAATTTCAACAGAGAATACCTAATGATCTAAATATCTATCCTAATTTAGTGAGTGACATATATATTTCAGTAAAATAAGATTTAAACAAAATTTGAGTGATTTTTATATAAAAGGACGTGTTTCGTCTAAGCTAGGCGTCAATATTCATCACATTATGATTTTTTACTCGTGGGGATCGAACCCACACCCTCCGGCGCAATACCATTGCCGTATCCATTGCGCCGATCGGGTATAATTGATTATTTATTAGAGATCCAAGCATAATGATATCTCAAAAGAAACTACGTATTTTAACCAAAGCAAGGTTACAGAACAAAGAAGCTCTGTTGAACTATATGACTCATTAGTCATTAATATGATTAAATTATGATGTAAGAATTTATATTAAACATTGTGGGTATTCAAGGAATAAACATGTTAGAATATACTATGTAAATTGTTAGGAACATTGTGTTTTTATGGCTAAGTTTAATATTAATAATTTTGTTAAAGTTACCGTGTACGTCAATGACAGTTAATTGAAATTGTGGGCTTGATATTTGTTTTTCAATTTATAAGTATATAAGTGAAATCGATGTATTATTGACTAGTAATAAAAAGTAGTTTCACCGAATAACCGTTTTTTCGCATAAACATATTGTATCGCTTGTTTTTTTAAATAATTTAAGAAAGTAGAAACACTCGAACTATATTCGGCCGAATACAAACAGTGCAAAAAATGCCGAATATACCGAATACCAAATAAATATTCGGAGCATATCTACTAAAAACTAAAAATTGGCGATTGGTCAACTTTCATAATGTAAAAATGATTCCTTGAACTCGGTAGAAATAGCACTGTTAACTAAGCGCATAGAGCATACATTTATTTTAGTGTCACGAGAGCTCTCGTGGGCTATGTTTGTCTATTCATCTCCGTCCATTCAACGTTATTTTTAGATGCTTGACGACTTATTTGTAAATGGAATAGGTTTTATTTCTGTAGATTAAGTTAAAGAAATTATGTGTAATATGTATTTACCTTTTTAAGTAGATGATCAAAATAAGTACGACCTTTACCCATTTAATAACCAGATGAAAATCTCATTTTAAGAAATAAAATATGTTTCTAAATTTGAAGCCTTAAAAATGAACCTATATGTATACCAAGTTTCATCATAATCAGTTCATTAGTTTTTGCGTGAAAGAGTAACAACATCCATACAAACTTTCGCATTAATAATATAAGTTGCATTCTATATTAACATCAAAGATCAAAACAACATTGAATTAAACAATTGAATGGGATTCAAAATTAAATTTCGGTCAATATCGTGTTAAAGGGAAATGCATTGTTTTAAGTCCGTGTTAAATATACCCTAAGGTCATAACTCGTGCTCGGAGTAAGGGGCAGTTATTTATAAAGCAATTAAAGCTTGGTTATTAGGGACGCTTGACTTTTCGTTTTAATGCCTTTTCGGAAATTGTACGGATACCGTATTGACCCATAGATTAGGGAATAAAAGGAGTGCGCTGACTCGGGTGACGTCGAAAAGCAAATACAATATTCGAAAGCAAAATCGTCGGTCTAGTTTGCGCTTCGTAATTTTTCTTAAAAAAACGATCTATGTACGAGTAGTTACGGTCACCTGAAGTTTTTGCTTGAAAGAGTAACAAACTTATATACATACATCCTCACAAACTTTCGCATTTATAATATAAGTAGGAATGATTTAATTATTTATTACAGAAGAATACAGTTGCCTTAACATTGCAATTTATGAAAATACTTCTACGGCAAATTAACAATGTGTGTACTGTGTAATGTATTTTTATTTAAACTTAATTACCTTAATACTATATAATACCTTAATTCTACCAAACTTAATTCGTTCTTTCTATACATAATATTCAGATATTTACACAAAATTCTTGTTATAAAAAATAAAATCACTTTATTTCAGACAACAGGATCCATAGTAAAAAAACATTCACAGATACAAATATTACATACATTTAAATTGATATTAAAAATATATTATTAGTTATGCTTATACTCTTAAGATGTCATAACCAAACTTGAACATAGCTATAATATAACCATTTATTGATTTTTCTTATCGGTTTAACAGACTCCGTCTAGACTCCTGTTCTGGTTCTGGACAATCGAACTACGATATAAAGCCTTCAGTTTAAAGACGACATGAGAATTGGCATACAATGTTGAGGGAAGAACTTTTTAAATTGGTCAAGTTATCACATTGATTATTAAAGATCTAGCTACTCCACTCGCTTAAAAAGTATCCTATCACCTATTGCTTTTATTCTGTATACGAAATCACATCAAAATCCAAATATTGAAACTGTACATTTATAGGAAAGAGGATATATTTGTGTTGCGAAGTGTTTTAACCAACATCTAAACGCGATATTAACTGATTTATTTCAAACGGCTATTCAAAATAAGATAGTGTTTTTCTTATTCAAATTCAAAATCTTTATTTGCTCGAATACATGGTATGGAAGGTGTTACAAAAAATTGTTTCGCTCTAACAGTCACAGCATGCAAAATAAGATGAATTCTTATGATTTAGTTGTATATCATAAACTATACTTTACCAAGAGTAACAAAATTGCGTGCGGTAGTTTCTAATAACCGTAAACGGAATAGAATCTATTCTTGATAATGTGTCACAGAATTTAAAGCATCTAAAACATTACAACACGCATCCACCACAGGCGGGTGCCAAACGACTTCCATTACTGGATTCTTATTAGCTCATTTATACTGGCATTCCCTCTTTACGACTCCGACTTTGAACCAAATGACGAATTCGCCTTTGAATTTGGGAGCTTTTGAAACGGCGGTAGTTATAAAAATGACTTTTGAAGTTAAAAACTGAGGTATGTTGTTGATTTGAAGGTTGGAGCTGTTTTGATATAATATTTATTTATTTATATTTTTAGAGTTCCTGAACTCCAAAGGACAAAATCAGAATTATAAGATCACTTTGTCGACCGTCTGTCTGTCTGTCAAGTTTTCTTTCATCGAAATCGAAATAAGGAATTCGTAAATTCCTTGGCATTCTATATAGATAAGTACTAATTTTTATATGAGTAGAAACTTACGAAGTTTCTTAACTTTGAGAATCAGCATGACAATGAAGAGCTACTGAAAGTTGAGTTTTGTTTTAGTATTTAGGCATAAGAGTTAGTTAAGTATGTTAATATTAAAGTTGTGTCATGCCACAACTACTGAATGGATATTGATAAAATTTCTTAAGTATAAGACACATTATATTGATCTTTATTATAGCAGAGCAAGCAAAGTATGGAAAAAACATTCTTTCTTTCTTTCTTTCAAAGGAGCAAGTTGGTCACCTGATGTTAAGTGATCACCGCCACCCACGAACACCTGAAACACCGGGAGTGTCGCGTATAATCTATAGAAATTAAGGAAGCGAAACCGCGGACAGAAGCCTGTAGCACATAATACTTTAAACATCGAATTAAATTCGTTCACAAAGGCTATTATCCTCATAAATGAGCGAGATCAAAGATTACGTCAATTACGAAAAACAAAGCAAAAATCGTGGGTTCCGTAATAGCCGTAATTCCTCTCACTTGGTATGATTAAATGTATCATTTGGTATGATTATGTCAATTTGTAATATTTGCTGTTTTGGTCAACCGGCGCGATTTGTTGGGGTAAGCTTTTACAATGACTAAGTGTTGTTCTACCTTTGAAATTGGTGGTTATTAATAAATTCAAACCTGTAAATTTCTATAATTTTTTGTGTAAAATAAATAAATGTGTAATTTTTGAGTTCAGAGGATCGGACGATTGTATGTAAATATGAAAAACTTTGTCCAACAATAATTAGAATATCGTTGGACGAAGTTTTTCATTAGTTTTTAGGCGATAGATTTGTACTATAAAGATAATACATACAAATATACTTATATAACATATAGTTATTAGAAATCTTGTAAAAAAGCTAACTTTATTGTTATTTCCTAATATATCTAGGTAAAACATTGTCAACACACTTGTTATTTCTACCTTCCCCCGTATTTATTATTATTTGCATTCAAAATGTTATTTTGAAGTCATTATAACTGTTAAATTCGGACCCTTCGTAGCAATCGCCTACGGCGTAGATCGTCGTAGCACACTAAATGCTACACTGGCGCCTGGAGCTATGGCGTAGGGGTGCCTAAGTTATAGATAATATTGAAAATCTCCCCTTATCCCAACCCTTATATCGCCTTTGATAGATTGTGAAGTTTAATATAGGAAGTAGCGTGGAACATATGTCTTATTACTTCGATATAGACATCTTATACAGTTTATTATTTCTTTCTTCTGTTTCTTTCAAAGGCATTTAAATTTTACAATTTGATACATGAACTTATTACAACCCTTTATAAATTGTTATTTTTTTAATCTTCTACCAGTTCAAAAAGCTGTTTCTACAAAGAAGAACTGGCAAGAAATTATAATACCTAAATCTCAAATGTAATTTTGTTTGTATGTTTGTAATGATCACATAGAAAGCTGCATTTTCACTAAGTGACATAGTCTACATACCATTATGCCACGAGAGCGAAGCCGCGCGGAAAAGCTAGTTTATAATAAACTTACACATACATAATACTAACATATTTCAAATCGTCACAGAAAAGCATACAATCTAAACAAGCTGTCTAAAATCCGAAAATCAAACAGATTGTAATCAAATTATCGCTGATTACCAAAACTCGGAAGGTAAATTAATTACGCCGGTAGATCCGGGAACAAATTGAACGTTTGTCAATCGTGGGTACACAAGCAGGCAGACTAATCCCTCTGTACAAGAGACACGTGTTAACTGCCTCAGAGATTCCAACTTTAGGTTGACAGCCACGCTTGTATCCCCCTACAATCAGAACAGGAGTAAGATTGCATACGTTACCTTCGTATAGAGCGATGCCGCGCAGGAAAGACAAAAAACAAAACATATTTCAAATCGTCACAGAAAAGCATACAATCATTTAAACTTTCTAAAATCCGTGTAACCGCTTAAGAGATTCCAACTTTGGGTTGACACGCTTCAAGGGGGGTAGAACAGCAGTGAGATTGAAAGAAAGAAAAAAGAAAGAAAAAAGAAAGAAAGAAAGAAAAAAAGAAAGAAGAAGGAAAGAAAATACGTTTATTTACAACACACAATAAAAAAACAAACATTTTGGTGGTACATATATGTTTTTCGTAGTGTGTAAACGGGTCCCGTTTATAGTTAGCCTCCACTCAAGTGAGTCTGTGTGTCATAACAAAAATACTAAAATTAAGGGGGGGTATATATGGTATGAAACCTTTCAAGCGTAAGTCCGACTAGCACTTGGGTGGTATTTATATACTTCTATATTATAGATGTTAAAAAATAAATCTGAAAGCTTGCTTCGTTTGTATTTGCTTGGAGGTAACTACGATGTAGTAAACGGTATCGATCGATCGGCGTGATTGACATGCAAACATCCAAACATCCAATCCTACTACTATTATAAAGGCGAAAGTTTGTAAGTATGGATGTATGGATGTTTGCATCTGTTTTTTATTATGATGAAACTTGGTACACATATAGATAAGGGTTCAGAATAACATATAGGCTACTTTTAATCCCGAAGTTGTCATTTAATCAGAAGTTACGCGGGTGAAACCGCGGGGTACAGCTAGTTTTTCAATAATGTATTATTTATTTATATGCTGACTAGAAGTGTAGGTATCCAAAGATACTTATCACGTGAGTTTTCTCTGAAAATTGTGTCATTACCAGTTTTACGGCTGGCTTCACAAAAATAACGAGTAGGTAGTTAGGTACTAAGGGCCTTTGTATTTTTGTAATATATCTACTTATATATGTATTTTTTCGTATTGGAAACACAAATTTGGTTTGTTTATAC
>LQNK01000704.1:32137-79003 GCA_001586405.1 Phoebis sennae
AGTTTTACGGCTGGCTTCACAAAAATAACGAGTAGGTAGTTAGGTACTAAGGGTCTTTTGTATTTTTGTAATATATCTACTTATATATGTATTTATTCGTATTAGAAACACAAATTTGGTTTGTTTATACTAATATTATAAATATCCTATGTCATTCCTGGGGTTTCAAAGAATCTCTGTACAAAATTTCATCCAAATCGGTCTTGTAGTTTCGGAGCCTATTCAATAAAAAAGCAAACAAATCTTTCGTCTTTATAACATTAGTATAGATATACCTACATAGTAAAAAAAGTTATCTATACTAATATTATAAAGCTGACGAGTTTGTTTGTTTGAACGCGCTAAACTCAGAAACTACTGGTCCGATTTGAAAAATTCTTTTAGTGTTAGATAGCCCATTTATCGAGGAAGGCTATAGGCTATATATCATCCCGATATTCCCACGGGAGCGAAGCCCTGGTGCGCAGCTAGTAAAATAATAAGTACAAGTTTAAGCAAAATGGATTTACTGGTATCGTAAAGAGTTTCAAATTCCAAGCCGATATTCCAGCTGTAAATCAATGTAATTCAAAAACTATACGGAACCAGACCTGCACGTTACGGCCGGTATAAACTGGAACTGGAACTTTTAATCGACAATAAATCCAGAGTGGATATTTTACCGGTTCTAGGTCTTTTGGTAAGAAATCTGTATGAAGAAATATTCTTAAGTTCTAACGAAAATCAGATACTGTAAGCTCTTATTATTCACTGTAATAATTTGTTGAGAAAAGTAAGTCAGTTCGAATAATTTGTTGAGAGAAGTAAGTACAAATGTAGTATTCGTAGAACAATATAATATTCTGGGACATTTAATACTATGCTATCTAATTAACTAAGCAAAGCTAGTACTATGGAAACTGGATAACTGATAGACATACTTAACACACTTTTTTGTAAATACATACTATAGAAAGATAAACACCCAGACAGTAAAAAATTACAATGTTCATCACATCATAATTTTCCACTCCTGGGGATCGAACCCCCACCCTCCGGCGTAATGGACCATTCCATCCACTGCGCCAATGGGGTCAACTACTTAGCTAAATTGATGGCACAGAACATAAAAACTTTAAATACCAAGCCGATATTCCAGCTGCAAATCAATGTAATTCAAAAACTATACGAATTCAACCTGCACGTTACTACCGGCATAAACTGGAAACTGTAACTTTCATTCGACTATAAATCCACTCTTATTTCACCCGATATTCCTGGATTTTTCTAGAAATTTCCCCCTCGATAGCACTGCGCCGTTACGATGGCTATCGGCTTACTAAATTAAAAGTAGTAAATGTTTGGAAGATTTATTTAGATGTACGTGCTGGTCAGGTTTATGTTTTAAAATTAATCGCTTATTTGAAACATAAAAGTCATCGACAGGTGTTTAGGGAAAAATGGAACTTAAAAGGGGATTTAACTATAGGTCGTGTGTAGGGTTACTAAAACGTTGTTTGACAAAACAGTTCGTTATTGTAAATACATTCTATTAATAATACCATTAAAATTAATGATTTTTTGTATTAAGTTATCCATCAAATAAATATACGTAGACTAATTTTCTAGGATCTTTTTTCGCAATTCGTTTCGGTTGTTAGCTATTGTATCCTATATTTTGACGATTAAGATAATAAGTACGTCTGTATATTTGAATAAATATGTACTTACAATACATAAAAGTATAAGTTGTCATTCTCGGAAGTTTGAAAACTACGAAGGCCAGAATTAAATTTTTGTCGCATTTTTTAATGCATTCAAAACACATAGGTAATGTAGACAATCTCGTATATATAGATTACTTATTATATCTAGAAATACATACACAGAAGCGTGTCTCACATGGATGATATTTGCGCTTGTACTGTTGCGACCTGACCCAAAATTTCGTGTCAGTGAATGGTGTGTACGTGAGCGGTTGTCGATCACATTTTGTATGAAGATTGTCTTCTAACTATTTTGTGGTGTTACGCACGATCGCCCATCTTTATGTACAGTTTTTGTAACATTTGAAGTTCATATTGAGCCAGTGCCCTCTTTGATTCACGACTTTAATTTATTTTTTCGTATTGTATTTGTGGTTGCGGTAATAAATGTCGATTTTAAGTAAGGTTTATGGAAATTTCTAAGCTTTTTTTATCTTAATAGTTACAACTCGTTGAATAGAAACTAAAGAGAAATGGGGCATTATATATACAGTGTTTATAAAATGCCTAATTGGTTGGAAAGTTTTTATAAAAGAATTTGAAGTGACAAATCTTGCTCTCATTCAAAGTCTGGTAGCTATTAGAAAATAGTTTATAATGTCCCTAATTTAAAAGTATTTTAAAGAGAAATGCATTGGAAGCAGCAATGCGTCAGGCGGTTAAAAGTATTCAAGTATTTATGCGAGATGAATTTTTAACGCTCGATGAATATAAAATACTGTGCAAGTTTATTCCTTGTGGTGATTTATTTTTTCCAGCGAGTTTGACGTCACGTTTTATTGACTTTCATATTGGTGTTGCCCTAATAACTCGTGATGAATCAGAGGTCAAAATTTGACTAAAGTTATTTATTGTAGTTTTCATTGGGAAGGCCACTGAAACTATATGTCTAATGCCTAAATATTGAAACGATAATCAACTTTAAAGAAGAAGATAATTAAAGAGATTGCTTGTTTGCCAATAACACTGCCTTTTCGTACTCTCGTTGATAGTAAACTAAGTACGTCCTCATTATTGAGTACAATAAAGTACTATTAGAAAGAAAGAAAGAAAATACATTTATTACTATTAATAAATGTATAAATATTTGTAAAATAAATTTCTAGTAAAAAAGGGACACCCTTAAGTTATATTTATAAAAAACAGGAATACCCTCATCAGTTTCTCCAAAACTACCCTCACTTAATTTTCTCCCATTACGGGTTCTATCGGGTGTTAGAGGCTTTGGTTTGACAGCTAATTAAACGTCAGATGGGAAATATGCGCGTCATTAGGAGAACTCCGATGCAGCATGTCTCCTACTACGGGTTCTTATTTATTTCCTTCTGACGGGTTTAACTTCAAAAGATTTACTTGTGCCAATTAAAACGTATTTTCTATCTAGATATCTAGATAGGTACTAAAAGGAATCACACGAATTTCATGGTTTTTTATCCCCACATAGGGTGTGACGTCACATATTTTGTAAATTTAGATTTACAAATAATTGAATGAGAACAGTTTCTAAATATTGAACTTAGATTAAAATAGATTTTGGAATGTAACATCATGAAATAGATGACCCTCTCCCCCTCCCTCCTTAAGGTGTGACGTAATTTAAGGGTGGCCCCTAAGTGCATTTAGTTCCAAAATGTATTTTTATTAATCATAAGTTTACAAACTGTAACACACCCAATAAATCATTCCAAAATTCGTACCTACATATTTTTCGATAGTTTTGCAGTATTAACCACAGCCATAGTAAATAATTCCCTTTATACTACGGAAGTTTCACGTATCACGCCCTTAGTAAATATCTCGATACCGTTCGTTTATTTTGCATCGAGTTTCCATGGTAACGCCTTATAATTAAACGTCCATGTCTTGTGGAGCTAGCACTAGCAAACCTAGGCTTATTCTTTATGATTCACACATAATATCGTGAATTTTCGTCTTTAAGATCGCTAAACTTAATGAAAATATTAATAGAAATTAAGATAAAATATACAAATGACACTACATAATATTGTGAATTTTCGTCTTTAATAAATGGCTAAACTTAATAGAAATTTAGAATATGAATAAATGAATGAATATATGAATAAACACATGATGAATGACACTAATATTACTGAATACGAATGAAAAACATATTTAATATTTGATTAGCGTTAAGTACTTCCTACACGTTTGAAATAGTTATCAAGCTTGAAACGTCGGTTGGTTTCTTTAGTAACCAAAAAAAAATCACAAAAAATCCTATATTTTAATTATTATATTAACTACGAAAAAGCTTTACCTTTTCTCTATATAAAATTAAAATAAAATTTTAAAATAACCATTTAACGTAGTATCGAAATTACAAACCCGAAAATATTTATTTTTAACCACGCTGGTTTCGGAGTTACCCTGGAAGCGATCCAAATTTAAATAATGCTTAAAATTTTGTAAAGTATCCCACCAATAAAGTAACGTCACAAAAGCTGCCAAAGGTCCGCAAAAAGCTCTGGTTAACCTCCTTGTTATAATATTACACAATTCGATAACGCCGACACATTTAAAAGGATAAATTAACGCTGGGAACTATCCATTAATGCAGTTAAATTAACTTTAATACTTCTCGCGATATAAAATAATAAATATTCAGGGACGTTAAACGCCATCTAGTCCCAGACTAAGCAAAGCTTGTACTATGGAAACTAGATAATTGATAGACATACTTAAATATAGTTTTTTTGTAAATGCATACATAGTATAGATAAATTAACACTCAGACAGTAGAAAATTACAAAGTTCATCAAATAAGGAGGAAAATCATTATTTATAATTTTTACTGTTCTAGCTATACCAGCTGTATATCTGTTTTCCCCGTTGACGTGGGATTTGATGAAAATGCTTTCTTAGCGGATGCCTACGTCGTAAGATGTTATGACTTCTACCTGCATGCCAAATTTCAATCTAATCGGACCAGCGGTTTGAGGTGTGCGTTGATAGATCACTATGCCAGTCAGTCACTTTCGAGTTATATATATATATATATAGATAGATTGCGACCCAAGAAATGACATGGCTTTGTTTAGCCCGCAAATCCGTGAAAGCCCTACATAGCTAGCTTATAATAAGCGATTAATTTTCACAGTTTCAAAGGATTGCCCACATAAGCGGAAGTGCAACAATAAAAATTCGTACCGGAGTGGATCGTCTAAGCCCGCGGGAACCGAATATGCCCCTATAATTACATCCCTTAACAGATGCGTGCTTTTATTATAAACTTATCAAATTTTGTATAACGGAGACACTAGAGGCTGTTTCGGCATAATCTTTGCTATAATATGAGCGTGTTCACTGTTTAGGCAATTTTTACATGTAAGATTATTGCAATTTAAAAAAGCATGACTAAAGATTTTGTTTATATATTTTTTGCTTGTTTTTGTATACGATGATTTCAAAATTTTATGTTCTATGTTGCTAATCGATAGATGATGTAGATCTACAAATGTGAGACTGTCTCAAAACATTTTTTAGTTTTTAAGTTTGTTCTTAAGGAATCACCGAAAACGAGAGAAATACGACAATCCTACTATTATTATAAATGTGAAATATACTGAACCGTTTATGCTGGAACCCTAACCTATATGTTAGGGTTCAGAATAACATATATAGGTTACTTTTAGTCTCGGAGTTGCCACGGGTGTAACTGCAGGGCGCTAGTTTCTCATAATTGTGGATTATAATATAACCCATAGGGCCATATTTTACACCCGGAAAGGGTCTTCCATAGAACTTAACACTAATTACTATTAAATACTTTGCACTGTACGTGACGTGATCAGGCATTCTTATAACGAAGGCCCCGTCATTAATTACCCAATTCACTGTCATTTCTTGAGGTCTGGAAAAGACCCAAGATTATAGAGGTCACTTGACCTCTTAAAGTTTCTTACGTGACGGAAATATGACCAGGTCAAAAATAAGTATAAATTCCTTAACCATTTTAGTTTGCTAATTGGTAAACTTTTGTAAAGTCATCGTCAAAAACCGTCAGTTACGAAGAGCTTAACCTAAATGGTAAATCGATTATTTTTTGTAACTAGCTTTCCGCCCGCGGCTTCGCTCGCGTGGACCCGGTAATTATTCGAATTTTTCTCGCCGTAAAAACCATGCTTGAACTTCAACGAACATTTTAAAAAAAGAATTGTCCAAATTGGTCCAGTCGTTGTTGAGTTATGCGCTTACCAACACATTTTGCGATTCATTTTTATATATAAGACTAGCTGTAGTCCTCGGTTTCACCCGCGTGTATCTTCCGTTCCCGGGATTTTCGGGATAAAAGCTATCCTATGCCTTTTCAAACAATCTCTACACAATTTTTTCTCCAAATGGGTTAAGTGTTTTAAGTGTAAAGAAGAGATGTATACGGAGTTACTTTCGAATTTATAATATTAGTAAAGACATATTTACATAGATTATTAAAAATATATTTCCCCGGAATAAGTCTTACACCGTGCCTAAATTCCTAAGATTGATTATAGAAATATTTAAACAAGATTTTATAAAATACATATAAATAGATTATTTATCTCCTCTTTCTTACACGTGCCATGTCTTTATTTTTATGTTGGATATAGAGCTCCTACATGAAAATATGAATAGAATAGAAAAATATAATAAAGAATATCTTCACTACTATCACTTGTGGCTCAAGATTTTTCTTTATATACTATTTGCGTACAAAATTTTATCAAGATCGGATTAACTATACTTCAGATATCCTTGTACAAATACTCATTTTTTTCTCCCCTCTTTTGCTCATCTTTGAACTTTCTTTTGACTAAACTATTTGTCTATGAAGTTTTATCAAGATCGCATACATAGTACTCAGGTTATCGTCAGACACAGTTTTACATACAAACATACAATCGCCCGGCCATCTCGACTCTGAGACCTCACTTTGCACTGTCAATAAAGAGGAAAGTAATTGTTTTTTTGTTTCAATTAAATTGGCTCCAAATTACCTATCCTATATTATCCCTGACTAGCGACCCGCCCCGGCTTCGCACGGATAACAGTATTTGTCCACTATTTAATGGATGATATTATACATAAAAACCTTCCTCATAAGTTACTCTATCTATTAAAAAAAAACGCATCAAAATCCGTTGCGTAGTTTTAAAGATTTGAGCGTTCATAGGGACATACAACATGACACATGACAGAAAAAGCGACTTTGTTTTATACTATGTAGTGATGAACATAGGTTATATAATAACATTATCCCAGCGCGAACCAGCTACTTTGTTAAAAAATATATATCAGTCGCAATCTGTTGGCCTCTTTTTGAAATGCGGTCAAAATATAAAGGCCAAATTGAAGGGATCTTACAATATCGGCTTACATCATTACGGTACAAGTTTTGTTTTTATAACGATCGCGACGCCTTTGTTCGAAATGTTTTTAACTAAATAAAATATATTTTTACACCGGTATTATTTTGATTTAATAAAAAATGGTACTTTTTATTTTTCTTAATAAGGAAGCGCGTTTGATATTTTATGTTAACCAAATTTAATAGAATTTCTATATTTTTAGAACATCTGTATGTTCTTGTTCTGTACTTGATGCTGTTTTTAACCGACTTTAAAAAAAATGAAGAGGTTATCATTTTTAGACCGTATTTGTTTTACTTAAGTTTAAATTGTGCGCCTAATAATAATCTTCTTACATTATCCACCTTACTCGCTGGAAGCTTGAACTAATTTTAACCAAAAATTAAGGATCACTTCCAAGACTTTATTGACGTCTTTCAGTGTTACCAAAAATAAACCATAATTGAATCATACAAAGGTTCCATTTAACTTGGAATGTGTTATATACGAATGGCTTTTCGGCTCGAGATTCAAATCTAATACTGCGTGACGATACTTAACATTGTACTTGAATTAATAGATCCATTTAGGACTTTATGCCTAGTTATTAAAGTTTATTTTTGCTTGAGTACACGTAACATGTGGTGTCACTATACGCTTTGCAACACGGAATATGCAGTTATTTTAATGAGAACATACAATTTTGAGCTCTATTCTTATAGCTGTACGTACAATATTTGAATTACATATTAATTCATTTGTTTTGTTAGCTGTCAAAAGTACAATGCAGTTGTAAGATTTCAATTTAAGCAATTATGGGCTTTAAGCGTTTGTGATACGAACGGATTTTGCTCGGAGGTTTGTAAGTGTAAGTTTGTAGAATGTAATGAAGTGTCGCACATGTGTCGTTGTCTCGTAATGTCGAAATAAACAATAAAGTGAATGCTTTATTGAAAAGTCACGATTCTTGTTTGTGAATGAAGCTTAGTATTCCTATTGATGGTCTAAACTCTTAAGTATTATGATCTACTCGGGTAGCATAAGCTGAAGTTGCCGCTAATATTAGTTTTTTTGTTCTTTTTTATATAGTTTAGGTTAAGGACTTGAAAGTGAAGTACTTTACAAACGTGATACAAAAACCATATTGGTATTGCGATAATGAACATATATCCTGCGTCTTCTGATCCTATATTTTATGTATTGTTATTCTTATGTCCAATAAGTCAATAACTTATTTAATGCTTTTTTAAAATAAATTAATTTATATTTTATTTCTTTTCAGGTGAGTCGCAAGTACATGGAGATGACTGCAGTTACAGTTATATAAGTAAGAAATCATCATCATCAATTTTTATCATTTAAGTAAAAATACCATAAATTTATGTTGTGTTAACTTTAATAATTTCTAGTGTTTGTTTAAACTCGAGTACTTTCCATCTATCTTCTTTTATACATATAATAACAGTAACCAAACATTGAATATTTTTCAAAAAGAGTTATTAGTATGAAATATGTGAGTTCTATAGACACCAAAACACATAGTTAGATTTTTTTCTGTTTGTCTGTTTATCAGTTAGTATGTTCGTCAATCACGTAAAAACCACTGGGCAGATTTTAATAAAATTTTATTAGAAAATTAGCTAGTCATATACAAAACATTTAAGGGCTTCATGTATCCAACCGAAATCTATCGATTTCCTCATTTCTTACTTATAAATGCACCTGCGTGGCGCAGCTAGTTAAAATAAATTAAAAAGTGGAAACATTCTATTAAAGCTGCCGTAGAAAATCTAAAGAAACTGAACTACGCTCAAAACACGGGCTGGTAAGTGAGTTAACAAACTTTACCCGCTATTTGATAAACTACCCACTGGAAAGAGTTCTATGAAAAATTCATCAGCCGAAGACGTCTTGAATAATTACCGGAATTGATTTTATAACTTCATTATTGTTGGAGGTTTTTATTGAATATTTATTGGAAATTACTTTTTGAGGAAGATGTGAAAAAAAACGCACAAAAGGTTCCTTACATGACCTCCCTTACTATTAAAGTTGTGTACGGCATCGTAAATACATAATTTATGAAAATTTCAGCTTTCTAGCTATCGTGGTTTAGGATATACGGCCTGGCGAAAGACAGACAGACAGTGACAGCACAGACAGGCTTAGTTATTAATTTGTATTTGGTTTTGACTTCTATATTTATGTTATAATTTTGCTAAAGACAATACAATCCATATCAATAGACAATAAAGAGTAAATTCAAATAATTATTTAATCTATCGCCGCATTGATAAATTCCACTTTTCAAATTTAGAACGACCAACGTTTCGAGGCGTGTATAACCAACGTTGAATATATTCGATTTTTGAAATTCGCGCCAAAAATAGTATGCTGACGTTCATCGATTAAATTTCCCCGATATAAGGCGTTTTATGTTTATGCAAAGAAAACTGAGCCGTTACGAACACTGCGTTAACTCACACGTTTACAATTCAGACCGCGTCTAGCTGTCCGCATTCAGGCCGTCTCGCTCACGCCCGTTACTTTCCTATCTCCGTCTCAGATGCACGCGATTGCAGCTGATTTCCAAAGAAATTCACATTTGTTTCCTTTAGAATAGAATGGTGGTGATTTCGTATTCGACATATGGGGAGGGCGACATTGACACTTTGCTCGTTCCGTAGAAAACTATTGGTAAGCTAAATAGATTTTCTGAGTCTTTTCTGTAAGATTAAGGCATTTATATGGGTAATATCAAAAGTTCTAGTATAGACTTCGAGGCGGTATTTGGGGTGACCAAAACTTTGAGAATGATCACAAGTGTCAGGCGACTATTTGTTTGAAACTAAATAAATGTCAAGTCAATTTCTACAGATAGCATTTTCGTGATATAACTAGAACTTTTTCCGTGATTTTTATCTTACTTAAGCTGATCAGAATAACGACCCAATTTTAAAATTACAAAACATAAACAATGAAGCTGTCTCAGGCTCGAATTCTGGACTACATATTTTTATTGTAGAAAAACCTCAACAAATATGAAGAGGAAATTGGCGGTGTTACGCCTCTGTGACCCTCCTCCTGAGATCTCTTTGCGGTCAATTTGAATTGATGTCATGAGACCTCTGAGAATGGTACCTCGTAGTATAGTACCATAGTTGTTCATCCTTAATGGGTATTAGTATGAAAAACTTTGGCCATAACATTCTTTCAAGGATCGATAAATTAAGTGTCATTTTCTTTTTCAGTTGACCGACGTTAGGCGATGATCTATCGAAGGTACTTTTTTAAAGCACGAAAATTCAGCTTTGTGTCGCTTTAACATAAATTTAATCACGTGTTTGCTTTATAACATGCACATTGCACGTAGATTAAACCAGATTAATTTTCATGAGCAATACACTTAAAATTATTACACTGAGAAACGAAACAAAATCTTTTAAAAGTGATTTTTTCAACACAGTATAATGTTTCATTTGTGCTATCACTTACAAAAAAAATCACACTTGACTGTAAAATGTGAAAGGCAACTGACAAAAATATTCCTAAACCGAATACCATTCCATTAAATTATTCAAATCAAATATATAAATCGCGTCAAATGAAAAAACTCCGACGGAAAATGGTGAAATATTACGCCATATAATTATACGCGATCCCAAACGCAACCTTTCATAACGCACCTTCAGAAAATATGTTCTTCATAACTCCAGAAAAATCCACGATAATTTAATGCGTGGAATAATGTTTAAAGTGCGGCATTCGGGCGATTTCGGCCAGTACCCGACATTAAGGTCTCTTCCCTGCCCTTATCGGACCTCTGAATAAATCAGGCTATTATTTCACCCTTGAGCTTTCCATATCTAAACTGCGATCAAATAAATATATAAAGCATACGTGGAAGCCAAGCCAATGGAAGTGCCAATCTCAAGACGAAAATAGCTTCAAAGGAGGTCGTTTTGAAATAGTTTTATCTATAGTTCCGTAAAGACATTTTTTTTAGTCAATAGACAATATACATACAAAGTACTTATGATTTTTGACTGCCATAGTTTTGTTTCTTTATTATTGTTTACATTGGATATGACCTGACACTCATAATGGAAATAGTGTGAAAAAAGATTTAATTATTTATTTAAAACGCATTTCCTTCAATAAGTGACATACAGTCTATCAAGTTAATCTGGGAGCGAACTATTTGTTACCTTTATAATAAACAAATAAAAACTAATTAAAGCAAACGAACGAACAAAACAGCTAAATGAATTCATGTCTCAATTGTATCGCCGTGTCTAGACTGTTGGAAGATCTAGATAATTTCACCAAGGAACTCGTGGTGAGATTTAATCTGGAGTCGCCATTTTATCAATGGGCAGATAAGTAGTTTGCTGTTTCGCGCTTAAATCGAAATATACCTAAAGATTTGGCTGATGTTAGGTTTCGTGTATTAAGTTTGATGATAAATTTCTAAACAATAATAAACTAATTGTAATATAATAAAAAAATTATTTAATGGGTAAAATTAAATTCCTTGAATTTTTTTCTTGAAAGTAAACGGGAGATTAACTAAAATTAAAAAGGATATAGATAATTAAGGAAATTACTCCTTCATATTTGAATGGAAGGCTGCGTATTCGTTTAATCTCTCATAATTATTCTATATATAAATTATGTGCTAAAAAGACGCAACTATCGTCCAATTTTGTTGAGATTTCGTTTACAGGTAAACTATAAATTGGAATAGATGAAATGATACTAACCTTTATTTGATCTATAGATCCCGAAGCGACCGAAGCCGCGGGCTGAAGCAAGTACATAATAAAGAACTTGATTGGTAAAACACAGCTAGATATAGAAAATCGCTGAATAATCTGGAGAAGTTGGAATCGATTTTAGCGCGTAACATAGCACGCGGTCGTCGGCTGTGGTTGCAAGCAAATTGCGACCTTATTTGGTGACCAGATATAAATTGCGCCGTCTTGATTCTTAGACTGTTAATAGAGGCGCAAATTGGATGGGTGGTGTGATTTCTTGTTCGAAAATAGAGAAAGTTTTATGAACATTATCAGCTTCCCTCAAGTACAACTTTTCCATGCTTTGCGTTACCAAAAAATATTTTAATATAAAATTATATCCTGAAACTGAAAGAATAAAAAGGCATGTTATTTTAATTATATTGCCCATTAATACTTGAAATTACCACCTCTAGATATACGAAAATAATTAACTCCATATCTTCATCAATCCTAAGTATATAAAATAGTCATCAATTAACATATCATATATCTTAAGACTGAAAATGCCCCAAATTCATATTGGGGCGGTGAGGCATTTTCGGCCTATAAGTTTTCCTAAAAATAACAAACAAAGAACTTAACCAAAACCACATAATTGTGAAATTCACACACACAAAAAAGAGAAAAAACAGTATAAATTAAATTACCCTCAAAAAATGCAAATCTGGCGTACATTGTCAACAAGAGCCACATAGTGGTTCCCCAAACGATTTATAGTGCAAGTTTTAGATGGAAAAACTTTGTAATCTTGTCTTTGAGCTCTAAGTCCCGGGGGCACAATACTTCTAATGCTTAAAACAAATTTTCTTGACCTTAGTTATTTTACCCTGGGCGTACGTAACGAATGACGGGTATGGCTGTTCCAACTTCTACCATTAACACAGCTTCTTCAAAAATGAAAAATATAATCAAATTACTTTGCCTTGATGCATGATAGTATAAAAAATGCTTTATTGTTCACCAATCATACAGAAATTATACAGAATATAGTTTCACACAAAATGTACAGAGGGCGGCCTTGTCGCTTAAAGCGATCTCTTCCAGACAACTATACCAGGGGTACTATACCAGTTATACATTATAATAATAACGATGGTATGACTTTTGACTCAGTTGTTAAAAGAACAATACTGATAGGGATTAAAATTGTTCCAAATACCATCTAATAAATTATTATTTATATAAGTTGTTCACGTGTGTCATTCAGTGAAAGCCAATAGTAAAGCAACATTTAAATCGGTCTTGAAGTTTTGGTTTAAAAAGATACCAAACAAACATACTTTCATATAAATCCTCAGACGTTCAAAAGTTTTGTCATCATTAAGAAAAATATTTATTTAAAAAAGACAAATAAGAAAGGCAAGAAATAGGGGTAACTTAAAGCGACATTCTCAAATACAATGTCACGTATCTGTGCGTCTATAAATTCCAAAGACAATGAAGAACGTAGACTATAAAAAGTGACGGAAGTTAAGAACATCATTTTTCTAAGCCATTTATACCGTTATATATCAAGTCATTATGCAGGATAGTTTATAACCAACGAAAATAGATGGAACAAAAAGGAATTTAATTAATGATTTGACTCAGCTTTTTGTAGATACTGGAAGGGAACATTTGTCCTGCGTTTGATATACAATGTATTTCTGTCTTTAACAGTATTTCTGGATCGACATTCAGTTTTTCATCCATCTATAGCACTATAGGAACAACCATATTAATAATATTTACGTAACGTAAGTACGAGTATTCAACCTCCAATTATATATCTTGAAAGTAATTTCAAAAATCTTTAACTATAAAATTTAGATGACATAAAACCTGCTTAACTATATTTAAATAATAACCCATAGTAAAGTTTATAATACGTGAGGTTCGCACTCCACTTCAAGTGTGAACCTTCAAAAGTTTACTACGAAATTAAACTGCCCTGGAATGCCAGTAAAATATAATTTAATTCTTAACGTGGCATATTAAAACAACGATATTAAACATGAAACCAGCAAATTACACGCCATAATACAGAAGGCAATTTTAACCAAGAATACGTGAAGGTTTTTACTTTAAATAAATATTTAAAAAATGTCTATAAGCCGTGGTAATAAGGTCTCAATAAATAACGCTTCCCGGCCAGACAAGAACGGGAGGCAGGCGAAATTAAAGATTTTAAACGTTCAAGCGAACTTTGACTTTATATGTAGGGTTGGAGAGTTGATGTTATCGTGCATTTTGCGAGCAGCAAAAGATAATCTTGTTGGAAGTCATTTTTGACCAATTTCCCGAGGTATTGAAAAATATTTTATGAAGGCTGACGTAACGTCAGCGTTACCTTTGTCCGCCGTTTTCTAGTTCGGGCTGGTTTGTGTTGCCAATCATTTATTGATAGGATATTGGATCGCTATTGACAAGCTTTTGTGACGTACTCTATGCTGTTGAAAAGTTTGTAATGTCTGTGGTTTATTCGAAATCATTACGGTAAGGTACAAATGATGTAATTATTTTTAACATTGCGGATATAAACGCCATCGTCCAGAAGTAAAATACTGCGAAAATAAAACTAAACAAGCTCATCTTTGGAGCCCCGTTTTACAAAGTTTTAATCAATTACAATTTGTACGTTATAATACTCGTATGTAAAAAAATCAAAATGAGACGATTTCTTTTAGAGAAATGAGAATCGTCCCTGCTCAGTTCGCCTTCAAGCATCTTTTCATGACTTAAATCAATTAATTTCAACTATAAGTCCGTTTTAAAATTTAACAACGTTCGGCCTCCAACTTTTCACTTATTCATTAGGTATTTTAAAAACATCTTCAATTACGTCATAACTTTAAAGTAGAAGCTATCAAACAGTTATTAAAGAATGTTCTCGAAGTATTTATTTGTTCTTTCCCGTTATACGCGTCGGCGCGCTGGTCAGGTAAGAAGATTAAACAATTTCGCTCTTCGTACCATTTATTGTTATCGTATTAGAGAATTGTTTACTGGTATGTATGAACGTTTTGCTGTTTGAATTGAGTACTAACACAAAGTATTAATGCACCTTTCCAGTTGTTTCAATAGCTTTGTTAAAAAGTTAACAAGAGTTACATATGATTTTTTTTCATGCAACACTTTCAAACAATTTAAAATAGAAAGGAAATGAACCTTCTTATAACGAATAGTAATGACAGCTCAAAGAAAAGAAACTATTAATTACGTAACTGAACATGCATTTTTAAATGATACTTGTACGTTACTGGTATTTATTTTCCATTGACAAAAGCTGTAAATAATGAACGAAATCATTGTTTTCATGTCAACGTAATCAACCATTACCACAAAAAGGGAGGTACTTTAAAGGCAGAAAACCTTTTAACAGCTTCCATTATTCTGTCAAAGTGAAATGCTTCATTGATATCCACATGTTAGCGATTACGAATTACACTCACATCAATCAATCGGTCTAAATCTGTCATCGGGACAATAAAAATGGCGGCTGTATGAGTCGTAATGTCTTGCGAGGGTGATGTCACCTGCCCTGGTATTTTCATAACGACATTTAGGATTTACTAACCTTTTTTGGATGATTGTCGGTCGCTAGTTGCGCTATCTTGTTCCTTTATTATTCGGTTCAAAAGTACGTACGTTTTTTCAATATACTGATATTAAAAAAGTATTGATTTTTTTATTGATTTGCAGTGAAATTATCTTAAACTTTTCTTTTGAATAGTTTAGTATTCCATTAACATACTGACTATTCTAAACTGCATCAACCACTTCGTTGATGACAAGTGTCTCAGACGACTACGAACCCTAATATTATTCTATTCAGAAAAATATGTTACAATGAGAACATAACCTAATTCGAGTCAAAACATGTCATAAACTATCCTATCGCTAACATTATTGTAATGAGTCATCACTAAACCAAACAATACTCACAACTCATTGAAATCCTCTATCGCGTCTAGTCGTTTTACGATTCAAATTTATAACAACCCAACATTTTCAGCCAGTTAACTCGCCTCGTAAAGATCGAACGAGAGTGCACCTAAAACAGTTGTAAAAAACTTTTGTCGCGTCCAAACAATAAAGTGTATGGAACTTGTAAAGTTATCTTTATGTCTCTATTTAAAAATAGACAAGCATGTTTAGATCAGTATTCGAGTGCTTCGGCCGGCGTATTATTTACATCTTCCTTTGTACTTTCAAGGATATGCATTTGCTCTTTGTAAACATGATATTGGGCTTTCTGATATGGATGTGATATGGCTTAATATTTTTATCGTCTTTGCTTTGTAGTTTGTCCATTAACGCCCACTACTTTTGATGTACGTTACGTTTAAAGCTGGGTAATTTTTCTATTGAATGTTATATTATTTATTGAATGTTCTGGAGATATTTACCAGTACTTTGTGGTAAAGCGAGTGGGTTGACAAAAATATTCTTGTTGGGATCCCATTATGTATCTATATACTTAACAACGGTCTTAATTAGATTGGTTTTAGTGAATTTGATAAATCTAATGTAATTATTGTTCTTTTTAATCCAGTCAATTCATTTTATTTATTAATACAACTGGAAAATATTTTGATTAATTCAATCAAAGCGAAATCAATTGTATCACAAATAACAAAGCGCATTAGTACTTCATTTGTCCATTTATTTAGAACTCGATGAACGAATCCAAGTTGTAGATTGAAACTTTGTATTATTCGGAACAAAGTCGAAACTTATAAATTGAACGGAACAGAAATGTTCTAGTAAAACTGTGTCAATACATCCCAAGAATAAATTCCCGAAAGTAAAAATAAGAGATCACTAAAGTGGCACTTTGCCGCCTACATGGCGCATCATCCATTTTATATGGACCCCTATCTCGGCTCGTCTCCCTTCGCGCGGCGTGTCCTGGCGGGTCACATTAAAACGGCCGTGTATTTTTATTTTTCGTTAGCACTATCAGAGTTTTATCACCAGCTCCGACTACATCTACCCGTTATGATATTGACACTTAAGTGAGTCCTGTGGGATGAATCTATGATGACGGTGGTCCACGTATCGTTTTATGGGGTTGAGATTCAATTCCTCTTTGGATTAAAAGATAACATCTTGGACGATTTATGTTATTGCCCTTATATCGGGGTGGTATTGAAAGTAAAATGACCTTTGTTTTATATATTTTTTTAAATAAAATAAAAACAAAAAATACATTGAAATAGGTATATTTTTCTTATAAAACCAAATCTATTCCGTTTCCCTTTACAATTTATTATATATACTTTTTCAATTTTCCACATTCTAAGTACAAAATTATGTATTATACATTAAAAATTAAATAAAACTATAGGTTTGATACCGCTTAAGAACATGAAAATTAAAATATTCTGCTCACAGTGATTACATCACAACTGAAACATCTTCAAAAACAAAATGTTACATCGATTACGCGTTATTTAACCCAAATACTCTATCTTTACACAACATGTGGGAACAGAATTAAATCGGTCAAACCATTAGCGCTGCTTCAATATTTAATATCATCAGTTTTCGCAAATTCCGCTATACTGCGGCATCCGTTACATGCGATTATTTATTTTATAACACTACTGCAAAACATAATTCATTACCAACCGCTTTTAAATTAAGGGTTAATTTAATAAACTAGCGGCTTCGTTTATTAATACTCAAATTAACCAATTTTGTCGGAGTAACATATCTATGAGTTCCAATTTACCTGCACCAATTCAAATAACAAATTTTAACCATACAATTATAAACGCTTCAATTTTGCCGCGAAAATATTTATATCAATTTTTTGAATAAACAATACCAAATTCAATTAAATCCATCTATCCAATTTATTAATAAAGATGTCGCATTTTGTGATAGCTCAAAATTCCTTATCTCGGTACTAATTAATTAAATTGAAATTTTCAAGTCAACAGTTTACATCTCCCAAGGACATTTCAAATTATTTTATAGACTTGTTCTTATAAGGGCAAAGAAATAAAGCAGAAATCAAATATTCATTCTCATTGTCAATAACTGCCGTACATAATCCGAACCATATTACCGAATCTGAATAAAAATACAAATTGCCTACAATCAAACGTTTATCCATCATGTCTCAAACAAGAAGACAATTGCCATCGACTTTTATACTCGAATGATTTTACTCTAAAAGATTGCCAAACGTAAGACCAGGGCAACGACACCAACCTGATCAAAGATAGACAAAGCGCAAATAATTCCCGTACGTGATCCACAACACATTACCGAATTTGGGCATAAATTGGTAATGCGGCATCCGATGATTAATTGACCCGATCTGACCGTAACAATTACTTCAATTATTTACCTCCGGTCTACTGTTACTGTGCAATTCGATAGTTCTCCTTTAATTTGAATTATGTACGCATTCGCCGGCCCGTTCAATTAATCCAATGTACCGATCGATTCTTCAAACGTCGTTGATGAATATTAATTATGGACAATTTGGATGTTAACTGAGTTGATCTGTTAGCCTGGGACTAAGCAGAATATTTAGCCGGTTAGGCCGGCTATAACTTTGTTCGCTGGTATAATTCGCATGTTCATTATCAAATTATTTCTTACCGTATACCGTAATAGTTGCTGCTATTTTAATTTTTTCTTATGATTTTATAGTCAAAAACAACGAAAATAATTTCAACAATTACGTACCGCATGTTCTATATTAAAGACACATTTCTATGAAATCTTAAAGTAACAGCTAGAACACATAAAGCGCAACCTTAATTAAAAGTATCGATCTAATTATATACAACATAAGAACGTCTCTCGTTGTTATAATAAATAACTAAATAGATGCAGATAACGTAAATGCGTTATCTTTATCGGATCAATACTTAAAGCAGATCTCAAAATAAATCTAAATTCCAAAATTACCAAGCTACATTTTTAGAACGTACATTATGGAAACACTTGAAAGTAATAATAATAAAGTATCGCGGAGTTAATTACTAGCCATCCATGTCTCATTAAAGCCCCGTAGATCTGATACATGGACTGCAGAGTTCCGTAGGTGGGCTCTGATTAAAATCAATTAAAACGAAACCAGTTCCAAGTTCACTATAAACCCCGTCTCATCAAGAACGAAAGTAATTATACCTCTGTTTAGATTGAATAAACGAATGGAAATGAACACGGAATAAACATTCCGTTAACATATTTACCGCACTTAAAATCCATTAAAACTTCCGAAAATCCAAACAAGTCTAAGTTTCGTGTTTTCAACGACATGCTTATTTACGAAGCTAAACAAACAGCTACATGACATCCAGTTGACCCCGTTTCTTTGAGAATTCCTCCAAAAGCGCGCGTCTGCCGGGTCGATGCGGCATGAGTTAAATAAATCAGCCAAGTTCAAGACGCCTTTGATCCCGGCCATGCAGAGGTATATCACGTCTAATTAACGGTTCCAGATCGGATCATTTCTAATTCGTAATTGGATAATTCATGTGCAAACAATCACATCTTACATCATATATACACCATGTATTATTATAATCACGCATAAACTATATTTATAATCACGCAATTTCACAATAATGAATAATAATACATAGCCAAATGCAAATAACCAAACTTATGGAAATTTGGAAACCAAATGACACCATTGGTTTTTTATGTTGTTCAAAATATCTTATTCTTAATTCTAGCTTAAGAAACAATTTCTTACATATAAATGCATTTAGTCTAGCCAAAGTATATAAACAAGAAGTTTTGCTAAATAGTCAGCAGATCACATGCTATAAACAAGTATAAATAGAACAATTTATGACGCTCGTTACATTCATATGTTTTTACTAATTTATCGCCGTCAAAGCATTAAACCCACAGTACATCATTCACCGGCAGTCAACTTTTAATGAGTTTCTCATTCGACTCATTAAAATTAGTCAACCGTCATACAAAAACAATAAACCCTGACCCACGTTTCAAAACTTCAAAGTTCTTTTTCATTGTGATATACTGTCCCCTCTGGTAGGCCAATATCCCTCGAGTGCCACCGTCACTCGCCGAAGCCCGTTTGACGCCATATGTGATCGTCCGAGGAACGAAATACTGTAAATCCCATCCTGCATGTAGTAAATTTAAGTTTTATTTGATCAGCAGGAAGGTTTAAAGTTCAGTAAATCAGCCGAGTTGAGGGTGGCTGTGTCGGAATGGGGTGAAGTCCCAAAGGCGACGTACGGCGCGGTGCTCATCATTTCCCCATTGTCTCGTTAGACAAAAATCAAAAACAAACACTCGTCGGGATTTTGGATCTAAGTCCAGATGATTCGCAATGATTTTGTTGATCGCTGTGTTTATTTGGCGTTGTGGCTGATTGCGCTCTTGGGATTATACGTCTATATGTCGTTCGAACCGATTATCTTGCTGAAATGATTTGTGCTCCTTTGTGGTTTACTTTATGGTTGTGTACAGATCAAAAACTATTTTTGATTGACTTCTTATTATTGATTTGTTCCGCCTCAAGATGTTTATTTTGAATATTGTTTTTTCAAGTATATCCGATAAAGTATTTTTTTTCTTTATATATACATCAATGGCCCTTAAAAGAACAGCTGATTGTAATAAGGTTTTATCGCTTGACAGATGAAACCGTAACACCCTTAGCATTCCCTGATTACCTCCGACCTTGTCCTGATTAACATGACGCTACTCCAGTCAAATTTCAATTTATAAGCCAACAATTTGAAATAGGTACTCGAATTGTGAATCTATTCTGCGGCCTGTAACAGATTTACTAAGTCAAAGATTTGGAAATTATTCATGCTTCAAATTATATTGTGGTTGCCTTCAATATAATGATTTAGACTCGGTTTGAATATTCATGACGTCT
Source organism: Phoebis sennae (assembly GCA_001586405.1). Classification (NCBI taxonomy): domain Eukaryota; kingdom Metazoa; phylum Arthropoda; class Insecta; order Lepidoptera; family Pieridae; genus Phoebis; species Phoebis sennae. Next base: position 52,896 of record LQNK01000704.1, read on the forward strand.
AACTTTTTATTTCATCAGCTAAAACGTCCTTGTATTTTGAAGTATTTGTCTATACAATTTTCTGTAGATAAAAGGGGGATTTACAAATCTGAAGACACAGCTAAGACGAAAACATCGGATTGGCAGTAAATGTCACATAAACAATAAAAAAGTTTTCCGCAACGCGAGCCGCGTGCCGACTTATCTAATATTTGCATGTGTCTCATCGCCCCTATGCATTGAATTACTAGTGATTTCCCGTTCTTTGGATAAATGTAATTCTTTGCTCGAAGATTGCGTCTCCGCCGAGTCTCGTCCCTACGTGATCACAATACAGAGCCCGGCGTTGTCTCCAGCCTCCTTTATGTCTATCATTTATTCCGCCGATACGCGAACGTCAGCATTTGACAACTACAGTTCATGTCGAATAAATTGTCAGTGAAATTGTGCGACTAAGATTGAATTACGACTGTGGACGGGACCTTTCGACTCGCCTGTTTCGCTGAGTCCTGACAGATTTATCTTTCCCTTTGTTTTCTTATTCAGCTGGTATTTCGCAAAACTGTCAGGATTATACATCTCAAGCGCGACTATTTTCTCCACTTTTTCTAAGTACCTCGCCCGCCGGAGCGAAAATTATTTCTAATGCTCAAGCTCAAGACGCAATAAACTACAGCGATGATAATAAAAATGTTCAGCTTACCCTCGTGTTCCCGTTGTAAATTTATATAGAGTTACGCGGTTTCCGACCTTACATCTCCTTAATAATGTAACTATAGAAGGTTTTAATTTTAATAAAACTGAACATCAGCACGCCCGACCTATTTGTCAACCTTCTTTACTTTTGCTGGCGTGAAATCATACAGTCGCACACGTCGTAAGTACAATTCGCCGCGAAGACAATCAAAAATAAGCTTTTTGATTAGAAAGGTAAGATATAAAACGGGCGGGTATTTAAGTACGGCAGTGTTGAATGTGAAATCCCTGAAGGTGGCCACGCAGGATTTAAGCTTTTCTCCTTAAAGCAATAAAGGTGTGTTTTATTCGTGTAGTAGAGGATTATATTTGGGATTTGGTCGGCGGAACACGTAGGTGAGCCATCGCTCATGTGACAAATTTCTGCGTTTGCTTTAACGCGGGACTCCGTGTTTAGAATATTATATCTGGTGTTGGGTCTGCGGGTATTCACATTGATTTACATGCGGAAGAGCAGGTTTCGTTTATTGAACTGAGAAGCGTTTGAGAAATTAATGGCAGCCAGGACTCGTGCTTTACCTAATTACAAACTTATGTCCCACCGACGTATGAAAACGACAATTTATATCTATACTGTATGAGAGACTGGTTTTCCCCGCGCTTTATATCAAGTTATTCATAATATAGAGTAGCTCTAGAATGTCCACATAAATTACGAAACTACGGGTGATAAGAAACGGGAGATAAAACGTTGTATGACACACTCGCTTCCACATTTAAATAAACTATTGCTAGCAAAGTTGAATTACGTATATTTTTCCCTCTCATCGCCTGTAAATAATAACTTAGAAGGGTTTTATGTTGACCTGATTATTTACGAAATATTCCGTGTTCCAACGCTAAAAGGAGTTACCTTAAGGGAGTTGATCGTTAATAATAAAAAGGAATTTGTATCAGCAAGACGCACAATTTAAATATACACCTCAATTTTCGCATCCTGCATTTTTTTCGTCTAGCATTGAGTGATTGTGACAGGCTCCCCTGAGGGTGTCAGATTTGTTGGTTCGTTTGTACTTATCTATACAAATTGTAGTTTCTTTAGTAACGAAGAGCTAACAATACGTGCGGAAAGCGGGTTTAGTATTTGTCGAATGTTTTCGAGAATTTTCGGTAACTCATGTAGACGTGATTTTGTTACGTAAGCGGCACAATTGTATATGTATGAGTCCGTCGAATTTTGCAGTATTTCTTTTATTTATTCACGATACGCCGCGGCTTAATCATTTAAACGTTGGGAATAAAGTTCAGGATGCGATAAATCAATTCTATATTTTAATTTTTTGGGGAACTCCCAACAATTATTTTAAAGTCTTCGAAAAATGTGTTACAATTACAATCGTTTTTCGAGGATAATCCAATCTTTATAAATGTTTTTTATCTGTATTGCTTTTAAAATATGTATTTGACATTGTAAAAATATCCGATACCAGTAAGTTCATAACTGTATAAATGTAAAAGATTGTATTGTTCGATGTTTGTGACATGATTAAGCAAAACATGTACAATGTAACTAAGTTCCATGTTATTCAACGCAAACAAAACCAACCATTATTGATCACTTTTTCCTAGTTCTTATTCATCATATCCCTTTAGAAGAGTATACATTTTTTTATTAGGATAGTGGAGAATGCGGTTCATCTGATGTTGTTCATCGTACGAAACACAGTGCAACACTTCTTCACGCCGATCTTGTGCTGTGGGTGCTGTATGCTATATTACACCGGTGCGTGCTTGGTCCAATCGTGCAATGCTCGACTCCCACTTTTTATTGCTGAAGATGTTATGCAGCGAAATTACCACCACCTATGAATTATCAGCACAATCCTTCGCCTCTTGCGACACACGTATTCTAACCTGTCGCCAAACGGGTATTATTGCACAATATTTATTTGAGCTTCGGGTTAACCATGCATGAAAAGCTGTATATTTCATACAATTTTAGTAATTAAAACGCCCTTATCTCCGCGGATGTCCTGCTTTGCCGCTATCGCAGGAAACAGCCCTGTTTTTATTTATACATAACCGGCCCACGCTTCGACAATTTTAGTTCGCGATTTATTCGCGTCAAGTGTTCTTGTGATCTGTGATTTGGTTTTGTGGATTATCTCTTGATTTTGGTAAGCATGGCAGAGATAACAAAATTTAAATCCCTATCTAGAAATAAGATTTTTTAAATAAAGTATGTTGTCTTTCCTGAAACACACGTACACGCCACAATATTAATCAAGTAATGAAGTAAAAATAAATTGAGTAATTTATATTTATATTTATTTATAATTTTTATTATTTACCCCAATCTTATAGAGATGAAAGATTTGATGTTTTATTTGTTTATTTTTTTGAATAAGCTCCGTAACTTGTGGACCGATTTGAAAAATTATTTTACCATTGGAATTCTACACTATCTCTCGTGAAAATTGACTATATAAAAAATCCTGTTACGGGAACGAAACCGCGCGGAACAGGTATTAAAATGTTACATTGTCTAAATCTTGATATATTTTTATGGAATCTGTAAAATTTTGTATAATTTTTCATAACCTTAAAAATTAAGATCACTCTTCCTATTAAGGAGTTAAAAACAGTTTTTCGCAAATTATTAAGTGCATCGTTGAGAACCCTGAATAAACTCAACTAAACATCCCGGGACCCTTAGAGGGGGAACAAAAATCTTAACAAGTCAATTGTTCATTCCCAAGCAGTAAAGTTTCTTGTTGGTAATTATAGCATTGAACAACTCGTGGGCGCTAAGATGTTTACAATATTGAGCTTTGGGGCGGGATGATTAAACTTCAAACATATAGCAAAATAAACAAAGAAAATATTATACCACAGACTAAAAAATACATACAGTCGTTGCACGAAACTGTCACATAGACAGCGTCCTAAATCTCTTTCGAAAAAGATTCTTTGCGTTCGTGTAGTAAGAAACAGTTTTCAAGGGTGACGAAAATTTGTTTGTGTAAGTTTTAAAAAAGTATCATGTAGTGTATACAGAATTTGTGACAGCCTTGTGGCTTTTTGCAAACCTCAAAATCGTATTATATAGCCTATGTTACTCGTGGATAATGTCTCCCGTCGTTTTCGAACTATTGATTACTTAAATAAACAAAGTTTTCCCTCTTTATAATTTTAGTGCAAAATTTAAAAAAAGTGTTTGTATCGCTATCTATTGACTATATTGAATAATATCAGCTAAATTCGTTTCAATCCATTCATGCATCCAAAAGCAATCAATTTGAAGAATTCAAACGAATTTCTAAATATTAACAATATGCATCTCAAAGCATATTTTCAAGAAGATCGTTACACATTTCTATAATAATATCGTATGAAGAATTCGTAATGGTTTTGAAGAATTCAAATGCACTTGGAAAATTCAACGTCATGTGAACTGCTATTAAAATAAAATCTACATATTTCAGCAAAGTCTGAGTTTAATACGCAGTTCTAGATATTACGTTGATAACCTACTTTTGCCGTTCTTTGCATCGACGTTACGGTATTTGCGTATCGCGTTTCATGCTTTTAATGAAGGGAAGATGTGATCCAAAATTCAGGCTTAAAACTGATGTTTTGAATTAGATTTTAAGCGCGATTAAATCTCGCATTTCGGTTAGCAACTACGCCAGTTGTTTTTTAAATTTTGTTGTTGTTGTTATTTAGCCTACTCATTTGCTAGTTGATATATTTTTCGGTTGTTGGTTCATAGACATATATTTGGAAAGTTTCACATGAAACTATTTTAAAGTTAAATTGCGAAGCTCACAATTTTATATTCGGTCATGGTGGCCAATCTCAACAGAGATCAGCCGGGTACGAGGGGATATTATAGTGCACAAGTATGTGTGCAAACACGCTATTCCTTCACTCATAAACCGATGGGATGTCAGACCATATTAAAATATAAATACGGCGCATATTAAAATTACTATAAAGATTATTACAATAACAGTTTTCTAACGTCACTCGGAACTCAGCGACATTTAAAAACTCCACATGAATCCTCAATTACCAAGTAATGAGGTAGTCGAAACTAATTTTATTTCTTGCAGTTCTTTGAGTTGGGTCTCCCGGGATATTTGCTTGAATTAAAAAGTTCTGAGCGTGGCCTGATGCTTTTCTGTAATGGCCTTGTACGATTAAAGGCAGTGATTGAAAAGAATTTTATGAAACAGGCTTTATGGAGTTGGTAATCAGATATTTTAGAAACATCGGCTCGTATTGATTTCGTGGAAAATAATTGGGGAAAGGAAAACGCGTTATGGGTTTTCAATTAAGTTCGCTAAGTGTCTTTGCCATGTACCCACTTAAGTGTTGGTGTATTGACTTGTACGAGTGTTTTATTGAATAACAATTCCTTTACTAAATTTTTGTCTTCGAGAAATACACGCGGGTGAAACCGCTGGGCGCAGATAGTATAATCTCTTCTAATATTTTTTTCTTTGTTTGAATTGAGTAGACTTCAAAACAACAAGACCGATTTGGATGAAATTTTGTATAGAGATTCTTTGAAACCAGAGTACACAGTAGGGACATAGGATAGTTTTTATTCCGAGAATCCTACGGGAACGGAAAATATATGCGGGTGAAATCGTGTAGCTCAGCTAGTTATCTATAAAATACCATTTTATTTTCCTAATTAGGTATATTCGAGCGAACTAGTTGGCAACAGCGGAAAACTTAAATCATTTTACAATAGAATAATTGTCGTTTGGACTTCCTAACTAAAAGTAACTATTAATTGTCTATAATCTAGACCAATTATATAACATCGCACTTAAAACCTCTTTATACAAATGAATGTCACTATTTAGCAAATACCAAAGTATTCGTGTATACATTATTTATTATTAGTATATTAATACTTACTCTCCTTAATAATATAATAAATGCGAAAGTCACTCAATGTCTGTCCGTCTGTCGGTTTGTCTGTCCTATGCCTCAACCATTGCACCGATTTGGATGTGTTGAAATGTGTTTGAAATTTTGTACAATGACAGGATACCTTTTATTCCGAAAATCCCACCGGAACGGCAATTAAATGCGGATCAAACCGCGTGGCACAGCTAGTTTTTTAAAATTATCGTAGTAGAAAATATTTATGAGTAACTAATAAAAAATAGATTAATAAATTCTGTACATACAGTTATATTTATGATTTTATTTTAATCAAATCAGATCTTTCAAAGATAAACTTGATTTAACCGTACAAACTTCTCCCCTACGATATTAGTACAGCCACCTGACATTTCTTGTAAACGTATTGAAAAGTGATTTTTCCATTTACGCAAAACTCACGCTTGGCCCATTTCTGTAGTGCTGTGGAAATTAAAGTGTCACGTGGAAATCCTTTATTGAAAAGGAAATAAATTCTGTTCAAGTTTTTACGAATTCATGGACTACTGTAGGTTTCCGTTGTTAGGAATGCTATTAAATATTAACATTGGAATACAATTTTATATTTATCAGGTTGTTGTAACCTGGCGGTGGAATTATTCCTCACGCTATGCCGCACCTGCTTCTGTAAAGGTCTATCTTTGAAATAATAATTTGATTTAGATAAAAATATGAAGGTAGTTTCATAGAACGCAGTTCGAAGTCACGTGCCATTTTAAAATGTTAACACTGCAAAAATCTGTCGTTATAGTTAATATTTGAGTCAAATACTTTTGTAATATATCTAATGTTCCTTGCATTTTTATGAATATGAAGAAATGCATAATAATGAGTACCTAATCGAGGCCTTCGATCAATCAAATATTTTTGACAATATGTAGCCACTAAACATCGTAATGTTCAAGGCATGAATTTTTATGCCCGCAAATATAAAAAAGGAGATCTATAACTTTTTTATCAATTAACTTTAAACGTCACATAACTATCAAAGCCTCCCTGTAACACCAAGGTCTTAGGTGCTTTGCCAGCCATAGGAAAGGAAATGTTTTATAGAAGGCTCAGAAGGCAATGGGTAATATGTAATTTGACTAGAAGAATGAAGTGATATTAAGTCATTCCTCCGGCGCCCACTCACCGTACAAAACACTGCAATACTGCTTCACATTGATTTCCTGCAAGGTCATTCCCTGGTGCAGGCTAAAACAGTATAGATTTTTAATGACTATTTTTGTTTCAGGCCTGGGCCGGCTGCACCCGTACGGCTCGGGCAGTGGCTCCACCGGTAGCGGGCGTCGACGCGTTCGCCGCGGTCTCTCCGAGTCGCCCGCCCCCACGACCCCCACATCAGCCTCCGACAACGCTTCGGACGCGACACTCACGGATTCTGAGCTGCCTCTAGCGAGGGACTCCACACTGCTGGTGCAAAACGGTATGTAGACATAAAAGTCAGTTAAACATATCCCTTCGGTATTCGATGAGGCTGATTATTTAATGCCTCATAAGAAGTTTCTGTACTGGTGTAGATTTTAATCGGTGCGCCTGTGAAAGGAAAGTTCCTTATTCATAATTCCATTCCTCTATAAACAACCGATTGTCTTAGAAGTTAAGATAGATTCATGTGTTTGTTAAATAATACATTGTTGAGTCTCAGATGGCAAACAATATACAATGTTCATCTAGAAACAAAATTTCGTAATTAAAATGGAAGATTAAGCATACTCTACGTAATTAACATCAATTGAATCCATACATATATTCGTTATTTGAAAAGTCGTTAACAAAATCTCTATTTAAATCGACATAAATGATAAATAATTATACTTTTTCTTTTATTCAAATGAATTTGAGTTCCCGTGCAGACATTAACATGCAGTAAACGATAGCGTAAAAGAAAGCATTATCTCCATTACATTCAATTGAGATTAATTAAAGTCAAGTGATGCATGCATTATTGATGAACCGTTCATTTCACGAAATTGGATCGCGATGAACATAATATGCGATGTTATTGAAACAACAGCAAATTGTCAAACCGCAATATAATTTAATATGATATTACCCATAAGATAACATCACTTATCTAAATTGCCGCACGAGGTAGAATGAAGTCCACCGATGTAGGGACGACCCAAATTAAAGATTAAACACCACTTCCATTGTACCTTGACAATTTATCCCTAAATTTTGAGAGAACCAAACATTGACCGAACAAATTTTGCTACAACAAGAGGTTGAGTCAAACTAACCGCGGTACGACAAACGCTACAGTAAACGACAAATAAAAGCAACGATAGTTTAAATTGGAACCCAAAAACTGTATGTAAACAAACAGGGTCACGAAAGTTTTCGGTCCATCGAAAACATGTGGTGGGATCGAATTGTTTCCTTCTAATATTTACGAAAGGTTATCCTTACATCGCTGTATTTTAAATTAATTAATGTACCCAACATTTGTAATCATTTAGTCGCAACAAAATGTAAGTTTTAAAATCAAATAAGAGTTTAATTAAAAAGCGCACAATACTCGAACACTTGAATTACTTGAGACAATAACTTCGATTAGAATTAGTGTAGACTCGTCGAGAATAGATTCAAAGGCATTTCAATAATAGTCCCCGTTTTGCTGAAACAAAACGGACAACTACAATGACCCACTAATTCTATCGAATCGTGGTCCGATCCGGAGTGCACAAGAATTCCAATTTAATTGCATTCAATGAAATCCCCGACGATTATAGTCTACGGTAGGCAAATTAAAAGCGGGACTCCGTTGGTTTTCCTATTCAATTTCCATGGATGGTAACGCGATAAAAATCCATTACGTAAGCGCTGAGAGGCCTCCCCGTAGTCTTGTTTCAAATTGTCGTATTGACTAGATGAGTCCATTATAATTCCGCAAAATATTCCCGTCTTATATTTACTCGATGAAAGGCTCTTAAGAAATATTTCCGCGATCCCCAGTTTCTTTGTGTATAATATATTCAATGCATAATATGATAAGCAAAACATTTTCTCTGACAAGATTAAAATCTGAATAAGAAGCCCGCAATATGGAATAAAATGCAGCTTCTCTAAAATTTGGAAGCTCATTATTTAGTACGTGACACTTGCTCTCTTCTAGACGCGATTTATATCTCAAACACCATAATGCGATTCGCTAGCAATCACATGCTTCATTTTGTATTCCCGCAAACACTTTTCCCCTCGTACCTCAGCGCTGCATCGGATTGCAAAGTCGTTTAATTTTATAATGTGTCTAAGTTGCTTCTCTGGTACATTGAATGTGCTTTTACCATTAAGGACATTTAATATTACTGCGCTGTGGTTGAATGGTTCCTGCTAACAATGCGATTCTAATTTTTAACAGTCGGTAAAATCTTGCTCAAAATTGAAAATAAAACTTATTACTACTATTACTATAAAGCCATTTTTTGCCTTGGAATACTTATATACGAACGGCGTAGATAATATTGCTTCCTAGTGCTATAAAATGGGAGACAATCAAATTGACTCTTTATGTTTATTGCAAACAACAATTACAAACCGACCCTTTCGTTAACATCGTTTAATTGAATTTGCTAATAAAAGCCCAGAGTAATTTACCTTAATCAAAAAAGGTACGTCAAATTTGATATTTGACGTAGCAAGTAATGAAAAGGAGGATCTTTGTTAACCAAATAATTATTTGCGTCACGAGAAGCCGGCCCGGGAATCAAAATAACAACGTAAAATTCATACAGCGGAAAAGAGTTGGGATAAAGATTAAAGACCAATATCAGTAAAAGCAAATAATGTTTGACATGTGAAACTGAACGTAACCTTTGTTGTTGTTATTTCTGCGACTGAGTTCGGACTCGATGATTAAAGTTCAAAGAGTTTTGCTATATTATTGACAGAGAATTTCCGGGTTTCAATTAACATTGTCATTGTTTCGCTGAGATTTTTTGAAATAAAATATTTCTCTTGCGTCGCTTTTAAAATACTTTTAACAAGATCTTTCCCACGAATCGGTTTAATAAAAAAATTTAACTATTTTTAATTTTTCAATATTGTTTCACATCAAACATCGATCCTATAAAACACAGTCATGAAATTTTATACGCTTAAGAGATATAATGATGAAAAAATAGCGTGAAGTTGTGGTAATTACGTCGTTATTTTTTATCGGACCTTTGTTCGGTCATGTAAGATATAAAACAACGTCTTATACGACTCTATTTACATCATGAATGAAAGTAATAAAAAAGAAATTCTCGAAGCTTTACTAAAGCTCAAGTTTTGACAGACCCTTAAAAAGTCCACATCCTATCGATTGCCGCTATAAACCCGCGACAGGCCGTAAACGGGAGGTGTAAAACAATTTGATACGCAGTACCAATGACATTTTTATACGACAATATTTTGGTAGGACCAGTGTCACATTTAATTGCCTCTATTAAATGCATGTTCCTGGCCCGTCGAGAGATAGATGGACACATTCCATTCCGAGTAAGCTGTTTGTGACATCCCTTTCTTTCCTCGAATACAACGTTATGATAGAGTGAGATAAAGATGTTTATCGATGTTGCGTATTCGTTAATAGTTGCAATGAAAGCCGGAAATTCGTTTGAGCGTAGACGCGCTTCGTTAAATTTTTATGTGTCTGTTTAATGAATGAATGTCCTTTTAAATTTCCATATGGCGACATCGTTTGGTGGATACCACGCTTTGAATGCCGGAAATGTCTCAGCTGCCCTTTAATTCACCTTTATATTTGAACTTTAAATGCCATACTTTTCACGTAAGCATAACAAAAACTTATGATATTGTATTGTACGCTTTTTTGAATGTATAAAACCATTTTCCTATCCTAAGCATTAATTGATGCTCAGTTTAAGATGCAGTTAACTATGCAGTGTATTTCCAATGTATAAATATAACACCTCCTATATCAAATGATGTCAAGAAATGCTAGGTGTATTTTTTGTACTAAGTTGTTCCACCGAGTGGCAGGAATATGATGTCGTTAATGTCACCGGCGCGCAGTTTTTCATCTTCTATACTATTTTGCACCCGGAATTACGGAATTAAGGTTTCCGTATTCATCCATCAAGGGAATTCCGTGAAATTTCGTTCGCTCCAAGCACCCCTTAATCCTTAGACGAATAACTCAAAGTTACGGACGGAGCGGAATAATCGCAAGGTTGTGAAGTAAAAAAATGTATAATTCGTCACTTAATCCGCGACGCTAGGGGCTTCGAGTGTAACAAATATCCAGTATTACCCATGACGGATGAAGTCTCTTCTTCGATCTCGTTACTGTTGTCTTGGAATTCAATTTCGTTCAAATTCGCACGTAATTAGAGGACTAAAATATGAACGTAATAAAATAATACGTTTGAGAGTTTGCTTATCCAATAAATACATTAAAAATCACTTTTAAATTAAAGAAAAAAAATTAGTACTAACGTAGTACCTAGTACCACACCCATCACATATCATTAAACTTAACACCAAAAGGACACTTCATCGCTTTTCGCTTATCCGCAAACCTTTATGTTTCCGCTTGTTATTTGCGCCGATAGCTTTATGCGACAAACGAGAAGCTGGGTCCTGCTTAGTCTGCTTGAGAGCACAAAGGAGTTTGTATCAGTCGTACTCGACAGACCCGAAAAACTCAATTCCTTTGAGATTCCAATCCTTTAATACTAATTGAATCATAATTTCGTAGACGAAGTTTCTTTTTATAAAAATCTTTTGGCCTCGCAATACTCAAAGGCCCGAGAAATGGGAGCGTAATAATCTTGAATTTTGAAAGACCACGAAAGAGTTTCACGTAATCGGGATTAAAATTTATTGCGTCCTTTCTTTCTGCGACAAATTAAATTATTTCTGTTGTTCATCAGACAAATGAACCGCTTATTACGATCCTTATAATTTCATTAAAATTGAATTGAAGAAATATTGTGTAAAATATGAATAATGAATGTGGTGTAACATTCACGTAGCTTTTATATCGTAAAACAGCTTTTGTTTTGAATATTCCGCGTTGAAAGAAACTCGTAACAATATAAAGCCACATAGTCCCGACCCATATTAGCCGTAATACCTTGCTGTAAAATCAAAAAACAATTTCTCGCGCACGCGGCAAGCGATAAATCTCTGAGACAATTTCCGAAATTTTTCTATCTCGAAGATTTACACAGTAGCCCATCTCGGCAGAAAATCTCACCTAGAATCCCATTATCGATCCCTATTCACGTACAATTTGCGCGGTGCGGCGTTGGCAATTTTCAAACTTAAATGAAAATAACAGACGCTTCGGAGTTTTCGCTTTCGGCAGCTTCTTTGGCTCGTCGATAGTAGTTGTCTTCCTCAGGCTGCGGGCCTTTGTCTCGAAATGCATCTCTAGTGTTAGTTTTGTGCTCTGCTTGTATTGTATTTGATGTAGTTGGGGGACATTTTACGAGTCCCATAGATATCGAAACAAGTTTACAACTGTCTTCATTAATGTTCTATTACAATCCTTCAATCCAAATCTATTATTCTATTGTGTTATATTTTATTGTACACTTTAAAAAGGCAATAAATAAACTGGGAACTTTTGTTGAAATGTTTTGAAACAATTAATGTATGATAATGATGCCTATGGGACCTTTTTAATTTCGTAACAAAGTAATAAATTATTAACATTCAAATTGCCAAGAGAATTATAATTTGTTGAATAAATATAAAACAATATGTTAATTTTAAAATCCGCCGTTGTGTGTTTATGGAAAACAACGTGTGTTTGTTCAGAACCTAAATCTGATCTAACTTGTAAATATGAATGTCGGCATTTTTAATTTTTCCTGTGTCCGTCGGGATTTCATTTGATGCTCTCATTATTTTAAGTTGTGTGATTTTTTGTTGCTTGCTAGTGTTTTTTTTGCTGATTGCAACAAAAGAGTGTTTGTATTTGAAAGTTGAAACTTGTTGTTTACCATTCGTATTATAGTCGTGTTTTATTTTGTTACAGAAAATGTAGGTTTTTATTTTGAAACATTCGATTTATTGGGAATGCGTTCGTTTTTATTGGTATATTTAACCGACTGCGCAAAACCCATTGACTATTCGGGGCGTCTATTCACGGTCGATTACTCTGCGGTCGAACGGTTATGATTTTTATTAAGTAATAGGTAACAATTGTAACAAATTTTACAAAAACAATTTTTGTTATGAATTGAAAACTGGCGATGAAAATATCTTGCAACATTACTTATTTTTCATTCACTACCACAAAAGTCGTATACAAGTTTTACCATATGTTTTGCCCTTCCCCAAGAGCCTTATACGCCTTAAAATTCATAGATTACAATTGTATGCCTCGCATTAACACAAACACGGCTATCATAGAAATAGCAGCTCATCTAACCTATTTACATTGTTACTCAGGCATTTTACACCTCAAAGCAAATATGTATATCGGTCGTATTTTATCGGAGACAATGGCTCCTGAATAACAAAATATGAACCATGTACGGCGTAACGAGATAAAACTGCGTTAAACAAAACCTATTGTGTACTATGGTAAGGATTACGTGCGAATAGGCTTTAGTTTTAAATCGATTGGATATCGATTTTGGAATAGCGGGTTGTTTTCTCTAAGGATAAATTTTGAAAAATCCGTGTAAGTTGGCAACCGCCCTATTTCTTAGTTTCAAAAAAAATTCGACACTAAATTATTAGAATTTTTTTTTGTCTCGAAATTTTGTAATACTAGCTGAGCATCGCAGTTTTACCCGCGTATATTCCGTTCCCGTAGGATTTTCGGAATAAAAACTATCCTATGTAATTCCTGGGGTTTCAAAGAATCTATGTACACAATTTCATCAAACATTTCTCTAGTTTCGGAGCCTATTCAATACAGACAAACGAACAAACAAATTTTTCCTCTTATAATATTATTATACAATATTAAGTCTTCAATTTTGGTAAAGAAAATAACAGATTTTAAATGAAATAGAGAGTTTAACCTCCCAATTCACTTCCACTAACGACTCTTCACAATAGCATGATAAATTCCTGCTATTACCTTTAATTATATAACGCTATCGACAAGGGAATAAATAATACAAAATAAAACGAGATGACAACACAAAGGCAAGCAGATATAAAGGAAAGAGGCAATTTTGCCTCCGTTACAAGTTTCCTTGTCTTCGAAGGCTCTATTTGCAATCGCGGGGTCTTTATCCCTATTGACATAAGGTTCAAAATAAGTTGTTTATCAGTAAATAGAAGATGTTGGGGCTAATACCAATACCGTGTTTGCGTTTTTTTCTACATTGCGAAGTTCTGAAGTTTTCGAGGGTTCGTTTAGCAGAGATTCGGTTTAACGTTTCGTAGTTATTAAGTGTGCTTACATACGTTACGTCTTTGAAGCTAGGGGTATGACGGATATCTTGTATTGTACTTGAATTTCTTTATTCTTATTTAATAATACCATATTTATCGAGTCACAATGTAAGCGTGAGTTTGTTTTGACTGCTCAAAATTATTGGTTTGGAAAATCGAAATTTTGTCATACATAAATAATACCCAATTCTTGATATATTGATATATCTATATGTTTATATTGACAAATAGTATATGATTGATTAGTATATTAATTAAACACTTCACTAGTATATATATCACGTCTACTTGCCATAATACTACCGACAGATTAATATTAAATGCTACTTAATTTGTCACTTCTTAATATTTTAACAAATAAATATTTAGTGAATTTGTTTCAAGTGATGCACAAAAAGAAAAATATATTAACTTTTATGTATATAAAAATAGTCAGTGTAGACGTGGGCAGTGGTGTAATGCGGCATTACATCAATATAAGGGCAATAGCTGTAAAATGCAACCGATTATGTCCGCCTCTTAACTTTGTTTACAATTCATTTTCTATTTTTTCAATAATATTCATGCTCTTTCATGTATGTAATTTAATTACTCAAAAAGAGAAACAACTTGAGTTTCTTGCCGGTTCTTCTCAGTAGAATAGAAGACACTGCCTCCCAATCGGTGGTAAATCAAAATTAAAATACGTATGAATGAATGAATGAATGAATGAACGTATGTGACGTTTCAAAAGAGCGTTCAAAAAAGCCAATGAAAATTTTAAATTTGAAACAATAAATAAACTCTCCACCAAGCAAATTGTTCTAAAAATAGGAATTAACAAAGCACCCCTTTCTTGAAGTTCGATTTACCTTCGTACTTCTGTACACATGCCACATAGAAAGGTCTCGTTTCAAAGGTGAATTTGTCCCTTGTTAGGTACAGCCGATAACAGGAAAATCAAACTTTCACATTGTAGTGAAAATTCGTGAAAAGAAGTTGTTAACAAAAATGCGGCCTGCGGGCCTCTGATAACAGTAAACTCAAGGAACGATTTTCGTTAAAGGAATTAAAGCTATTGTGGGCTGGAGCTTTGTTACTGGATGAAGTAATTAAATATATCCACTAGGATGGAGTGAGATAGTGTAGCGTTCATGTAAAGTGTTAACACAGAAAAATGAAATTTAAAAACTATTCTAGGAAAAGTATTTCATGGGTCAAGGTGTACGTTAAAAACGTATGAAAAAAATATTCATAGAATATAGCAGCTTAAAAATCTCTTCTCGGTAGAATCGGTATTAAGATATATTTGACGTTAAAGCTAAAAGCCAATTTAAAAAACTATTTGAATGTATTTACTGGAACCTTCGCCTGGTGTTCGTACTAGGCTTGTTTTGGACGAACGGATTGTGTAATGAAATTATTTATTAATTATTTTGAGAGAGTTTAAGCTTTTTCGTACCAAAATTTCGAACTCCTGAAAGGATCCCCACGTAAATAGCCAACCTCTTAAACTTCGAAGACTATACAAAAGATATATTGATTACTTTAATGAATCAGAAATTTATAAACATTGCTTGTAATATCGCCTGGCCCTTGGGTGTAAGGGCCCTTAACAATTCGCCTATTATCTTTTACTAAAGATGTTTTCTTATTATCATTTATTGCAATAGCTTTTAAGTATAAATTGTTGAGAATTCTAAGCAGATTTAAGGCATAAATTGTTTAAAACAATTTTGCTTCGTTAATGATTTTGTAATCCTACTAATTTTATCAATGCGAATGTTTGTTAGAATGTATGTTTGTTACTCTTTCACGCAAAAACTACTGAACCGATTATGATAAAACTTTGTATATTTATAGGTAAGGGTTCAGAATAACATATATGCTACTACTAATCCCGGATATGCGACGGAGTCAGAAGTTATGCGGGTGAAACCATGAGCCGCGGCTAGTATTATACAATAGCATTTAAATACATTAATTTATTCGATTAATAATTTATATTGCAAGAGATTCGACTGAACTTCATTCATTAATATTGTACAATATTTTCATTCAAATTATCGAAGCTAACTAACGCACACATAAAATATTTCCTACATACACGTTTAAACATTTTGCCACTAAGCGATGCATTCTTCAA
This sequence comes from Phoebis sennae, assembly GCA_001586405.1. Taxonomy (NCBI): domain Eukaryota; kingdom Metazoa; phylum Arthropoda; class Insecta; order Lepidoptera; family Pieridae; genus Phoebis; species Phoebis sennae. The sequence continues at coordinate 69,028 of LQNK01000704.1, forward strand.
GTGTATAGAAAAAGATGTCCCATTTTTCTGTAAAAGCGCCTCCCGAAATAGTTGCTCGACACCTCACAATGGAACCCCCGACCCTCCATTGGCAATGCAGTATAATGCATCATTACTTGTAGTGTTGTGCTGCTTGAATAATTGTCGATGAAGCTGAAAATCCTACTGATGTGATAAATTTGAAAGTTTGTGAGTCAATGACGCTGGTTATTATGATATTTCGGGTGCTTAGTTAAATTAGATGACAGGATATATTGATGTATAGACACCGCAATTTAACGGAAGCGAAGACTAGCGTTCTTTAAAAAAGGCGTAGAATGACATAGTATAGTCAAAATGTCAAAGTAGAAAAATGATAGGGTAAATTGACACTGCATATTAAATTGTAATATATGTGTTTATAAGCTGAAATGAATTTTGTAAATCAAACTTAGAAAATTTGGACTTGATATATCTACTTTCTTATCTGTATCGAATACTCACATAATATTCTTAAATAACACATAAGAAAAATTTTATATTAACCAACTTTTGGTCATCTCACATATATCTATCACAATATTTCTCCACCCACGGGTTGCCTGGAACAGACCGCTTCATAGCGATAAGGCCGCATTTTCATGCCTTGTATAAGTACTATAGTATGTACTATGTAATAACCTTTATAACTACCTTATTTTTTTATTAGTCGGTTAATAAATAACCGACTAATAAAAAATAAGGTTTTCAATTCGATTTTTTTTTAGTTTTTCTGTGGGCATTTAAGAGTTTTCATACAATAATATTGTGCAATTATTTAAAAGCGTCGATAAGTGCAGAGCATCACTATCCCTACACAATGTGCCCTCATGTCGCGAACACCGCGCGTGGTGCTGACAAAACATCGGGTGTGGATTGAATTTAGCTATAAATATTGTAATACTGTGGCTTCACGCATCCCTGATGTATGGCCGCGTCGATTTAAACAAACCTATTGAGGGAATGCCGCTTTTCTATTTATTTGGATACAAACGGAGCCAATGACATCAATCGGAGATTTTATCGTAAATTTATCTAGGAAATGGCAATAGCAGAATATCGCTGGTGCATTGTGAATTTCAAGGTATAGGGTATTTGAAAGGATTTATGAAGGAAAATGAGAGGAATATGAGGGGATATGAGGGGATATGGAAGGATTGGGATGGTAATGGCTCAAACTTTTCTATTTATTTGGATACAAACCAATGACATCAATCGGAGATTTTATTGTAAATTTATCTAGACAATGGCAATAGCAGAATATCGCTGGTGCATTGCCAGATTCAAGGTGTAGAAGGAGTATTGGAAAGGATTTATGAATGAAAACATGAGGGATATGGAAGGATTGGGATGGGAATGGCTCAAACTTTGTTCTCTGTTCATTTAGGTATAAACGGAGCCAATGACATCAACCGTAAATTTTATCGTAAATTTATCTAAGAATATCGCTGGTGCATTACCAGCTCCGAGACATAGGAGGGGTATCGGAAAGCATTTATGAAGGAAAAAGAGAGGAACATGAGGGGATATGGAATGATTGGGATGGGATGCGAAAGTGCAAACTTCGTTTTCTATTAATTTGTGTATTAGTAAAAACAATAATACTAGAACTAGTAAATCGTTGATGATATTGTAAACGAGTAAAAAGTCTAATTTCAAAGGTTAAAATTAATGAGATTTCTACCGTAAAGGTATCGGGGTAAAAGAGGTAAAACGCTTCTGTCGATACGGGTGTACATGTGTGGCAAACGTTTTATTATGCAACTCGCAAAATCCTCAGCTTATTCTACTGTAAAAAAAGATTGTTGAAGAACTTCCTGTCCTTAACACCATAATAATAGTTCAACCCGCATGGATTTTCCCTTTAGGTGACATAAAAAAATCAGCAAACCTTTCTCGCAATATATTTAATTGAGGTAATATTACAATATTTTTCTATCATTTTGACGACCCGATAGGCGCAGTGGATGTGGCAATGATCTATTGTGCCGAACGTTTCGATCCCAAGAGTAGAAAATTATGATGTGATGAACATTGTAATTTTGTACTATCTGGGTGTTCATTTATTTATAGCATGTATGTATTTACAAAAAATATGTTAAAGTATGTCTATCAGTTATCTAGTTTCCATAGCTTATATAGCTTAGCTGAGTTTTAAACTAGATGGCGTAGCATTAAATATCCCAGAATATTTAATATCTTATTTCCTAGAACCAAAATAAATATACCGCGGGAATTTTGGGTTTAAATTTTGAACGCATCCTTTCCAGTCCTTTGATATTCAATGAATGTTTCGTTAAAACAAGCTGATGGATCTTAGCTACCGTAACGTGCACTTGCTTGCATGATAGTTGAGTCGTTTATCTTCATATCGGTTAACTATAAGTGACGTTGCTAACGCGTGGTCGGGGTTTTTTTGTTATATTATTCCGATCGGTGATCGCCATTAAAACCGGGTTCCAAATTGATGGATATTCGTAAAAATATATATTGCTTAGTTTACGTCATTATGGAAGGATTTATTAATATAATGAATGAAAAATGAAAAATAATAATAATAAAGACATGCTTATGATATTTAATACAGAACCAATCACTCAGTTTAATAACTAAAAATATATTTTTTATTTCAGTGATATTTTTAGAATAATATTATAATATTTAATAATAATATAATATGTATTTCTCAGCGCATGATAACTTATAACTAGATGATTACAGATATTAGACATTAAGTCTGTGCCTTTATCTATTTTCAATTTAACAAGATTTTGCACCGACTTTGTATAGATTTCAACAAATAGGAAGTCGGTTCTATTTTTTGGTGAAAATTTTTATGTATAGTTTGTTCATCCTCATACAAGTATAATTCAAAATATGTAATGACATAATAGTGAAGTATGCCATCGCGAAAAACCGTAAAATAAAGCGCAGTGCGTAATATTACAACTAATTAGAATTAATTGTGGCATTGCTTATATAAATTAATATTTCGAGTGCAACAATAAAGGATTTAGGTTCCAAGAAATCTAGTCAGAATCTAAAACAACCGCAGGTTTCATGTTCAAAGTGTCTTATACAATATTATGATTGTTGTTAGCTTCAATTGTTATTTTAACAATCACTTTGAAAGACTTCTTGAAGGAAATATGACTTAACAATGACTATCCACGTCTCGCAGTTTCACCAGTGTATCTAACTTCTATACCGTGGGAACTCCGGGATTAAAAGTAGCCTATATGTTATTCTGGAGCCTTACCTATGAACATCCAGTTTCATCACAATTGGTTCAGTAGTTTTTGCGTGAAAGAGTAACAAACATACATGCATGTCATGACAAACTTTCGCATTTATAATATCAGTAGGGATATGTAGTTTGCATGTTTACACACACTCTCAACTACAAATTGGGATTAAAAATTTAATTAAATTAAGTCTTATTTTTGGTTGTATTATATCTAAGTTTTAGTTAAGATAAGTACCTATTTTATTAGTTACTAGCTTTCCGCCCGCGGCTTCGCACGCGTGGGCTACTAATTTCTGTATTTTTAGAGGAGCACAACAAAAGTTTAAAAAAATTACGATCGCAGGTCCAGTGATATATGCGCGTGTCTATAGTTTTTTTTAATAATTTTCTATGGAAATAGGTCTGACCAAAATCTCACAGAGCGCGCGCCTCTTTAAAAATACAGAAAATAAAAGTCCACGCGAGCGAAGCCGCGGGCAGAGAGTTAGTTATTTTTTGAAGATTCATTGAGTGTTTTAACGTCTTAATCTATAAGTTAAGAGTATAAAAAAGTATGTCCGCTACTCAACCAAAATCTCACAATCACGTGGTATGACATCTTCACGACTTTAGGAGCGTATATCTCAAAAAATATTTACTTAAGCAAAAAACGCATTTAGAAACCTCTATTTCATTTTTAAAGACCTATCCAATGATACCTCATTTAATGATGTACTCGTATATTTATTTCTTTACCCTCCATTTACATGTATGGGAAGCCACCCCTAAATATATTTTTTTTCAAATAAAATGTAGCCTATAATTTGCACCTAATCATGATCTATCAACATGTGAAAATTTATCAAAATCTGCCTGGTGGTTATTGCGTGATTGACGAACATACAAACAGATAAACAGACAAACAGAAAAAAAATTTTTTAACCATGGTTTTGGTATCTATAGAACATACATATTGCATACCAATTACTCTTTTTGAAAAATATTTAATGTACAGAAATGGTTCGGTTACTGTTTTATTATATGTATAGATTATAGATCCGAGATGAAGAGACCAGGAGTCCTATATTACAGGATCTACCTAGTTTAGGCTCCTGTCTCCCACTCTCATTAGACTGTTCTGTTTGTATTAGTTTTAAGAATTTTGGGAGAAAATAAATACTTTTTTTTTATGTTATATATTGGTGTTCTCTTGCAGTGGTGTGACCTAAATTAGGAATGCTTGATACAAACTACCGAAACGCCAAAAAGGAAACATCAAAAATTAAAAAAATCAGTAAAAATTTATAACTATTGCTATTGATTGGTAAAATTGTGCTATAATGTCCGGGTACTAAAAATATTCAATACCGAAAATGTATGCAAAAAATAATCATATAAAAGTGATATAAAATAATTTTTGGGATAGATATTTTCGGAAATTGTGATATATTTTTTATATCCATATTCAATGCATAAAATACAGCCAACTTTTTGGAAAAATATCTTAATGAAAATTAAATTTTATTATAACGGAGTGTAGTACATTTTCGCTTGTCTTCTAGCAACGTAGAAGTTTTTCCAATAAATAATGCAGCGGAATCTTTACTGTGCTTACATAACAGTTTCATTCGATGAATATGTTATGCATATCTTTAAAGTTGGTCCAAGTTTATAGTACTTAGAGTTAACAGAGTTAAGTTGCATGTAATCCTTTGAAAATGTATATAGGACAGATTTGATGCACTATCTACTAATACTCAGTATAGTAGTATATCATAGCTGTAGCTATATATTTATATATAACAATATTAGTATGATTTTTTTATTTATAGTCCTCTAACATAACATAATGGTAATGCCCCAATATTGGTATGAAATGCAAATATTAAAAAAATAATAAATAATGAAAACTAGTCAATACTTTTTTTAAATAACGAATCTATCAAAATACTGTACAGCAGTAATAAGCGTAGCCGCGGGGCGCGGCTAGTAATATATATTTTTATAAAATTCGCATTTTCATAGAATTGGTAAAATTGAAAAGAAATATGTTTGCCTGGTATGTTTAAATATAACACAATATCTGCTTAGCCCAAACACTGGACGAATCGGGATGAAATTTGGCATGCAGGTAGATGTTATCGTGTAGGCATCCGCTAAGAAAGGATTTTGATCAAATCTCACGGGATTCTTACAAAATTGACTTGTATTTTGGTATACTTGACATGAGGTTTTAAATAAAATTTTAACCCCATGTCAAATATGGAAAAAAAATGCTTTAAAACAAACACAAGACAATACTAAAATAACAATGTTTCGTAAAATTCATGGAACAAAAGAACCTTTGTAATATGATTGCGATTTTGTTTATTTTCTCCAAATTAACCCGTAATAAAACGTTAACATAAAAACTCATATGCAAATTACATCGTACTATTCATGCATTTTCTTCATTAAAAATATAAGCTCGTCTGATCAAAGCAAGTTTATTTTGTAAGCTCGTGAATAAATGAGTGCAATCCGGTACCATGTTTACTGTGACAGTGGCCAGTTGCAATGATCCCTGGGACGATAATACGTTATACACTGCAGAGGTCAGTCTAAACTGATCATGTTTGTTCCTAGCTGATTGACCGAGTTACAAGCGAATTGAAGTTAACGATCGTTTGGCGTACATTGCTTCTTTATAAGCATGCGGTGTATGCTGAGTAACTACCCTTGCAGCAATGTAGCGTGTTTACTTTGTTATTATTGTGATCAGCTCACCACATCTCAATTGTTTATCCGTAAACCCTTTGTTATAATGAAGGATTATAAGCTTATTTAATATTTTATTATATGTATTGACTTGCTACGATTACAAAATTGTTGCGGTATAAATCGCTTTAATTGAAGGATTGAACGACTCTATTATTACTTTATTCTCCCAAATTTATTTTAATCTTAAAAATTTTCAACACAAATTAACAGAAAACCTCATTTAAATAATCAAAGTTAAATAAACAGTTCTAATCTATAACATCCCACAGGAATCAAACCAGGAAACAAAACGACTATTGAAAGAGATTTAAAAAGAACCTCACAGCTCAGGACAACATTTTCTGCCCCACTGCACTATATCAAAACAAATAACGGATCCACTCACCTACTTTTTGCTTTAAAATATTTTCTTCCTTCTGACATTATTTACTTCTCTTTGAACTTTGCTCTTAAATGATAACTATCCATTTATTAATTAGTCGGTCAATAATTTTTCTATAAGTAACGTAACGTTGCAAATATTTTATTTCTGTTTTCGTTTGATGATAGTTTATAATGAGCATGTCGTTTTTATTTAGTTTGCGAATATAGCAAAATGTTTTTATTGGCTTGTTTTGTTGTGTTAACACATGAATAAATAAAAATCTTGTCTTTTACGCTGATAGTACTTGAGGCAAAAATTGTGTTTATGTAAGTCGTAATAATTTGTATGCATATAGCATAAGCGATAAAAGTGTTCGTTAAGGTTACTCAAGGTTGTCATAAATATTTATACTTATGTCTGTGTGCGTAGTTCTAGATTAATGTACCAAAGATTAATATACCAAAATCAGTTTTACGATTTTGCGCGATTGAGATACAAACATGAATCGCATATTAGGTAAAGTGGCAAGGTTTTAATCAGATTTTTGTACACTAAAGAGATTACACTCTAATGAAACTAACAGTTAACAATATTACTGGATGTTTCATGTGTATCCCTAGTTTTATTTAATAGTTAGTTTCTCACAGTAGATATTTTTAAAGATATCAGATTACGTTAGTCTCAGCGCTGATTTTCAGCAGATCCCAATGTCATAGTGACGATTAGAGGGATCAAAAATTCGTATATATTTTATAAATAATTCATTAAACAAATAAATATATAGATATGTTTTAAGTAGGTATATATTTAGGGTATGATAGAGCTGGCATACTATACGAGGAAAAGATACTTCAAATAAACAGAAAAAATCGCACCAATAAATATATTACTATTAATATGTAGTAATAGCATGACTTACTTTCCTATTACACATAATTTCTCGCACATTTTCCTTGTAACATCCCCTTCAAGAACAGGAAAACATAGAATTGTCTGCGGTTACATTCGTAATTGCTATTATAGGGTTTCCACAGAACGTCTCCTGTTGCGGGAAGGGTATTTCTATCCCGTTTTAAAGTCCCATTGTTAGTATTTTATATCCGTTTACTGATTGATTTTCAAGCAATGATAAATAAAGAATGTACAAGTAAAAAATTAATCAATTACAACACAAGTAGGACAAAATAAATACGGAAATATGTTCACTCAAGTTAAGACTAGATAGTTTTTTGCTAGACTAGAAAATTTATGAGGAGTAAAACTACTGGACTGATTATGATGAATCTTCGTAAACAAATAAGTAAGAGTTCAGAATTTTCTTATGTATCTACGAGATACTGATAATATGGCCTCTTGCTTTTAACGCTCGTACATAAATTATCCATTTATACTATTAAATCCTCTGAGATTTTTGTGTGCCCTGTTTGTGTGAATATAATAATGATAGTGTCAAAAAGTGCTCGGACTTTTGACCGGGCGAAGCAAGGTCTCAGAATCGAGATGACCAAGCAAGCTTATGTATGCAGGTATGTATAAAAAAGTTGTCCGACGATAACTGGAGTATTATAATAATTTAAAAGTTCTACCCTACCTTCAGTATGACAAATCTGCAACATTCAAAACATTCACATTAATAACATCAAGATAAAACTCAATCAATTTTAATAGCAACAGCAAATGGCAAACTATTCGCATACATAGAACCGTGTCATAGCAACCCGGACTACGGCGGGTCCTTGTGAATTATGTGGAAGTTACTTCGACAGAGTTGCAAAGGGTACTAAATATTACAGGGGCCCAAGGGATTGTGCTATCTTTACGAGTTCTACTTGGATTAGTTTTTGTTGTACAGCTTATTATGTAGTGAGGAAGTAGATGTATAATATAATCACAAAATAAGTATTAAAATCATACAGTGGTACGACTTTTGACGTTTGAAATAGCGTAAAATCATGGCTTTTGAAAGAGAGTGTATTTTCTTGTTTCGCATTATAAGAAATAACCTTTTGTTCTATGTAAGAAAACATTTAAAATTCAATATTACAATACATATCCATGATACTCTTTAAAATTTTATACAAAACAAATTTTCGTCATCCTTGAAAGACGTGTCGAAAACACGAACAGAAAATGTCAACATTTATCGAAGGAGATCTGGGACGCTGTCTATGTGACAGTTTCGTGGACCTACTGTATTTATTTAGACTGTGATATAACGATCAATTATTTCTGATTTACTGATTAAAAAAAATCAATTGCTTTTCAGTCGACATTCCAAAAACTAGAGTAATCAGCTGTTTCAATTAGTCTGCTTCCTTAAAATTAAAAAAAAAAATATTTTTATTATTTCTTTTAAAACCGAGCCAAAATATTGACCTAAATAATTTTTTGATTCGCAATCTTCAAGCTCCTTTAGGAATTCAATATTTCTTTCATTTCAGATCTCGGATGGATCCTGAAAGGTCTAGATTCGGAATACTAAATGAAACTGGTACATATTTTAGTTGCGTTTACGTTATATGTTTTGAGCGATCCCATCGATTGAATCTATTTTGCGGGAACTAAGTAATTTTGAATCAATTCACTGCTATGTATATACATTCTATATTTCCTATTGTAACTTCAATTTTTATATTATTTATTTAAAATCTAACATTATTATTACAGGCTTAGCCTAATACAACAATATAGAAACTTAAATCTTAGAATAACTTAAGTATTACACTTTTATTTCAAACTCCGTAATCGTGCAGATCCGTCTAACAACATACGGAATTCAAGATTTTATATGATTAATGAGCATTACCCTTATTAAATTAATGTTGCCCTGTAGCTCCACGTTGCATTTTAATAATAAACAATAAATATATATAAAGAGAACCATCAGCCTTTGGTCCCCGTCGACAGACCGCAAAAACAACTTAAATCAACACCACAAGAATATCAAACAACTTTCAAAGGATTCGTCAACTCCAATTGCATAATTCAAGGAGCATCCAAAAAAAGCAAATAACTTCCCCTCCATAACAATAGTCCCCTATTCGATTAACGAAAAATGGTTTCCCCAGCTCTATTTCATAATTTGCGTAAATAAATTTAAAATATGGCGAAACCTTAATTCCTCCCCTCGACTTGTACTTTTACGCAAATATTTTGCTCAGTTTAATGTAGTGTGTATGATATGCTGCTTCCAAATGCTATTCGAACTTTGGTTATATTTTATTCAAATGGATACCTAATGGCATATTGCTTCGAACGTTTTCAGTTGATTTTATATTGATCTAAATAGAACCCTTTCCATTTCGTATTTTTAACACAACAATTGTACTTCCATGGAAAAAAAATATTCATCTATATTTCTAAATTAATACTGTAAAAAGGAAACCTGTTTGTTTGTTCGTTGTTTGTAATGAGTACGCTCAAAACTACTGGACCGATTTCAATTTTTTTTTTCAATACAAAGTTGGATCTTCACTGAGTCACATAAGCTATCTATACATATAATAAAACAGTAACCGAACCATTTCTGTACATTGAATATTTTTCAAAAAGAGTAATTGGTATGCAATATGTATGTTCTATAGATACCAAAACCATAGTTAGAATTT
>LQNK01000704.1:79412-109724 GCA_001586405.1 Phoebis sennae
GAAATATTCATCTATATTTCTAAATTAATACTATAAAAAGGAAACCTGTTTGTTTGTTCGTTGTTTGTAATGAGTACGCTCAAAACTACTGGACCGATTTCAATTTTTTTTTTCAATACAAAGTTGGATCTTCACTGAGTCACATAAGCTATTTAAAATAAACTAGTTGTTCCTTCATAATCTGGTATAACACTGATTAGCATTAGAAAGTATTAGTTTGCAAGAAAAAAGGCATTTTTGTTAACACAATTTAACGCGTTAAATTCCTACAATACAAATCTCTAGCATCTGTTTGGGATAGCAAATATGCAAGTCTTCAGATATATTCCTGGTTATCCAAGAAGGAAAGATACACGCCAAGGATATTTAAACAATACTAGCCTACGGGTTCGGGCGTCTAACAAATAGGTATTTATTACAAAAATGTAAATAAATTCATTGCGCATTCATGTCGGGCCGGAAGGCTGTGATGGCGACTGAATCATAAATAACTTATGTCTTTACCTACTGTACGGTATGACTACATGTTTTGCTTTACGTAATGGCCTTGTAGGAAATCCTATACTAGCCGTTCCGCGCGGTTTCGCCTCTGTAGTATGCCTTTCACGATTAATGACTCAAATCGGTCCAATAATTCCTGGGATAAACGCGTTCAAACAAACTCTCTACATCTTTACATAATTTATTTATTAAATGCGGCGCCAATAATAAACTGTGTTTTTTACCATCTATATTTTTTCCCTCTATTTAAATCCTGAATGTAACGATCTCTTCAGGAAAAAGTACCAGGTTATCATAAACTTTAAGTAGATCAAGAGTACGTTCAACTCAATAATCTACTTGAACCGAAATAAAGCGCTTTTCTTCTTCACTATCAGAAGTAGCAGTTGGAAATTTCTGTTTTAAGTAAATTCGTATTTATTGGCTTCGGAAATGATTGAATAATTAAATTTCCTCATCATTCATTTATAATTAATAAAGATTTGTTATAAAAAGTATTTTTAGAGAATACGCTTCTGCTTGAACCTGTGTAAATTTTTTGATTTACTGATAAAACATAACTGAAAGTACCTAGATACAGGTCGTCTTTTTTTCACTTAAGTCCTGATAAAACAGTCTTATCAGATTCGTCTAGTTAGAAGCAATACCAGGCGATCATAAGCAGCGAGTAGGTCGCCTCGATTACATTTTCAGTTGCACATTGCTGGTCCACTTGGTGCACCATCATTTTGAATATGAGGTTCCGCCTAAACCTACGTAATTTTTAACAAATAGATATCATACGTCAATACAGTACTGAGAAAATTACCCAGGAAATATAGGTCTTCTTTCTCTTTCAATAAAAGTCCTGATCCAATTCAATCTTATCAGGCTCATCTAATCCGAAGCAATACCAGGCGATCATAAGCCGAGAGTAGGTCGCTTCGTTTACATTTTCAATTGCATCTCGCTGGCCGCCGGCGGTACATTAACATAATTGCAGCCACTATATCGATTGGGGTACTGGACGGTACTATGGCACTGGAAACCTGCGGAGTCGTGCTTATATTACAAAAATGCTATTCGCTTTGTGCTAGACTTTTGATAGGATTTGTTAAAAAGCTATCCGGTCCTTCAACAGTTTTTGTACAGATATTAAAAATAGTTTTAAATATTCAAACACCGTATCAAAGTTTTGTGAATTGTATGAAATCAGTGACTTCAAGTAAGATTATATTTAACCCGCAGTTGTATCCTCACTAACTATTTTTATCGATAACATATCATACGTGTAAACTTTCCAAAAGTTATGATCTTAATGAAGAAAAAAGGAGCATAAAAAATGCATGATTCATATTAATAAATTATTATAATGATATTTACTACAATCGTTTACGCTTTGTTCATGTTTTATAACTTTTTGCTTTTGTATTCACAAGTAATCTGTATGCCAAAGTGTTCATTTTTAAACACAACATAGCATGGACCGCTCCATTCATTCTCTGTCCATTTCGCGGGTAGGCGTAGAATCAGTCAGTAGCCAACGGTGGCAGTAAGATACGATCACGACTGCGAGGCTTAACGTAATGGCGCTGTCTATCGAAATTGAATAATACCAGTCATTATGGGCCTTTGCGAAAATTTGCGTTCGTTTTGTATCCGTATTGTGCTCGAGGATATCTTTACCTTATATTATCTAAAGTACGTTTTGTCTAAAGGTATTTATATATTTAATGGTTTGTGAGGAATAATTTGTTATAGCTAGGGTGATACCGCAGAATGCCGCATGTGCCTTGATTTTGTCAGTAAAATCAGTGGATCTTTAAAAAGGGACGACAGCAATATGCTTGATTCATTGATACCAAAAAAGATAGGCCAATTCCACTATCGCCTAAAATAGGAACGATTGGAAGAGACAAAATGTGAAACTTCTCTTTGCAGTGGGAAACTATAGACTCCAATTAATTAAAATACGGAATAGAGGTAACTAAAATTTTTTTTCAAATTTGGAGTTTTTTATACCATAGGCAAACACTTATCGGGCAAACATTATGCGTTCCACTTGATGTTAAGTGACTGACCGCAGCCCATGAACATCTACAACATGAAAGTGTCGCAGATGCGTTTTCGTCTTGAAGGAAGAGGAGGGTATAAGGAGGATTAATGTGTGTGTGAGAGTGTGGATTAGTGTTAATTACATATACACAAAAAGTCCATTCGTTTATCCTACATAAGAATAATTTACTAGATCAGTACATACTGCACGTAGCTAACAAATTGGTGCAATATCAGGTTTACATGGGTCTAAATACTTTGTTTTCTGCAAATGTATTCAGTCTGGTATATCAAAACTTTGACTAGCGTGTACAATTATATGGAATATATAATTCTGCCGGATCTGGCCTAGGAGAGCTATAGAACTTCATACAAAGTGGAATCGTATGTATTTAATGAATGTCTTTAAATATATTTTATAAATCTCTGAAATCTTGTTTATTAGGTCAATAATCCTTACCTCCTTATTATGCTAGTAAGTGTCATAAATGGGAAAGTAACTCTGTCTGTTTGTCTCCCTATTCTTCACGCCTAAACCACTGAACCGATTTGAATGAAATTTTGTACCAATATAATTTGAAACTCGAAACAGTACATTTTTTTATCCCGGTAATCCCACAGCAGGAAATATACAGATATTGTTAAGAATCGCTCCTGTAACATAATGTATAGCCTTAAGATTAATGGTCTATCCAACACAACTATTATTTTAAAAACGGACCAATAGTTCCGGAGGTTAGAAAATATTGTATCCATTAGATGTGTTCACGATTTCCTAAACTTGATTTCACCAAACTATCTAACTTCGAACATTTTTAAACGAAACCATTTTTTTTTCTGTTAATAGCCTTATACTATTCGTCTATAACTAAAACCAAAAAATAAAATCCTTAAAAAGTATTTTATTTAATATGGAAAGTTACGTTAAAACAAACACAAGATTATACTAACTTAAATTAAATCACCAAAAACGAAAATTGCAACCCGCACAATGCAGCCGTCTTATTAAAGCGGTGAAAGATAAAATGAAGGATTTAAAAAGCGGAGCGTGTCATTACTTAAAAACCTATTCTGGGCTGAAAAAATCTGTCCTAGGTTTAATTACTGCCTGCCGTCACTAGCAGCTTGGACTGACTGTGACTCTAATTTTGTTCCGTAATTAGATTTTTAAACGTTCACCCGATAAGCTTGTGAAATGTTTTTCTCGTTTATGCTTGGAATATCGATTCTTTAAGTCAATAAGTTGGTAGTGCTTATTATAAGTTGAAATAGATTGTGGATTCATAAATGAATACATTTGGACTTTTTGAAATGTATAATACTGTATGATTGCTAATTAGCAAGTATCTTAAAACAATTTTTGTTTTTTCAAATTTTACTTTGTAAAATTTCCTAGAGTTTAACACCGAGTCACTTATTGGAAAGGAACTGGCCCTCTAAGCACAGGTATTACCCTAGCTAGAGAACCAGGGCCACAAACATTTAAATGTGTCAAATATAGTAAAACAATAAACGCATTTTTATTTTATTGCTTTTTTAGTGTAATAACTTTAATATATTATAGCGTATCGCTCTATTTAGCTGCACTAAGATTTTTCTAAACCTCATAAAAAATAAATTTACTCAATAGGAATAAAAAAAGATTATATAATTAAATACTACAGTATTCCAAACCCTTTACAGCGAGCTCTGAGATAAAGAATAAAACCGTTTTATAAGAATAAAATTTCAAAAATGGAATGCGAAGATTTCAAGCCTCTCAACTGAAGTCAGCTAATAATGGACAAGCGAACTCAATAGCGTATATAGATTGGACAATCGCGTCCACTCCGCTAGATTAGACCGGTCTACTTTAACCGCTGAATTTTATTTTTACAAGCCTGCATTTTAGGGTTAGCTGGAGGTTTGATTTTGTTGTTGGAGATACATTTATGTTTGAGATATTCTTGTACCGTATAAAAAGGTTATCGAATTCATTAAATTTAATCTCTTCTGCAAATAACCATTGGCTATTGTCTACTTTTACTTTTTTTTTACTTCTTTTTTGTCTACTAACGGTCATTTTCAATATTCTATCTATCCCTTGTTTTGCTTACTGAAGTCAGGCAAATCTATCTATTTGCACTTACTTTGATTTCAATATGCTGTCGATGGATAGCTTTTGTTATGACTTTTGACAATCAAATGTCATTTAAACTAAGATTACAATCTATCCATAACCTTTGATACATTATTGAAAATGGCCGTTAGTTATCGATTATGTGACTTAATAACAAATATACGGTTGGTTTTCATTTATAATGTATACAGAGAGGAAACATTTTCCATCAAAGTTGTAAAGTAATCAAAATAATAAGTAAGTAATCTTTAGCAGATATTGCGTGGGAGTGGGCTTGGACTCTGTTCAGTGGTAAACATCATGAAAAATAAATCGTAATATATTCGGGTTTAAATTATATCAACGACCCGATTGACTCAGTGAATGTGGCAATTGACAAATTAAACTTCCAATGGAAAGATAATAGTCTACTACTGAAATACATTGTGGAAATTTATGATACAAAGTTATAAGGAGTGCCTGTCTATCTTATATATAAAAATGAATCGCAAAATGTGTTGGTAAGCGCATAACTCAACAACGACTGGACCAATTTGGACAATTCTTTATTTTAAATGTTCGTTGAAGCTCAAGCATTGTTTTTACGGCGAGAAAAATTCGAATTGCCGGGTCCACGCGAGCGAAGCCGCGGGCGGTAAGCTAGTTAGAAAAAAAAAAATCAGTGGTAATTCTACTTTCGTCTCACATTTAAACATACCTAAATAAATACTTAAGTCAAGTTCCACGAACATTTCTAGAAATAAGTAGAAGTCTTAAAGAAAGCTAGTAATATAATGAGGGCAATAATGGCGAATGAACCCGCGGCTCTCACGCTATCGCTCCGAACCCTGTAAACTGTGGAGTGTTGCGAAATGACATTAGAAAGAAAAACATATGCGAAATAACATTAGAAGGAAAAGACACATTTATTATGACACTCACAATTACAAGTACACGGGAAAGAACATTAAACAAGTAATTTGCAAATAAAAGGATACATAAAATCTAATTATTATTAATATTTTTTTAAGTGTAGGTGCAGGCAAGCTACACTTGATGTTAAGTGAATGATCGTAGCCCATGAACATCTACAACGTCTAAATTTGCCTTGAAAGTAAAGGAAGAACAGGATGGGAATACAGGCATCCAGGTACGCTCACCGTACGAAACACAGTAATAAAATGATTTTATTTCCTTCTTTCTTTCAATACTGGTTCACGCCGATCTTCTGCTGGGGGGGCGGTAATTACACTGGTGCGAGCTTGGCCCAATCGTGCAATGCTCGGCTCTCGGCTTTTATTATCTCAGTAGTTTGTATTTTGGAGTTACTTAATCAGTTCATAAAGATTAAGAATAATCAGATTACCTTTGTTATTATTTAATTGATAGCGAATTTATTATTTATTTATTATTATAATATGTGTCAAACACTTTCCATAGGGGAGTAAGTCGTCGAAATTAAACATACTACTCAAAGTTAGATTTTCTCTTTGATGAAATTAATTTTTTTAAGTATTTTTTCTTGATATTTTATGATAAATTAAATTGCCTGAAGTAAAATTTTGTCTCACATATGCAGTCGATAAGTAGCCTAATCTTTTGTTCATCACAATTTATAATATTCCCTACGTGGGAAGAAAAGGAATTAAACGGAAAACCCGTTGTTTTCGTGTACCTCCAGGAATCTTGCAGTCGTGACGCTCCGTCGTGATGGAGCATCTATCTGTTAGCTGTGAAACGACGAAATTGCACTTAAATCGCCTCAAATGCTTTAAACTACGCTATTGGACACGGATTATAATAATTGGCTATTTAAAATTGGTTATTTAAAAAATATAATGTATGTAAAATTTCTAGATTTCAAGTGTAGAATTAAAGACTTTTTTTAGAGGAAATAGTGTAAAAAGTCTTTAATTCAATACTTAAAATGCATTTCCACCAAGAAGACACAATACAATCTATCATTTATATTTCTAGATTTCGTTAAACATCTATCTAAGATTTGCTGATCCGCGCTCCCGTAGCATAATATTATATAGCCTATAAAATATAGCCCATGTTACTCGTGGATAATGAAGCTTTCGAATGGTGAAAGAATTTTAAAAATGGGTCCAATAGTTTTTGAGCCTATTCATTACAACTAAACAAGGTTTTTCTCTATATAATATTAGTGTAGATAAAGAAAATTAATGTTATCTCTCATTAAACGCTTAAGGAAAGACACGCGTATACACGTGTGAAGTAATAAGTGACCTGTGCTTTTACAATAATGCAATCTCAGAGTCATTTAATGCCTTGTCCGACAACGCCTCGGAGAGGCTACTCTGGGTTTGAAAAGGTTTAACCAACGATAGGAAAATAGACTAAATTTTTACGTGCAACTCGAAACGTAAAGTGCGTAAAAATCTATATATAAAAAAGAAAGTCGTGTTAGTTACTCCACTTATAACTCAAGAACGGCTGAACCGATTTAGCTGAAAATTGGCAGGGAGGTAGTTTAGAGCCAGGAGAAGGACATAGGATACTTTTCATCCCGGAAATTCCACGGGAACGGGGTACATACGCGGGTGAAACCGCGGGACACAACTAGTATTAGATAAACAATGCAAAATCCTTCAAAAATATCATTCTTTTCTTATTAGGTCTCACAAATATATTTTCATCTTCAACATATTTTCAGAATGGAACGCAAAAGAAATTCAATGCTTTACATTGTTATAAACTTTAAAAGACGGACAATAGAAGCAAAAAATTGATAAACGATTTCCAATAGAGGCCCATTTCCATACAGACAGCCAGCGATTGTTCATTTCATTGTGTGCTCACTCACACAGCTGTGTTCCCTGTCGGTGTGTTTGTTATTGCGTGTTTCGGTTAAAAGATTATTAAAATTTCTTATGTACAAGAACAGATAAATCTTAAAAACAATTAAGTACACTAACTCTTTGTTTTTCTTTAACTTTATTAATAGTGTCGTAAAACGACTATATCAGCTCCATGCAAAAATAACAATTGTAAACAAAAGAAATTACATAATAATCATTACAATACAACCAATATTTACTAAAAGATCTTATTTTAATTTATATACCATATAAACAACATATAATTCAAATCATTGTAAACAATTGTTTATTGTATTTAAACGTTTTTAAAAGGGCAAGTACCGGAGTTTCTTGCCGATTCTTCTCGGTAGATACAGCCTTACGAATCGGTGGTAAATAAAAAAGATAAATTAATTATGTTAAAGTAAATGACATTCTAAATGCGCCTAGAATGAAGCCTATTTGGTGGAAATAAACATTTTGACTTTTTTTAATATTAAAAATAGAAATATTTGGGGAAGCAGCAGTGCGACAAAGTGTGCTATATAAAAAGATTAACCAATGAAAAAATTACAAATTTTAGAAATAAAATCAGGGACGAAATTTCTCCCTGATTTTATTATAATATTTAATCGTTAAACAATGGCGACGTTTTAAAATTTCAGATAAATCGGTTAACTTAAGATGTTTTAAAAGAAATGTTCGTCGGCTTCTAAAATTGCACTTAGAAGGGGTTTTATGAAACTCAACCCCTGAAGTTAAATAGAGGGTGAAAGTTTGTTTACGTCGTGATTTATAAAATAAAATATCGTAAAAATTTTGTTATGATAGAATTAAATAGTTGAAAAAAAGTTCGTATCTATAGTATAGGTAAATCCAATTACTTACTGACAGGCCATTGCCTCTATAATTATTTATATCATTGTATAATTATTTACATGTAATAAACACTAATATTTTAAAGAGGAAAACTTTATTTGTTTATTTGTTTTGTTGTAATGAATAGGCTCAAAAACTACTGGACCGATTTTCACCAATTCTCAATATTCGAAAGCTACATTATCCACGAGTAACATAGGCTATATATATATAAAACATTCGGGAGCGAAGCCTCGGATCAGCTAGTATAAAATAATTATAGATATGTTACTAGAACGCTAATCTTGAGGTTTCAAATTGGAGCCATGTTCTCTCTCTTATCCCCGAATTCATTTGGTTACGTATCGAATATTGACAGAACTTAAAAAACACAATACGATTATTAAACCCGTTTATTTGGAGAAGAATATTAAATCATCGCTTCTTCAATATTTTCTATACAAGTAATACAGAAGTTAACACAACATAAAATTCCCATCCCATCAAGATCCCTTGCCCCAAATGTTTGCCCCGTATAAAGGAACTCGTATTGAAATATACAAATATCTTCCATATTGTAATATACAAATGCGATGCTATAATAAAAATGCCGAGTAATGTTTTCTTCAATATTACTATGGCATTATCCATCTTTCACAGTGCTTTTTATAATCTTACGAGTCTATTCTTGTTATAATTATGTTAAAAATATATCTTCAAAATAAATTTACGATGTATTCATTACTACCCAATATAGTATCTGTTCTTATATTATAAAGAGGAAAGATTTGTTTGTTTCTATTGAATAAGCTCCGAAACTACATGACCAATTTGGATGAAATTTTGTACAGAGATACTTTGAAAAACCAGGAATCACATAGGATAGTTTTTATCTCGAAAATCCTACGAGAATGGGATATATTCGCGAGTGAAACTGCGGAACTCAGCTAGTAACTTATCTAATTGACCTCTCAAAAGTCATATCGTTTGAAAGAGATTGTTAAAAATACATGTAGATTACTTTTAGTAGTTATGTTTTTTTTATATAAAACTGTACGATTGAGAGAACAGAAATTGATAACTAATAATGAAAAGATAATAATAATGCTCGTAAGATAAGTAATAAAAGATACACCAATTACAGCATAATTGCGAAACAATTACATCAAAATCTTAGCTGAACTAACACGAAATGAATTCGTCATTTCCAAGAATGTTTTTTCTTTATTGCCCTGTCATTTCAACAAATACAGATGTTCATGATGTATTGTGACGGATAACGACTTGAGAAAATTGTTTCCATTGCTTATTAAGTGTACGTTTTTTATTCATTGTAAGAATTCGCGTGTTTTCACAGTTGTTTTTGGTTTGTTTCAGCTGTATTGTTAAGCCATTTAGATATTAGCTGCTGCTTGCGGCTTCACTCGTGTAAATTTCGGTGCCTACAGATCAAAGTAGAAGCTAATATCCTACAATATACGAAATTTCCATCAAAATACGTTTAGTAGTAGTGTGATTAAAACACAAACTAAACTTTCACATTAATAATATTAGAAGTGCCAATTAACTTACATATTTTTACATTTTTTTTAAAGTTTTATGACAGCAAAAATTGTAGTAAGCATCAAATTGAATTGAATGTGTGAACTTCCATTATCGAAGAGAACGAACCAATTTCATTACAAACAACAAAAATATTTATGATCCCCTGATAGAATGCGTACATAATTATATAGAATTTTTCCATACCACACCCTCACGATATTCGATTTCATCCAACATATACATTGATTTATCTTCCTCCAAATATAATATTTTTTATGCTACAGCTGGCAAGCGGGGCATGCGGTTCATCTGATGTTAAGTGACCGACCGTGGCCCATGTACAACATCAAAATGTCGCAGATGCCTTGCCGGCTTGAAGGAAGGGAAGGGGTAAGAAGAGGATTAATGATAGGAAGTTGGGAGAGAAGTAGAAGAGGACGGAAGATGAGATAGGATGGAAGTACAGGTCTCCGGGCACCCTCTCATCGTACGAAACAGTGCAATACTGCTTCACGCCGGTCTTCTGCTGGCAGGTAATTTCACCGGTGCGAGCTTGGCCTAATCGTGCAAGGATCCCATCCAATCTTAATTTTGATTATCAAACATCAATTAATGCAGAACAAATAATTCAAACACATCTTAAGACAATACAAATAACGTGTAAACAGAGGTTACGCTAGTGTCAAAGTTGGAAACGATAGACGAAACTGTCGCTCTCAGAATTTGCATCATAATTCGCTCCCATCACAATCTTCGGATTAACATAATAAACTATAACTTTACATACATTTGTGCGAAATTGCGCCGTTGCTATGTGGCTGAATTTCATTATGAATACGGTGAAATTCCATTCGCAGTTTTTACCTTCCAAATTAATTTGCAGGTTATATACACTAATATTATAAAGCGGAAAACTTTGTTTGTTTGTTTTTTTGGTAGGCTCTAGGTTTGGAATAGGCTCAAAAACTCGTGGACTGATTTTGAAAATTCTTTCTCCATTCGAAAGCTACATTATCCACGAGTAACAAATGCTATCTTTTATAGGCTATATATGACATAATATTACGAGAGCGAAGTTAGTTGCAAAAAAAATCTGTACTACTTAATAATATTAGACTGAGATTGTTTGAACGCGCTAATCTCAGGAACTACTGGTTCGATTTGAAAAAATGATTATTTGTAAGATTATTGATAGAGAAAGGTTATATGCTGTATAAGTGGCAGCCCCGGGTTTAAAAGTAGTCTATATGTTATTCCAAACACTTACCTATATGTATACCAAGTTTCATCATAATCAGTTCAGTAATTTTTGCGTGAAAGAGTAGCAAACTCACATCTATCCAACCTAGACACATCCTCACAAACTTTCGCATTCGTAATATTAGTAGGATTACTATATTTTACCCCAAAAGCTTTAAAGATTTCACAGCAACACAACACATGGTATATACTTAATTTGCATATATACATAAGTCTAGCCGTCTGTCTAGTTCAGTTTAAAACAACCCGTGCCTGACCTTCCGGACGTGACGTCATGTTTGCGCGCAATATTTGGCCGCCATGTTGGTATAATTAGATAATTGCATAGGTACCGTTTGCATGGACTATGTTTGCGCTTCCCAATAGCAGTGCTGCTCGTGAAATTGTTTTCAAGTAAATACGAGATTTAGCAAACGGTATTCCTAGATGAACATTGTGAATTCTACAAAGACGATGAGATGTTTTAACAGTTGTATTTGTGACTATTTGTTCCCCGTAGCATAATGCTATATAGCTTATGATACTGTAGAATTTTAATGGTAAAATAATTTTTGGAAAAGAAAGAAAGAAAGAAAAAATATTTATTTCTTAGAACACAAGATTAAAATTAGAATGATGTACTGTGTTCTTAGAAAAAGGTCCGGCTCAGCATAAGTTGAGGTCTTACAACACTGTTATTCTGCATAAAACCTGTAGAGGGTAAGTAGGTTAAACAAAAAGAAAAAAAAGATTACGAAAATAAGGTACAAATAGTGTTGAGAATAATTACCAATAAATAACTTTAACTTTGAGCTTATAATTCCGTAAAATTCAAGTAAAATTTCGATAGAAATCTGAACATTGATGTTACACGAGTAAACATTAAATCAATATCTATCTGAATAATACTGCAGCCTTACATAAATGCCATAGTTAAAATTCTTTGCTCCTACGATACAATATTAAATTATCGTTCCGAAGCTAATTTAATTTTTATGTAACAGTAAAGCGAATTAATTCTCTTTAGCCTTTTAATCTACACAAATATTATCAAGAGGAAAACTTTGTTTGTAATGTAATAGGCTCAAAAACTATGAACCGATTTTAATAATTCTTTTACCATTCGAAAGCTACATTATCTGGGAGTAACATAGGCTATATTTTATAAGCTACATATGTAACATTTTGTTACGGGAGCGAAGCCACGTGGTTCAGCTAGTAGGTTATACGATAACAGTGTAAATTTTCTAGTGAAAAGCCATTATTTAAAACGTCATCCATTAATCATTAGTTCAATTTTTTGATTTTATCAGTTGAATAAATTTTTGAATGAAATGGGTTAGATTTAATTGTTATCATATTTTTCTTTTCCAGGTAAGACATCTTTGAAACACTTTCTACAAAGGGTAAGATACAATTTATACTAAGTTCTTAATAATGAAGCGAGATTAGTGGGTACTGAAGTTTTGCTGTTAAGGCCGAAATATTAAGTTTTAATTATTTGTGTTTTAACAGGTTAAAGAATTTCCTATTAGGTTGGTTATTAAAATGAATTTTCTTCTGCGGGTAGGTTTAATTTATCCAAAACTAATAAGTATTGAAACAGAAAAAAGCTTAAGACATTTCGTTTATATAACCATTATTTTTATATAGCATGTGAAAATTATCTAGTCCCTGATAAGTCAAACATTATAATTTTACTACATTAGTAGGTTACTTTCTACTAATATTGTAAATGTAAAAGTTTTTGAGGCTACATAAGGTGTTCGTTACTCTTTCAATCAAAAACTGCTGAACCGATTATGATGAAACTTGGTTCACAATAACATATGGGCTACTTTTAATCCTGGAGTTGCCATAGTATTAAAATATAATGAAACCGCGGGGCGCAGCTAGTACAATATACCCGCTTTATGGCCAAAACATTTTCCAAAACACGACTTCAGTAAATATTTCAACATCTCAATTCCTTAATCGCACATCGAAAATCCCGAACAGCGTTTTAACGATCAATTATTTTGCGGCCATATTTAGCTTGGAAGCAACACGCGATATTAGTTCTTATTGTTATAGTATTAAGGCGAGTCTTACCCCCCTTTTTAAAGGTCCGGAAACGTCGGTTACGTGAAATTTATAACGGAGCTGAAATCGGGGTGTAAATTGGTTAATGCAAGGGTTGCCCTGTAGGGATTGCGTGATATACCACGGTGTGTTTCATAGTGATTCAACTTATAAGCTAGTGTTTTAATACCGTTTTAAGTTGCAACCGCGGAGAGCTAAATTGTATTTATGTAGGATTTTAGTCTGGCGAGACGGCTTCATTTGTGCGCGTCTATTCTTTTCAACACATCATAACGCTAATGCTATACATATATCTCTCTGTCTGTCTCTCTCTGGCCTTACAATCTATACCAGATTTTTTAAACAATGTCGTTAAAAGGTAAGTGTAAGATAGGTCATTTACAACTGCTTCAATTTTAAATGTATTTTAAATCAATGAAATACAATTACTGGATACTTTTAAAAATAAATACTTAGTAAATAATTATATTCCATTGGTGCAAAAACTACTGGACCGATTGTAAAAATTCTTTCACTATTTGAAAGCTAGATTATCCACGCGTAACATAGGCTATATGACATTACACTACAGAAACGAAGCCGCGCGGAACAGCTAGTCTTTAATACCCATCATGAAGACGCCATTATAAACTTACCAAGGATAAGAATAACGTAGGATATAATGATTTTATTAAGTTTAGTTTCCTCCCCAGGGAGCAAGCGGCTCAGGATTACCGCACCTAAGCACGGAGCAAACTGCCTCATTTTAATCCAGATATGGACGTAATTGTTACGAAACTATTTGAGTTGCAAAAGTAATCCGTATTGGAAATTACAGACAATTAATGCGTTACGTGGAATTTTACACTGGAGTAGATAAAAACCCACTTGAAATAAAATAGCGAATATTTTCGGAATTTTGCAAAATCGGAGATTATTTTAATAATTCAATATGAAACTGTGAATTAATCGCAGAGTGTAATTTATTAAGTATTCATATTTTTTTAATACTGGCGAATGTAATGGCATCCTCGCAAATTCTTCCTCAGATATTGTGAGGTTGTACAGTCCCGTCAACATAGGTATTAACCGTAGAAGAATTAGTTAATTCTCAAGTTTTCTACTTCTCTATAAGGGTGACATAATCTTTAAATATGCTCCATCAGATAACTTTGCTACTCGCTTGCTGAAGCAACAGTTCACGATTTTTAATCACTTTTACCGCCCGTTTATCAAGGGATGGACCCCAAATTCACGGAAGATGTAATTTCTTTATAAAACCTGTACACGAAAGACGCAAGAAATACAACGTTATGTGCAAGTAATAAACTCACTTTAAAGATCCACATTTCTTCGCCAAGTATGAAGCTCGTCTCAATAGCATTTCTTTGCGTATTTGGATGATTACGCGTCCCTTAATTACTCGTCTCGCGGAATCCATTGCGAGGAATTTATATGATAATTCTGTTCACCGACAGCCGTGTTTCTTGAAGCCTGGAATTAAATTGATAGACAACCCGATATATATTTTACTAGCTGATTCGCGCGGCTTTGCTCCCGTAACATAATGTTATATATATAGCCTATGTAATTGTGGATAATGAAGCTTTCGAATGGTGAAAGAATTTTTGAAATCGGTCCAGCATTTTTCGATCCTTATCATTACAATCAAACAAACAAAGTTTTCGTCGTTATAATATCAGTCTGGATAGTTTGTTTAAACGCGCTTAACTTTTTGTGTATTTTAGACCATCTAATATTATACTATGACTCTCCTTTGTCTTTATAATTTTTACATTTATAGTCCACTAATATAACACAGTGGTAATAATCCATAAAGATTACAATATAGCCTTAAGTAATTAAATTTAACTGAAACTGCTAACAAGAGTAATAAGAATTTGTCCATTGACACTTTTCTTATAGTCTCTATTAAGGGGAAGACACTTTGATATTGTGTTCTTTGTGGGCAGATTATCACATCACTACTTAATTCTAACACTTTATCATACTAGTTCGAAAGGTTTGTAATTTTTAACCTCGTGTTAAAATTATCTACTAATACATTCAGTTGAAAGCGTGCAGATACTATCTAAAAAAATATTTTGATTCTTTCATTATATCTACTAATTCATATATTGAGGTATGCAATAAACATTCAGTGAAGTTTTGAGTTAATTCAACTATATGTTAATTCACACGTATGCATACTTATGAAATGGTTTGACGCAAACTTTTGATATATTAGGACGTTGGAAACTTTACGCGAACTTAAGAACGACAAGTTACTTTAAACCTGAATTGAATAATGCACGCTTTAAATGTATTTTAAGTGTTCTGTGTGTAATACGTTTATGTACACTTGTAATATTATAAAGGGGAAAAATTTGTTTGTTTGGTTGTTATGAATAGGCTCAAAAACTACTGGACCGGTTTTATAAATTCTTTCATTCGTAAGCCACATTATCAACGAGTAACATAGGCTATATATAACATATTATGGGAGCGACACCGCGCGGTTCAGCTAGTATCAAATATTTTTAAAAGTTTAGTGTAAATAACTTTTCCGTTTATTACATATTGTTACATTAGAGTCTAGGTGTTCATGCATAGCGGATGTCCTGTAAAAGGAAATTGTACAGAATCGCGTTAGAATTTACGTCAAGTGTCAGTTTTTCCGCTACAAAATTTAATAATAACAAATGGAGGATAATCAAACTCATCAGTCGCACATCCGCTGTGCAGGAGGTCCAGACGGCCAGAGCAGACAAAGGGCTTCCGCCCGCCAGGGTTACCTTATCAACTGTAACTTTGTCTATTTCGTATATTGAAATGTTCGCAACTTGGACTTGTGAACGCTCGTTTTGCTCTTGATATTTTATTCGAAATGTCTTTTAGCAGATAGTATTTGATTCTATGAAATCTTTAACTAGGCACTAGCTGAATTCGGAATGCAAAAGTGACATGAATCATACGATACAAATGTGTAAACACTACTAATTTAATAGTACGACGAATCGACCGATAGGCGCAGTGGATGTGGCAATGGTCTATTGCGCCGGAGAGTGAGTTCGATTAGAAAATTATTGTATTGAATATTGTAATTTTCTTCTGTCTGGGTGTCTATATATGTATAGTATGTATGTAATTACAAAAAAGTATGTGTCTATCAGTTATCTAGTTTCCATACCACAAGCTTTGCTTTGGGACTAGATGACGTAGTGTTAAATGTCTCTGAATATTTATTTATTTATGCGACAACAAACAGCCTTAAAATGTATAAACGTGAACGATACAAATGTGTAAACTTTACTAATCTAATAGTACATGAGCTTCAAAAATGATTAAGGATTCATTAAAACTCCGGCACTTGTAACCTCATTCATCATCGTCTCAACAACACATTTCAATTACAAAACTATTCGCATTAATAATCTAAAAGCGTATCACGTTCACCCGTCACCGAGACGTTTCATCCACTCCAACGTAATACCATTAAATATAGGGCTATCCATTAAAATGTGAACTCACTCTGATCTTTGACATATCGCATTCACCTTACTACACCTGTTTGCTCGGTAATTCAATAGAAAATCCAATTTCTTTTTCCAAGTCGATTTTGTTTCCTTATGAATCGCGGGTTGTATTAGTATTTCTATTCGTCGCTTGACAGTACTAAGGGTTTATGGAGCCTTGATTAGTGAATGCCTTAACGCTTTCAACGACTTTATTAAGTGAAGGACCATTTATTATTCGATAGTAACTGGATAGCAATGCCAAATCAGTATGATGTCTTGCTTTTTCCGCGTAAAATATTTTAATGATTATCGCCAATTGAAAACTAGGTGGCTAATTTTTTTAAGAGTAATGAATGAATGAAAAATCAGTTTAGACTATCTCAGGAATCTAGGTGATTTGATTTGTAAAAACTTCTGTGAAATAAAAAAATAACTCATTTTATTTAATGTATTAATTGAAACTACTGTATCGTATACTAAACATCAGTTTAAACAGTAAAAGGTAAAGTTATATAATATAGATATAACTTCGACACATTTTCACAATCAAACAGTTCAAAATGTATCAATTACAAAACACTACACCCAATATCATAAAAGCCGTCGCCATCTTGTTAAAACTGCAGATAAATTTGAAATAAATCTCCAACGTTGACTGAACAATTTCGAAAATTGGCGTGATACAAAGAAAATACGATTATAGGACTTCTAGAACAATTCAATTAACCAACCAATATCTTAATGGATAGTAGATAATAAGAGCAAACATCTATAAGTCGGGAATCTCGTTCAATCCGTAGCTTGATATTATTAAAAGTCTTTACTGTGGAGACAAACACAATATCTGGGATTGGGGATCGACTCGCTACAACAAACATCGTGTTTTGAAGAATATTGTACACTGGATGTACCAACAAAATGACGGATTCCGTTATTGGGCGCGGATCGAAGCGAAGATAACCGGTGCTATTCGATATTAAAATCTTGGAAGAATTTGGTGAACCGACGGGCTTGCAGAACAAAGTATATACGGTTAATATACCCGGATTCAAGGGAATGTCATATGCGTATCGCTTTAAATACATGTTTATTGCGTTTTCATATCCGACTCTCATTTTGATTGTCTGTGGTTCACTATTGTTTATATTCGAGAACTTATTCATTTTGTTTGCAAATATTTTGAACAGTTTGACGTCGATATTATAATTGTCATTCTTTCGAAAATTTTGATTAATAAATTATCAAAATATTAAGAAAATTATTGCTTTATTGCTGATGAGGAATTTTAATAATTATAGAGAGGTATAACTTAAAATATAACTTAATACAAGTTTAAGTAGTTGGCTGGTGAGACCCAAACTAGACTTACGTCTGTCTCTTAGGCCTCAGAGTACGATCTTGAATAAAAATTTAAAATAGCTATTTAAAGTAGGAATAGTACAATCAGAAATAACAAAAATACACATTAGTAACTTATTCTTAATTAATATATTCGGCAAGCCTCCGATCTTTTGTATTACGCAAAATATGTTATCACGTGTCCATAAAGTTCACTACTAAACTTCCCCTCGCTGTAGCTATAGCGTATACCAAAATCACATTTCCGGGGGCCCATAAGAAAATCCCTAGTCGTAAAGATCGCACTAGATCCCGCTCGAAGGACCAATAGTACATATCGCGATTTCTTATCGCTTCAACAAAGACATCGGGTGCGTTCGACAGGCCCGGGAACGGTCGCGCCCGACACACGGCCCGGCCCATTCCTAACGAGACACCCGTTTCCGGGAAAACTGCTCTAAAATTTTCATCACGCTATTTTATTTTCGCTAAAGTTAATCGTCTACGTAGGACGTGAGATTCGCCGCTACACTTCTTGATTTCTCACGATTCACTGTTCATTTGTTCTCCGCTCGTTTTTTGTTTTATAACAATGCCTCGGCTGAAAGTTTTTAGTCAAAACAAGATCCATTTGCGCTTGTTAAAAGAAAAATCATCAAAGTATTCGAATGAATTTAAAAGATAGGGATCTCGCAGGCCGAATATTATCTCTGGTGAAGTTTGAGCGAAAAAGATGGAAAAAGTGAAAACAATACAAAGTTTTGCGCTGAATAAAAATAACGAAATCAGTGAGCCTAATTCGTTGTACAAAGTGAACATTCTATTGTTGTGGGGTGATATTTTTATGACGTGCCGGTAACGACACGATTTATTAAGGTTTCCATAAACGACAGAATACTATAACTGATACAAATGGTTTTCATTAACGAGCGGTTATAATCAACCAATCGGAACCAAGTTTAGTTATGTTTACGTCACGTTATTGTATAAATAACGCTTTAGACTTACGACTCAGATATTGTACTATCCGTAAGTGAAACGACTCGTTTTATTTACTATTACTGGGTGATATTCTTAAGCTTTTAATTGCAGACGCGATATTTAAACAGCGTTAAGTTAAAAGCTCGGCATTAACGTCAGTATTTTTCGTTAACAGCGCTATCTGCCGTCCTTAACAGATTAGAGTTAAGCGTATTTCAAAATCGCTCGGATTCGAAACGTAAAATCCTATAACCACGCTAAAGAGTTCTCAAGTCCTCCCAGACTAAGTAGTTTTATCTTCATTAGGCACATTAAAACTTAAACTGACTTATTTCAAATCCGAGAAACTACTTCAAGAGTAATAAAGTGAAGATCGCATCGTATAAAAGGCGAGATAATCTGCAGGCCGAAATAAAATTAAAGGAAAAAGTTTGTGAAGAAAAAAGTTGGTCCGCTACAATGGGAGTAGCCGCGACAGAACACATCGGCGGGATTAAAGGAGTTGCCGAGTCTCCCCTGCGGGGGATGGGCGGACTTAGGTTACACGTGAAAATTCAAAATTTCATACAAAATACATAGGATGCATATAAAGATGGCGTCTTTGAAGACCAAATTATGTTACAGATTTCACACGGTTATAGGCAAATTGGGTTTAAAATTCATTGTTTTAAGTTCCAAAATAGGCTCTTAAATTAAATTCTATCTCACATATGTAACATAATTACGTTACTCGTAAATAAAAGGCTTTTTAATAGATTAATTTAGTTATTTTCACGTATTGTCTTCTTTTCGTGACATAACTTCAATATATCCAACAAAAACTCAAATTCATCAACCAAGACAGAGCCTGAAGCGAATCAAACAGAGGAAATCGTAACTATGTTCAGTTCCTTTGAACTTTTCTATTTACGGAACGCAAGTATAAATCCGGGATTAAAAAAGGACATCTGATCAAATTGTGCCGTGTAAACAATTCTTCTAGTTCGTTATTGGTTCGTGGACCTGCGTCCTGCGCCGCATTCCGAGCATGTCTGTCTTCGAAACAATGTTTTATTGGGATCAGGTGATAGTTTTGTTTTGGGGTTCGCAATAAATCACTGTGTTAATTATTTTGACTGTTTTTCGTGTTTTGAAATATACGTACGTAAATGTACGAAATTACGTAAAATAGGTTATCAAACTGTTCAACAAGACTCAATTGTCACTCATAAGTTCTAAAACCCAAATTTTATAGGCAAAGATTTATTTAAGGTGCTGTTAATAATGTAATTTGAATACCTCATACTTAACGATAAGAGTAAAAATTAAGGTATCTCTCAGTGTTACTATCGTTAAGAAAGAAAGAACGAAAAGTATATTTATTATTTATTCACTAGACAACATAGATAAATAAAAATTATACAGAGATTATAAAAAAAAAATAAAAGACAATAGAATAACAAAAATAAAAGTGTTTGCCTGCAAGTGAAACGGTCAGCAATCAGCATTTGCTGCAGTGCTACGCACAAACAGCGCTGATTGTCAGTGCCACCTACTATTATGGCGATCAGAATGATCAGTCATGTGTAATTTAAAAAAAAATAACGCACAAGATTTTAAAAAAGCAATGAAGGATAAAATAGATGTTAAAGTACTATTAAATATATTTTAAACCCGAAACAGTTGCAAGAACGAGTAAACTAGACGTATGAGGTCCATGATATTTAACTACCCTCTGGAGAGTGCATTGGACCCTTGTTAAGTGAACAAATGAGGATAAACTTTAAGTTTATAAATCTATTTATATTTTTTTTTCTTATACCAAACGAAGGGAGGTCAGAGTAAAGATCGCCGGGTGATTGTGTTTGTATGTAAGTATAAAAAACCTCATCCGACGATAGTCTGAGTATCGTTTATCGTGATTAAATTTCATAGGCGAGTTTAGATGAAAGAAAATGTCGAATTTGAAGATGAGGGAAACCAGTAACGAAAGAACGAAGATAGGGAAGGAACGGTTAACGAAGATAGGTTAATAAGATGGTCGCAATAGGTGGCTTTCATATGAATATAGCTGAGTGTGGTATCAAATGAAAGGTCTTGATTTATATATTACAACGTAAGGTCTAGCTCGGGGCGGGCCACTTAAACTGAAATCAAAATACCATTGACAAATCTGGACAACCTTGACTAAATCTGGAAAAACACAAACTGGGTTAAAACATAGTGAAGAAGCTGTTTTCCGATATCATCGTATCAAGTTATGCTTCCATCAAATTGCATTACCCTTATTTAACTATCGCGCAAAAATGTCCCGCTATTTCCAGTCTCTGGATATAGCCGGGTCTACGAAGCCTTAAATTACAGAGGGCTCCAGTCATTAATTATAACTTTTATACGTACGGCTTAATTAAGTCCTTAGCCTTGGTTATTTTAACGTACAGGCTTCTATCGGGAAAGGAAATTATGTTCGATCGTTTTTGCATCATTTTTATGCGAAGACTTGGTTTTGCATTACGTGATCAAATATTAAGATATTAAAAAAAACGTCTAATTAAGCGATTTATTTAAAAGTTTTTTTTTTTTAATTTATAGAGATTCAGATGTTTTAGTTGAATAATTGTAATGTATGTTTTGTTAAAAAGAATAAAAACATAATATAGAGTTTTCAACCGACAGAAGATCGGTGTGAAGCAGTATTGCACTGTGTTTTGTTCGGTGAGCGGGAGCCCGGAGGCCTGTACACCCATCACATTCCTCTCCAATCTTGTTCTACTCATCTCCCAATTTCCCATCATAATCTCTCCTTATCCCCTCCCCATTCTTCAAACCAGCAAGACAACTGCGACTCTTGTTTCTTCTTTTTTTCTTTTATTTTCTTGTTTTAGGTGTTCATGGACTGCGATCTGTCACTTAACATCAAGTGAACCGCATGCTCCGCTTGCCTTCTCATAAAGAAAAACGAAAATATATTTACTTTATTTAAGGGCCGAACCACGACCACCCTTTGATAACGAAACACTACTAATATTATTAACATTTCTACTATCACTAGCAATTCACCTCACAAATTGAACAACTAAACGTAACATAACACACTCGGGGGACATGCAAATCGGACAATTACAATTCTTTCGGACACGGCTCGCCGATAAACGGACCGAATTACGGCGCCCGAATAATTCAATGCCGTTTAGTGCGGGAGCTGGTTGCGTATTTGGATAAACGATACGAACAAACTAACTAAATGAACTTTTTTTTTTGTAGAAACGGTCCGAAACCTTCGTCCTTAATCCAGGTTAATAATAAATGTACATAATCTATACATATAATAAAACAGTAGCCGAACCTTTTCTGTACATTGAATATTTTTCAAAAAGAGTAATTGGTATGCAACATGTATGTTCTATAGATACCAAAACCATGGTTAGAATTTTTTTTTTCTGTTTGTCTGTTTATCTGTTTATCTGTTTGTCTGTTTGTCTGTTTATCTGTTTGTATGTTCGTCAATCACGTAATAACCACTGGGCAGTTTTTGATAAAATTGCACATGCTGATAGACCAATATTAGGTGCAACTTATAGGCTACATTTTATTTGAAAAAAATAATTTTAGGGGTGGCTCTCCATACATGTAAACGGAGGGTAAAAAAATAAATTCGAGAGTACATCATTCAATTTAATGTCATTAGATAGGTTTTTAAAAATGAAATAGAGGTTTCTCAATGCGTTTTTTCCTAAATTCGGTATTTTTTGAAATATACGCTTCTAAAGTCGTCAAAATGTCATACCACGTGACAATGTGAGATTTTGATTGATGCGCGGTCATGTTTTTTTTTATATTCTTAACGTATAGATACGGTAAAAGCATGCAATAAATTCTCAAAAACCTTCAAAAAATAACTAACTATCCGCCCGCGGCTTCGCTCGCGTGTGCTACAATTTTCTGTATTTGGAAGAGGCGCGTGTACTCTGAGATTTTGGTGAAACCTATTTCCATAGAATATTATAAAAAAACACTATAGATATGCGCATATATCAGCGGTTCTGCGACCGTAATTTTTTTTTAACTTTTGTTGTGCGCCTCTAAAAAATACAGAAATTAGTTGCCCACGCGTGCGAAGCCGCGGGCGGAAAGCTAGTAATTAATAAAACTATGTCTCACTTATCATTAAATTAGTATTAAACTAATCGATCAAATAGTCTTTCAAGATCGATCAAATAGTCGATCTTTTTTGCGATCAAATATGTAGTCTGATTCAGACTTATATGAACGAATAGTTGTCTATGATTTTAGGATCTTATTTTTTCTAATAATAACAAGATAAATGTTTAACGGTAACGTAAGAATCGTAAAGGTATGATGTAGTGTACACTTAGTACTATGTGTTGATTTTTAAAACTCTTAAATTTTGGTTGAACAAAGCAAGACTCCTCCTTTCAAGGTTAATGTTTTGGGTAAAACAATTTTATATTTTCTCCACTGTATGTTAAATAAAAGTATAGGTTAAAAATGATTTTTAGATATAGTACATACTTTAATGTTTGTTTGATAATGACCTTGTTTTCTTGCAAATTCTTTATTTTCGATTACTGAAATTTCCTTAAATTTAAAATACACAAATGTGTGTCTGTGTATTCTTGTTGGAAAATCTATATACTGAATATTTATTAGATTGGGTAATAAAAACAAACACCAGCTCTCGTATTACATCCTTCGCACCCCAGGTGATCCTCGTATCGTAAAGTGCAGCCCATATTACAATTGTTAATGAAGGCATTTCGGGAGGGAACTAATTGCACTGGACTTGGTTAAGACTATTGTGGGGGTGTGATAACCCATAGAATATAAATCGCTTTAGTGGGGTACTGAAAAGTGAATGTCCCCGATACAATGCAGTTGAAAGCGACATTTATTTCGAAGCTATATGCATCAACTGCATTGTGTTTATAAATAATATGTAATATAAATTGAAACTGATTTGTTCTGTTATCGGTGCTATCCAAAAACAATAATCTAATTAAAGGAAAATACGGTTTAAAAAAATGCGAAAAATTCTTAAAATAAAATAATATTTATTTACTAAAAACATGGTACAAAAAATTGTCAATTATAATGTATTATGATCATCTTAATCATCTTAACATGTATGATTTTTTGTTTTTTTTCAAACATTTAATACTGCGCCATCTAGTACTATGGAAACTAAATAACTGATAAATATACTTAAACATCATTTTTTGTAAATACGCACATACTATACATAGATATACACCTAAACAGTATAAAATTAATGTCCATCACATAAATGGATTAAGGATGGATTTATATATATTAAAGTGTAGCGGTTACAATTTAGTATTTACCCATTCACCGCATTTCGGCTACTTACGCTAACCAATGAACGTAAGCGTTGCACACGACATCTTGCGGTCCGCCATCTTGATTTATCTAGCCACGTCCCGAGCCACCTTCTATTTATTGCCACAATAACCCTATTAATTGTCGAGGACTTAGGGTTTTGGCCCCTGCGATGGTTTATGGTAGCTGTAAACGCGGTGGACGGCTGACGATTGTAATGACTTGATGGCACCTCGTTAGTTTTCATTGCGTTTAATTTGTTAACTGACGGGCTGACGTGATTTTTGTTCTGCGTTTAAGGCCGTATGATGGTTGTAAATAACATATGATGATCATGTAACATTAATATAAACCCCTTATAATTTTGTACAATGTTTTCAAGTGTCCTTTGGACGCAATTTGATTATATTTAATTAAAAGAAATAAAATGAAATGCAATGGAACTTAAAATTTCAAGAATTTGTTGTTTTGGTACATTTAGTTTCATTATTGAGTAGATGAACATACTTCGTACTATCCTACTAATATTATAAATGCGAAAGTTTGTGAGGATGTATGTATGTTGTTACTCTTTCACGCAAAAACTACGGAACCGATTGCGATGAATCTTGTTATACATATGAGTAAGGGTTCGGAATAGCATATAGGCTACTTTTAATCACGGTATTACAAAGGGATCAGAAGTTACATACACGAGTAAAACCACGAGCCGCGGCTATTTCTTAATGTTTTCAACTACTTTCATTTCTATAACTAATTTTCATTGTTAAATAGAAATCATTATATTCCGTTACCTATCAATATATATTTTGGCGTGTGTATATATGAAACTAGATGAACCGCGCGGCGTCGCTTCCATAGCCTATGTTACTCGTGTATAATGTAGCTTTCGAATGGTGAAAGAATTTTTAAAATAGGTCCAATAGTTTTTGAGCCTATTCATTACAACAAAGCTTTCCTCTTTATAATATTAGTGTATATAAGTAAATCTAATTTAGCCTAATTTCCTATTATATATAATAAATCATGATAAAATATTATAGCTAGTTAGCGTTATTTACGACAGTCCCCGCGGATGGTCGAATTGGATCGCAATTTATACTAATGCCTGGTCACGCAACACGTTACTAGGTTAAGGTTGTTGTAGATTACGAGTTTTATATGAATTGAACAATAATTCTGGGCTTGTTCTTGAATAAAGCGCGTAATGTAAACTGAACTGTCATAATAGTGTTGAATAATCAAGTTTAAATTACAGGAAAGTAAGTGTGAACGTTAATGATAGAAAACATTTTTAAAAGTTAAAATGTTACTTTCCTAATCGGCCTCCTTCAAAGCGCTTTTACAACGTCATAAAATTCATATTATTCAAATCCCTAAATTTATTTATTATTCTAATATTATAAACTAGCGACCCGCCCCGGCTTCGCACGGGTTTAATGGATGATATTATACATAAAAACCTTCCTCATGAGTTACTCTATCTATTAAAAAAAACCGCATCAAAATCCGTTGCGTAGTTTTAAAGATTTGAGCGTTCATAGGGACATACAACATGACACATGACAGAAAAAGCGACTTTGTTTTATACTATGTAGTGAAGTGATACGAAAGTAACTCTGTCTATCTATTTCTTCTTCACGCCAAAACCACTGAACGAATTTAGATGATAGTTTGAAATTCGATAAAGGACTTACAATACGTTTTTATCCTACAAATCTCAAAACGAGATATACGTGATGGAACCACAAAATACAGCTAGTTTTATATAAAAACAGTTTATAAAAAAGCCGCAGTATCGTCTACCATCTTCCACTCGGAAGGGTTCACTGTAATAATTCATGAATAATGAATATGTAACACTCTAAGCGCAAAGCTTCCGAATTTCTGAATCAACTCATTAAAAAACGTCCCGTGCGTGGCGCCGCATTAAACAAACACCCTGTTATCAGCGGCACATATACAGGACGTTCACCTAAATATTGATTTCATTTTGAGAAAATTGTATTTTTTGTTTTATGAAATGAAATGAAATGAAATATCTTTATTTAAACAGAAAATTAAATTACATAAGTATCAAAGAGCTTACACTATGAAAAACATGCTTAAGATAACCTAATTAATACTAATGAAGGAGAATCAGTGGATCCCAAACTAAGTGAAACACTTGTATCTTGGGACCCTGAGTTGAGTTTTACAATGGTAACCTAGAGTGTGATGTGGGCGATGTTATGAAACTAAAGAAATATTATACTGAGGAAAACTTAAATAAAATAAAAATATATCTATTTGCCAGAAACAACTTGGTTTGTTTGGTTGTTTTGTTGTTTGGTTGTAATGAATAGGCTCAAAAACTACTGGACCGATTTTAAAAATTCTTTCACCATTCGAAAGCTACAACATTCACGAGTAACATTAGCTATGTATATAACATTATGCTACGGGAGCTAAAACCGCGCGCATGAGCTAGTCATAAATATATTTGTTAAGCTTCGAATTTATCCTTAACTAGCTGAGTTCCGTGGTTTCACCCATAAAAACTATCCTATGTCATTCCTGGAGTTTTAAAGAATCTCTGTAAAAAAATTTCATCCAAATCGGTCTTGCAATTTCGGAACCTATGCAATACAAACAAACAAATCTTTTCTCTTTCTAATCTTGGTGTAGATTAAAAAAGTTTAAATAGCATTTATATAAAACTTTAATTAATCAAACATGTTCTTCGAAGAAGTGATAAAATCCCTTTCTACCAAGTCTCAATACAATAAAAATCAAGGTTTTTTCAAAACACAGTTCACACAGGCCTCTCTGTAAGGCTGGCAGGATATTACCAACCCGCAGCCAAGCACATGTGCAAAATGAACAATTACTCTTGTTTTTCTACGTTTAAGAATCGTATTTTACGAAACTGGTAGTATGAATTTAAGGTTAGATTGTGAATCGATGTATTTTCTGCTTAATTGAATTACGATAACTTGAGTATTGTTTATGATTAAATTTCATAGGCGAATAGTGGAGACAAAAGAGAATGTCGATTTCGATGAGCGACATCGGTGGGGGAAATATGAAAATAAGAGGGGGTCAAATAGTTAAATGTTCATGCGAAGTTATCTGAGGTAATATTTATATGATTTTGATAAAATTTTGTACACAAATAGTTTAGATAAAAAAATCTTGATTGGGGGGATAACGAAATAGGCGTTTTTCAAATGAATATAGCCGAGTGTATCGAATGAAAGGTCTTGATTAATACATTGCAACGTGTGGTCTATCCCGGAGCGAGCCATTAGTATCATCTGTATACTCGTGGTCTAGCTCGAAGCGAACTACTAGTATCATCTGTATTAGTCCTAACATTCACTTGACTAACACAAAATTATTAACAAAAACATACTCCGATTACCAATCAAGTCAGGACATTAAAAAAATACTTAACATGGTTGTTCAAGTTAAATTAACATTCCCATAAATATTTTATTCTAAACGATACCATAAATCCCCTATAAGACAAAGCGGCCGGAGTTAAGTGTGACCGCAACTGATTAATGTCACAACTCTTAGGGTAACATAGTATACTAACCTTTTGTACATACGTACATGCATACGTTAATTACCTATCTATTTACATGAGTTATTCAATTGGTTAAGAGCCACATCCTAAATTATGAGGATTATAAAAATGGCTAAAGGCTTTTTCTATTCTATTCTAAAGGTATCAAGGTCGATTTTTATGAAAATAAAAACGATATTATTAGATTTTTAAAAAATGCAGCCGAGCGATCAAACCCATTGATTTTGCAAAACATCCTGTATTTCATTTATGAGTAATTACAGGCAAAACTAATAAATTTTTAAGTGAGTTATTGGAAATTAAAAGTTTTGCCTGCCTTTTGTCAGTCTTTAAATAAAATAAAGTCCTGCCTTATTCCAAATCCTAAACCACTTTAAAAAAGTAGAATTACAAATTACCTTTTCGTACAAAAAAGTGAACTTATTACTCTAACCTCTGTCACTCAGTGAAAATACAGCTTTTAAATAGTAAAAAAAAATTGAAATCGGTCTTTACTTTTTGCGTGGCATAACAAACATAACACAAACGTCCCTCTTCATAACATTAAATAGATTAGCTGACAGTCAATAGCGAACAATAGGAGAGTCACGATAATTACACACCGGATAATCAATGTAATCCCTCAGTGAACAGCCAATTACTTGCTCTCTGCGATTAGACGGAGCCGGGCGTACGTCTTAGTGTTGGTAATCTATACAATACTTTCGTGAGGCAAGATTAATGCCCCATTCTGCCCTAGTTTACTTTGGGGCGCAGTACAAGACATGGGAACAGCGAGTTATCGAAATTAATACACGTGTTTCTGAAAGATTTTTTTCTTTTTATATGACATTAGCTTTCCGCCCGCGGCTTCGCACGCGTGGACTATCCTATCTTTCAAGTTGGATCAACATGCACACGGTGTGTAAAATTTGGTTAAAATCCGTTAAGTAGTTGGAAGTCTATATTATAAAACATAACAAAGAATATTTTTGGGTTAAAGGTATTTTATTTATATGAAGTTATGATAAAAATGAAATATATCTAAAAAGTATATATATATGTACTTCAACGGGCCAGTCTGAAAATCAGCGCTGCTCGATCTTAGCTTAGGTTGGTCCCATTTGCCAAATATTAGTTTTTTAAGTTCTTTTTGTATACCAAATTGATTCGCTGAATTACTTTAAATATTTTGCAGCGCTATTGATAAAATTAATCATAAATATACTTTTATTGTTATTTCTTGATGGAATTGAACCTCTTTCAGTGTTAACTAATATATTATCAGTCTTCGTAATTGGATAGTCATAAAGTATTTTCCTCTTTCTGATATTTCCAATAGACTGAAACAACATATAATCGCTACTAATCTACGATCAGTACGTGAATTAGACTTACACTTTGAGCGGAGAAGCGGCCAAAATTAATTGTAGCGTTTATGTCGCGTACACCCTCCGGTTTTGCGCAAAAATCATCTTATTGTGCCGAGATTGATGGGTTTGCTCGTCTTAATTAATGATGTGGAATGTATGAAATATTTTTTTTATTAAATTGTAGTTTTTTTGGTGTATGCGCCGGTAATAAGCATTTCCTGCCCTAGTACTAATAATATGCTGAAGTGTTTGTTTCATGCGCTTACCTCAGGAATGTCTGGTCCGATTTGAAAAAATATTTTTGATAGATCATGAATCAAGAAAGGTTACAAGGTTATCAGTATGGCAGCGAAGCCACGCGGTACTGCTAGTCTGGAATTGTAAATTATTAAGAGAAAAATAAATTTTGCCGAAAATATGCTCCTATTAGGTATAACTATGAATTAATTCAAAATTTTGAATCAAATTGATTATGACTATTATCGCAATTTTATAAATAACAAACATAAGCCTCTATTCAGCATCCCATTACATAAAACTATTCGAAACTGAAAGAAAACGAAACAGCGTATTTGAAAGAAAACATTTAGTAAGCCCCACAAAACCGTACATCGATTGAAAAGATTGTAATTCAGCGAACGTAAAAACAGCGGCCATTTTGATTCCATCTTTCATGAGATCACAACGTATCATACCTGACCCAAGTTCAAAGGGTAGCAATAAAGAAGATTAAAACTACGAGGGCCATAATGTGTAGTATATCAGAGTAACTGCCTCCCCGGCAGGCGACTTGAAAGTACAGTGCTTCATTAGAGATAATGTTTGCCCAATTTCGCCGTTTGCCAGTTTATTAGAAAAATGTTTGTGTAGTAATCTTGCGATTATTCTTGTCAGAAGATGTAGGACAAAGGTGGGATGAAGTTAACATTTTTTAGCTATTTCGCTCTCATTTGATTTAATATTATAGCACGTTTCGTTAAGAATACTATATAGTATGAACAAATAACAAATTAAACCAATTGTAATGTTATTTTATTTTCCTTAAAAAAATAAG